>JAZKJV010003848.1:600000-974530 GCA_037367405.1 Ottelia alismoides | reverse complement strand
TTTTCGACATGCCTTTTCGACGACTCGTCTTGCAAATGACCTTTCTAAAGCGTGCTTGCCAAATTCATTGGAGGTCGTAAGGGGGTCGATGAACATGGTTGAGGGCTCTTGTTGGATTAGGGCTCTTGATGAAGCGATTGATGTGCTGGACTTGGTGGGCGATCATGAGACCTCTCATTGAATCCCTCTGTTCTCTGAAAGAATCGAGGGTAGCTTGCGGGTCACCACATTGCCCATTCTTTTGAGTCCTCTACGCTGGGTGTAGGGTACGAAGGGAAAACTAAGCGTTATCAAAAGCTAAAAAAGGTCGTTGTAAAAACATCATTGTCTATTGTTGAGATATTTCTATTTCTTTATATTTATTTCTTATGTCTCTTTCTTTCATGTACCTCCCGTGTTATTTACCCAGGGCTTTTCTCCTATCTAAGCGAGACCTAGGGTCTCAATAATGATAGCTGAAATTCTTTTTTCATCAGATGGTATCGGAGCAACGGTCCTAGACCGGGGTTCCCATATCTCAATAAACCCTAACCTTACCTGCCGCTCCCTCCATCAGCATCGTTGGCCAACAGGTCTGACCGCCTTTGCAGCTCGGCCCCTCTGGCCAGCAGGTCCGGTTGCTTCCAGCGACTGTTTCGCCCAACCCTGCACCCCAATGAGCCACCCTAGCCGTTGCTGGCCACCGCAACCCCTCCGACCGCCCCTTACCGATCGCACCAGCAGTCACATGCCCATAGGTCTGATCTTGATCGGAATATGTTATTTTTGACATATAAATCATGTTTTCTGGCTGTAGACTACAATAAGAATAGGAGAGGATGGTTGTATGAGTCTACACGTACAACCATTCCTTCATATGATTGTGTAGATTTGCTCAAATAAGTCTACTTCCTAGTTTCGGTTCGGGTTTTCAGCGATTAATCCATCACATCAGAGAACAAGGGTGACGTTTTTTCGTCATCCGGTACCTTCAAGGGTCCGGCTCCTATAGTGAAGATGGATGGGACAAATTACGAGTTGTGGCCCATGCAGTTTCACACCCTTATGCATTGCCATAATAAGGAGCACAGTTTGACTGATACAGAGCCGATGGACAAAACTAGGGCTAATGCTTCATAGCAAGATGATGCCTATGCACGGATTTGGCTCTCCGGAACGCTCACCACGTAGATTGCCAATGACATCGTCAATCAACCCACAACCAATGCCATGTGGGATATTCTAGCTGACACATATGAGCAAGAATGAGAGCAAAATACTCCAGTTGCATCATGACATTTTCTCGACCAAGTAGAATGGTCGGCCTCTTCATGTCCATTTCTTGCATCTCCGAGGCATGTTTGAGCGTCTACATAGTTTTATGCCCATTACTACTAGTCTACTAGCATGGAGCAACATCAGGCATACATGAATGCCACTATGATAGGGGTCTTTCTGTCATCTCTTGACTCAGAGTATCATGCAGTACATACTCAACTACTTATAGTAGAGATGATACCTTTGATGGAGGAGGTCTACAAGAGGCTGAGTAGGATCATTACTCTGTCTACTACCTTGGCTCAAACTCCCTCTGCGATGGCTGATTCTTATGGCAGAGGGAGCACTTCACAGTTTCGTGGACGTGAACCCCGTGATCGAGGAGGAGGACGTCAGCGTGGCCCATGCTCCCGTTGACACCGTCCAGGTATTCAGAGGAGACATGCTATCTGAAGCATGGGTATCCAGTGTCTACTCGTGTAGCTGAGCAGACAGAGACTACTCGAGCTCCTTCTCATGATGCAGGTTTGATGATATTGTCTCTAGATTGAGAGAGATGATGACTACAACCCCGTCCTGCATCATGATCTTCAGATGTTGCAGCTGTTGTCAGAGCCTCTACGAGTTCGTCAGGTATTGCTTATGCTCTTACTAGTTGTAGCAATTCAAGGAAAAGCAGTAAGGAAAAGACTAGAAACAACTAGAAAAATAGAAAGGTAAACTGTAGTGAACAAAAAAAGAACTAGCATGTAAAAGTGGGTTAATTGATTCTTTTAGGTTATTTACTTGCTTTCGGAAGGCTAACAAGAAGAATACACTCGCTCACTACCACACCGTATCTCCCTCGATCAATGGAACTAACCAAACAAGAACTCAAGCCTAGAAGAAAGTCTGTGGTCTTTGTCCGGTTAGGACCTCGATATCCGGGTAGGACTTCAGAGTCCAGATTGAACCTCACACTATTACTCTGAGGTATGGTGTACGCCTCAGGGTTGGGGTGCCTCCGTAGGCATGCGATGGTACCTTGCATCCTAACTAAGTTCCCAACACTTCTTCTAGCTTTTCTCTCAACTCACATTGATCCTCGGTCGACACGTGTGATAGCTTGCTCACGAAGGTGTACAAGAGGAAACATACTCACAACTCTCTCAACACCCAACCCTCATTAGTCTCTACTAACGATACTGTCGTCAGTAGTCTCCTAGCGGAAAAATCGTCACTAGATAGCTAGCGGAAAGTCACCCGTCTCCTACCCCATCACGTGGCCACAAGCCTGGCGGAAAGGTAGTAAAGGGGTCGTCAGTGTCTACTGACGGAACTACAACTCAACTGGGCAATTAGTGAACTGTCACATGTCTACTGACCACTACCCCGTCACCAGGTCACAAGCCTGGCGGAAAGGTAACAACTGCTGCGATGAGGAAACCCCCGAAGGGATTCGTCTGTCTCGTCAATCCCAGTGGAAGTGTGGTCCAAGGGAAAGGCAGTGGCAGTACGACTACTACACCACTAGAGGCAGGAAAGAGAAGAGGTAAGCCTGTCGGTCCCGACTTCCTCTCTCGTTGCTCAACTCCCGGAGGAGAATGAGCTAAGTAAAACCAGATGAGCTCGTAACTAACCGTGGAGAACCTCCAACCTAGGCTCTCTAAGAAAAACCACCAGGTCAGCAGAATGGTCTAGACAACTCGTGGATCCCAAAGAAGCGTAAAACCGAGCCGGCTCGAAGAAAACACATACAGAAGACTGGGATCCTAGACCCATGCTCTCAATGTCCGCTACCCAAGCCTGAGCGACCTCATCTCCAGCTCAGGTGAGGGTCACCGCGCCCTCGCACAGTCGGAGTATGAGTCTCCACGACTGGCCACATGTGACATTACCATTTCTTTTATTTTCATGTTTCACACTAAGTGTATACGATTTCTTTGACTTATTTCACATCTACAAATTATCGGTCCTAGACCCGAACTTGTTCTATAAGAATCTCAACTGATCCAAGGTCAGGGATACAGACCTGTTATGATAGTCTCTCTCAGCTCCCACTGAATAACATCTATCTTGTGATCTTGGCTATCTTATCGGGAAACATCTTTCTTTCCTACGTCCCAAAAGATTCACAAACACCCACAAAGATCTGGCTACCTACTTAGAGGAAGACTTGCTACATGGTAAGTTCATATAGTCTTATTTTCATGTATGATAACCACATATATATCATTAAGTTCATCCCCAATTTCATAACCCATAACATGTGTTTCAAACCCACCTTTATAAGTAACAAATATACTAAGGCATACTCTAAAATGGTTACTAATAGGGGTTTACCCTTTCAAAGTTTATCATACCAAAACAGTGGCAATATGCGTGTACACTACATAGTAATTCAAGGCATCTAATTCTTTTAATTTCACACCCAACTTCATGGGCTTCAAAGACACAAGTTAAGCATTCAATTGACTTTAAAGTCTAACATTTATAGGGTCATTTAGAGGGCACCACATGTTCCAATCATGCATCTGTTCTACACATAAATCTATGTGTACATCAATCATATAGCCGCAAACAAAAGGCAATTCATGGCATCAAAATTCTCCCAATTACTCAAGCAAAGTTATACCTTTCAAGACAACAAAATCCACTAACAATCCATGCTTAAAGATCATTAAAATAATGATCAATATCCAATCAAAATCGTCAATGCTCAGCAATGAATTGCAAGTGTGCACAGTATCATATAGCAGTGCATCAATAGCCAAAACCATCAATTCATCCACTCTAAATCCCTCTCCTTTATGGGATTAAATCATTAATTGATTACCCATTTCAATATAGGGAGAACTTGGAGACTTGGGGTTTTTAAAACTCACCAAAGGATGCATAAAATTGGATCAAAACATGCATTCAGCAACTGAAATTCGGCCACAGCAAGATCCATGAATAACAGCCAATTTGGTCTCAAAATCACCACCAAACCAATCCAATTACATGGATTTCATGGGTATTGTATCCCCCATATATCCAACAATCAAATCCACCAAGGGGGTTCTAAGAAAACTTCCAAAATCATGCATGTCCTCAGTCATAATGCAACAATTTCAAATCTAAAACATTCAGTGGCAAGTATAATAACAACAATCATAAACTCCTCAAAACTCATCATATTTCGAAACCAAACCCATGGATTGATGGTTAACATGAAGAGGTATCTATCAACAAGTAAATCCACTCAAGGGGACACGAAGAAAGTCCCCAAAACTATCATGAATCTCGGATTTTAAGTGCATGGGCAGATCTGAAAACATTCAGCTACTTGTATATGAACATCAGTCGAATCATTTCCAATTCACCTCAAATTTCGAAATAAAACCATGGATCTTAGGCTAACTTTGAAGATATGCAACCAGCAAGCAAATCCACTCAAGGGAACTCAAAGAAGATCCCCAAATCATGAAAAATCTTAGCCAACATTCAGCAAAACAAATCTGAAACATTCAGCAAAACCGTCCATGTACAGCAACCATAAAAGCTTATAGTCACATGCAAATTCGAGTCCCAACCCATGGATGGAAGTCCAACTTAATGGAGTATTAATCAACAAGTAATCCCACCAAAGAGGGCTTAAGAAAAATCCCAAAACACATGCACAACTCGGATTTGAAGAACAACAACCAGATCTGGACACACACACAAAACCGTCCACTCACAGCCTCCAAAAGCCAAGTTTGATCAACAAAATCCCCAAAACAAACACTTAATTCAGGACCTGGGTTATAAGTGGTAGGAAATCCACAAAATGGTAGCAAAAAGGGGGCTTAATTTGTACCTCAAATTCAAGCTTCAAGGGCTTGAAGAAGAACACTCCGAAAACAAGTGTAGAGCAGTCCACATATATGTGGAGATCGTGCTTAGTTTACTTCTTACAGATCTATCCCTCATGGTAGATCAATGGTGATTGCTAGTGGGGTTCATCCACCCATTTTTGGTCAGAGGGAGATTGTTCTAGCACCATCGATGCTTCTGCAGAATGTCTTACATGCTCCAACATTTCAGATGAATCTTTTGTTTATTGGTCAGATTGCAAAAGATTTACATTGCGGTGTCATATTTGATCATTCTTCTCTTGTGTTTTGGGACATACTCATGGACGGGGTGATTAGATGCGGCCGTGAACAGAGAGGGATGTATAGACTGGTGCAACCTCCGTGTGCTGGTGGTACTACTATTTCATCTGGATATGTTTCTCTTTTCATGTGGCATCTTCGCTTTGGACACCTTCCTCTGCAGAATCTGTATCATGTTCTCCCTCAGATCTCTACTCGTACTACCTTGGAGTTTAAGGCATGTCAGCTTGGGAAGCACCATCGTTCTTTTTTCCGAGTCATCAGAAGTTTGAGTTGGTTGATTTTAATATCTAGGCTCCTAGTAGTGTTCCCGATCATCAAGGACATCGGTTCTATATGGTTGCTGTGGATGATCTAGATTATCTTGGATTTTCTTGTTAAAGAATAAGTTTGAAACTAACCTTGTTATTAAATCTTTTCTTATTGAGATTAAGAATATATTTTCTGCTAATGTGAAGTTTATTCGAATTGACAATGCCTTGGATTTTTCTACTTTACAGTTGTCTGACTTTCTTAGATCTATTGTTGTTGTTCATCAGACTTCTTGTGCTTACACTTCGCAGCAGAATGGTGTAGTTAAACACAAACACTGTCATCTTTTGGATGCCACGAGGACTTTTGATTCAGAATTAAGTTCCTCATTCATTCCAGAGTGATGCGGTTCTCACTGCATGTTACCTGGTGAACCACATGCCTTCTACTATCCTTGGAGAACAGATTCCTTTCTTGATTGCGTTTCCCATGAAGGATATATTCTCCCTTACCCCCAGGATCTTTGGGTCTGTGGCATTTGTCCACAATTTTACTCCTAGTCGTGACAAGCTCTCTCATATAGCTACCAAATATATGTTCCTTGGTTATTCTCGTACCCATAAAGGGTATAGATATTTTGATCATGTTGGGAGAAAATATTATGTGAGTGTTGTTGTTACATTTTTTGAGTCTATTATATATTTTTCTCTTACATGTGACATGTTCTCTAATGCTGACTCTGGTGAGGTTGGCTTTGTTCCACCACCTCCATCGTCTCCGCCAACTGCCCCCATGTTGAGTCTCAACCATCTCCACCTCCACCTCCGTCTACCTTGACACAATTCCTATCATGGTTTTACATTCGCAGATCCTCTACTTTCCCCTCTGCTTATGGGCCTTCCCCATCATCCAGCATGCCTCAGGTATGTAATGGGCACATTGTTTCTACCGCACCGATGATATGCTTGTTCCACATGATACTATACAAGAGGAGCTGATACTGGAGAATAGAGAGGCTGGCAACCTCGATGTACATATGGCCTTGAGGAAGCCGTGTCGTAACTGTGCCACATATCCTATAGCTGCACATGTTTCCTTGGACCATCTTTCAGAGGAGTACTGGAGGTTTGTTGTGGGAATCTCAACCAAGGCCCTAAATGTTGGTTTCGGTTACCATTTCGGTGACTGAGCGAAACGGAATTTCGGTCAAATTTTGATCGAAATTTCGATCATTTCGATCATTTTTTGTACTAGGCCCCCATGTTTTGGCCATTTCGGCCATTTCGGTCGAATTCCGATTTCGACTGGATATCGATATTCGGCAGAAATTCGACTAAATTTCCCTGAAATTTGAAGCCATGCTCTCAGCTATTACTTTACTATCCACGAATATATCAGGATGCCATGCATGATAGCAGTTGGCGACTTGCTACGGAGGCGGAGATGGGCGCTTTGCAGTCTCTTGATGCCTGGAGTGTTTTTTTCCCTTCCAGGTGCCTCTGTTGTGGTGGTGCAAATAGATCTTTACGGTGAAGCAACGAGCAGATGGCAGTGTGAATCGCTACAAGGCAAAGCTTGTAGCACGTGGATTGACCCATACTTGTGGGGTAGACTATCATGATACCTTCTCTCCAGTGGCCAGACACTCAACATTGCACATTCTTCTTACAATTTTTGTTTCACGGGACTGACCTCTTTACTAATTTGATGTAAAGAATGCGTTTCTATATAGATATCTTGAGGAGGAGGTTTATATGCAGCATCCACCGGGGTTTGCTACTGAGGGGGAGTCTCAGAAGGTGTGTAGGCTCCACAAGGTGATTTACGGCCCAAATTAGAGTCTGAGAGCTTGGTACCTGAAGCTTTCAGAGTTGATAGAGCACCAGGGGTTTGCTCGATCCATTGTAGATCACTCGCTGTTTGTTCATAGGACATAGAGGGGTATGGTTGCTATTCTTGTCTACGTTGACGATATTATTGTCACGAGTGATGATGAACAGGGCATTCAAGTGGCCAAGGAGTTTCTAGGTCAGCAGTTTGTGACCAAAGACCTTGGCAGTCTTCGATACTTCCTTGTATTAGAGTTCGTCAAGAACCAACCTAGTCTTGTGATGACCCAGAGGAAGTTTGTTACTGATCTTCTACTAGAGACATGTATGACATGGTGCACACCTGCAACTACTATGGATCCAAGCATGAGATTATATGATGATGACACTGAGGAGGTAGATAAGAGGAGATACATGGAGTTTGTTGGGAAGCTCCTATATGCTACCATCACCAGGCCAGACATATCCCTTGCTGTAAGCAAGGTGAGCCAGTTCACGGAGCAACCCATGAAGTTTCATATGGATGCAGTCTATATGATTTTGAGATATTTGAAGAATTCACATGGTATTGGTCTTATTTTTAGCAGAGGTACATCTATTGAGGTGGTAGCTTGTACAGATGCATATTATGCAAGATGCCCTAGAGACAGGAAGCCCACTTCTGGCTTTGCTATTTTTGTTGGAAGCTCACTCGTGTCATGGAAAAGTAAGAAGCAGACAATGGTTGCTAGATCTAGTGCAAAATCTGAGTACACGACCATGACACATGGGAGCACAGAGATGATGTGTGTTAGATCGGTCTTAACTGATCTTGCTATTGAGGTTCCTCTTCCCATGCATCTTTTATGTGACAATCAAGTAGCTCTTTTTATTGCCAATAATCCTGCATTTCATGAACAAACCAAGCATATAGAGGTCGATTGGCACTATACCAAAGACATGATCCAGAAGGGTCTCATATGCACTTCCCATGTTTCTACTGGAGATCTGACGACTGATATCTTCACCAGAGCCCTTGCTAGAGGCTCTTTTCAGAGACGCTGTTCCAAGTTGAGCTTGATAGACATATATGCTCCAGCTGGAGGGGGAGTGTTGAGATATTTGTATTTCTTTATATTTATTTCTTATGCCTCTTTCTTTGCTGCATCTCCTGTGTTATTTGTGTTATTTGCCCAGGGCTTTTCTCCTATATAATAGTGCCCTAGGGTCTCAATAATGATATCTAAAGTTCATTTTTTCACCAACATCTATCACATCCCAAAATTTTTTAATGGCTCAGATCATCCGGGTGGTCGCGACAAAGGGGGATATTTTGGTTTCTAAATGAAAGTGGTGACTTGAAATATCAGGGATCTGGGTGAAACAAAGAAACAAAGGTTGATCGGAGCACTTTTGCGGGATTGAGGTTGTGATATTGTCCTATTGCAAGAAACAAAGCTTGCCTCTTGTACATATTTTTATGTGGAACTCGTTGGGGGCTGTATCCCTTTCGGATTTCAGAACGGTAGTTGCCTCTTGTAGTGCAAGGTAAGGGGTGCCATTGCTTGGAAGAGTTCCCTATTTTCTTTTATATATGAGCTTAGAGGAAGATATGTGTGGATGGTTCTTCTACGGAATATCCATATCGACTTGTATCTAGCGTTTCTTGTGTGTATGTGCCTACCATGTCTGCTCGAAGAATGGATTTCTGGATCAAGCTTCGTGATTTCAGAAAGATGCTCTCAAGTGAAGCGTGGTTAGTTGGGGCAATTTCAATGTGTCGCTTCTACCCTTATATCACACTCTCCTTTGTGGGGGTCAAGATCTGGGTTCCTTGGAGTTTGTAGAGTTGATTGATGACCTACAACTAGAGCTGTTTGATGCGACAAATATGTGGTATACTTGGAGAAATTCTAATTCTCATTCAATGTTGGACAATTTCTTATCCTCTGCTCAACTTTTGGAGATGTTCCCCATGTCCTCGACATTCTCCAGATCTCTTGGTCCATTCACACCTTACCTTGGAATATGGAGATAGTTCAACCCCACGACCCTGTTTCAGATTTTAGAAAGCGTGGCTGCTAGAAGAGATCTTCATAGAGTTGATGTTCGACAGTGGACCTCTACAATGTATTCTGGCTCCGCCGTTGCTGAGAAGAATCTTGCGCCATCGAGATAACATTACGATAATTGTGGAGTAAATCAGGACAACGTCATCGAAGCTCGTCCTCGTTAATCCATGTGCAATCTCAAGCCCTTTCCACTTGACTAAGTAGTGTCTGAAGAGATCTTGTTTAGTCATCATATCTCGCATGTCAGTAATATTCTCTATCTGATTTGCATGATCGCTACAAGTGGCTGGTATTGGTCTAATGGTTCAACGAGATCAACTAACGGGGTCACATCAGCCAGTCAATTGGGTTGAATAGTCAATCGACTGAAGTAGAGTTGGGCCTCTCCTGTACGTTAACCTTGAGAATAGCCTCTCCTATTTTTCTCATGGGGATCTGGAGTTGGTTTTCGTATATAGGGACCCGAGAGAACATATCGCTTTTGTTGAAGAGCCACAAGTAGATGATGATGGACGCAGTAGAAATCCTTTAGATACATCTCGAGTAGTAGACAATGCTGACCTGCTCTCACTTTCTCGTTTCCCATACCGATAAGAATAAGAACATAGATGGCCAAGTTGGGGGAAACAACGTAGAGTCGTAGACATATAATTTTTCCTTTTTTATAAGCTTTTCCTCCCCCCATTCTTTATAAACCGTCTATTTTTTTGTCCATCTGCTTTCTTTTTTTCTATCGAAGTTCCTTTTTTTTCTCAGTCTTTTTTGGCTTCCTTTGACCTTCCTCTTTTTTTTCAACTTCTGGCCAACTAAGCCCAATACATAACAACCTTTTTTTTAAGCCCAAAGGAGGGGTTAACACACTATGGTGCCCTCCCCCAACAATTTTATTCAAAAAAGGTTAAAATAAGCAAAATAGACAGCATGAGGTACAATTACACCAGAGTCCAGTCCTCAACAAAACCCTTGGACTGAATACAAACATTCTCCCGATAGAACCTTTGACCAGAAAAAAGACAGCATTCCTAGCCAACCAAATCGACCAAATCAAGGACATTGGGCCCATGATCTCCTTCGCAGCCGCTGCTGAGCCGATCGCATTGATCCCTAAAAATCGTCGAAGGACCTCGAACTAACCCAATCTAGCCCGAGGTCCTTCCACAAACCAGCATTGCAAGAGTAGGTGAAGAAGAGATGATCCACATATTCGATACCTATACCGCACAAGAGGCAGCAATCGGAAGTTGTACCAAAGAGGCGCGCGCAACGATCCCACGTCATCAAACGCTTGCGCCTAAGAAGCCACAGAAAGAACCCAACCCGCTCTGGCAGTCGAAGATTCCACACTAAGGTACAGTCCCCAATAAGCATGTCAGTTTGCGTAGGAGGCGGCCTGCGAATCGTTATGTACGCCTTTTTGACAGAGAAAGAAAACCCCCTCCAAACCCAGTGATCTCTCCCCCCCCCGGGTCGTTCACAGCTAGCCAGGGAATCGCACATATGAAGGAAATCCTCGAGCCTTTGATCGGAAAAGTTCGCACAAAATCGTGGCATCCGGTTTCCATCGCACCAGCAATCAACAACCCTCGCATCCCGGTCCGTCGCCAAAGCGAAGAACCGCGGGTACCCCCCGTCCAGTCCTCCAACCAGAAGGCGAAAGAAAGGCCGTTTCCCAACACTGGCTCGAAGAGATCATGAAACCGAGGTAGCAAGGAAAGAATTCCCTTCCAGAAAGGGGACGACGCACTCCTCGCAGTGAGTCCAATCGGCGAGGAGCTGGTGAAACCACAGGTGCGTCAAACCAGCTCACAACATAAATCCTCGCCACTCCCCCACAACCTGGACATCCATTTTAAAATCAAGGCTTCATTCATAGCATCCAACCATCTAACTCCCCAAACCGCCCTCTACCTTCGTTTAGGTTACAATATCCCACTCCACCAGATGCACGCCTCTAGCCTCCTGACCGCTCTTCCGCCAGAGGAACCTTCTCATCAAGCTCTCAATACGCGTGCGAATCCCCTTGGGCAAGAGGCGCGAGGACATGAAGATCGGAATCGCAACAATAACCGCCTTCAACAGGACCAACCGTCCCCCTGGACAGGATGGAGGACTGCCAGCCTGACAACTTACCCTCCAACTTCTCGATTACCAGCAGCCGGTCCGCCAACTTGACCCTGCCGATCATCAATGGCAAGCCACAGTAGCTGATAGGCAACTTGCCAGAGGCCACCCCTGGCTCCTCAGCACAAAAAACTCGCCTCCTCTTCCAAGAACGCAAAAGGCACCAAAATAGATTTGTCCTGGTCTTGAACGAGACCTGATAGCTCACCGAACAACTCAAGAACGACCGCGACAACACTTGTTTCCTCCCTACCACCTTCAATGAAGAAGATAATGTCATCCGCATACTGAATAATAGGAACATTCAACCCAGCTTTTGAGAAACCCGAAAAGAGACCATTGCTTTGAACCTGGGCAACTAAACATGCCAGCACACCAACGACAATGACGAAGAGCAGAGGGGCCAAGGGGCACCCCTGCCTGACCCCCCGCCGAGGTTGGAAGTAGCCACCCGCTGGGCGGCCATTCACAAGGACCTTCAGTGAAGCCGTGGTAATACATCGCTTCATCCAAGATATCCAGGTGTCCGGGAAACCCCACCTATGCATAACCTCCCATAGAAAACGGCATTCAAGAGTATCATATGCCTTCGCAAAATGTACGTCCGAAAGCATTGCCTTCATGCCATGCCTCTTCCAGTCAGCAATGATCTCAGAAGCCATTACCAAGCAATCCTCGATCTGCCTACCCGGGGGAGATAATGTGCTCAAGATCCCTACTTAAGCGGACAACAAACACCTTAGCCACAATCAGATATAAGCCATTGGATAGAGCAATCGGCCTGAAATCCTCAATGCGTTCAGCCGCACCGTGTTTAGGAAGGAGAAAGACCAAAGCTCTATTTACTTTATCGAATCCAGCGTTTCACACACACCTCCTGAACCATGTCCAGCACCTCCCCGAAATCATATCCCAAAATCCTTATAGACGGATACGGGGAAGCCATCTGGATCGGGTGCCCCATCCGTATTGAGCGACCAAACAACAACCTTCACCTTCTCCAAGGTGACCGATTGAATTAAGCTTGAGGCGTGAGCCCTAGAGAGCTGCTTCGCCCCCAATCCTGACTATCTCCACCGACGAAAGAGAGTCCTCGACAAGAAGGCACGAAAGTGGTCCACAATCATCCTTCCCATCTCGCTGTCACCATCAACCCGGATACCATCCACAATGACAGACCGAATAGCATTGCTGCGGCGCCTCCCGTTAACGAGTCTGTGAAAGTACGCAGTGTTGGCATCTCCCTCCTTGAGCCATCTGTGCCTAGACCTCTGCCTCCACTCCGCAAGATGCTTCTTATCCTCAAGAGACACCTTGTTAAGTGCATCCGCCCTCCTAGCCAAATCATCCAAAGACAACGGCCCAGAGTCCTCCACTCTATCGAGGTAAGCGAGCTCCTCTTCCGTCGAGGCCCTGGCTGCTCGACGGGCCTCATGCGTCTCCTCCTTAAAAGCGCAAAGCCTTCCTCGCAATGAAACAAGTTTTTGAGCAAACCTCGCAACATCAGAACTTGAGACCACCGTAGAGGTCCAGTGGGAAGCAACCAGCTCGTCGAAGGATGCCTCCAACAACCAAGCCTTCTCATATCAAAAGATGCCCCTGTTGGGGACTGCTCCCCTGAGTCCCAAATCAGGAGAGTGGTCCGACGAGTCCGAATCCGACTCGTGGAAAAGGATAGAGGAAAGAGCTCCACGAGTTTCGAGGAAGCCAAAAGGCTGTCGAGGCGCGAGCGAGACCCCGAGCTCCTCCAAGTATACTTAACATCCGTAGCGTCAATCACTTCGAGCTCCAGAAGGTCCACCAATTCCACAAAATCCGTCGAACCCGGGTCCTGACCCCCACGCAAACCCGACCGATCCGAGGAAAGCATAGTAACATTGAAATCGTCCCTAACCAGCCAAGCAGCCTTCGGAAAAGAAGCCCTGGCCGAACGCAGATCTTCCCATAACTCCTGCCTACCCCCTGGTTGGCAAGGCCCATAGATGCAAGAGACCGCAATAATCGGCGCGGAGGAGAGATTCTTTAAAAGCACGGTCAGAACATGGGTGCCCCTATGCTCCGAACGAAGCACACAACTTTGATCCTTCCACACAACTAGTAGTCCACCCGCAAACCCAACTGCATCAATCGCACGAAAGCCAGAAAGGGAGCCTGCATCGAAGGATCTCCAGATCTCTCCTGAACAAGAATCAAGCTTGGTTTCCTGAAGCATTACAATGTCGTAGCCCCATTCAAGGAGTCTAGAACCCAAAATCATCCTCTTTTCCGGGTCACCCAGACCTCTTACGTTCCATGAGAGGATCTACATTGAGAACCAACGTAATTACCCCAAAGGCAGATAACTCCCGCCATAACAACCACTTGTGCTTTACGATCCGACACCGGCGGGAGATCGCTCTCCTGCCTTCGTGATCGCGGGCGCCTTCTATACCTCTTTCCAATCCACCGGCATACGCCCCCCGAAGAAGCCAGCACCGAACTAGACTCGTCAGCAGACCACACGGGTGATTTGGACCCCGCATCAGGCAAAAAGCCGTCAAGCGCCTGGGAGCCCCACTCTCGGTCGGCAACAGAAGAGGGTGCACCAGAGGGGAGAAAGCTCCAGCTGCGCCCAAACAGCCTAGAAACCGCTGCCACAACATTCTGGCCACCAGGAAAGCGCAACAGGTCAACCTGAGACCCAGACAGACCGCCCGAGAAGAAAGGATCTGAAACCAAGAGTCCGTCCAGAATCGGATCCAGTGATCCGCCATCTTTAAGAACAAAATCCGCCCGCGAACGCATCACATGAGAATCCAAAGCCGTTGAAAAGGAAACCACGGAACTTCCCTGCCCGAGGCAGCGGAACACATGCGTCCCCAAGTTGTGGGGCGAAACGGCGGGCTCCCAGGAACCGCCATCAATAGGGCTGCAAATCCCAAGGGGAAACTTCTCAAAGGGCGCCGGAAGATGAGACGATGCTGGCTGAAAGGACGACTCCTCGTGGCAACTGAAGCGACGCGAGCCGCCCAATCATCGGAAGGGGTGCGTCCCCATCGGAGATACCCCGGAAGACCGTCCACCTCCACCAGAAATATCACCGGAGCCAAACTCGCCGCCCCCGCTCCGGCCCCTCGGCATAGACGACACCAAAGGATCCAAATGGTGAACCTGCAAAGGAAAGAGGAAGCGGCTTACGGCCAGCTCCGCCGAGGAAGAGAGACAACCGGAGTTGGGACACTCCAGCAGCACGAGAGTAACCTCGGGGTCCGACCCTAGCAGCGTGCCATCGGCCAGAATTTGCAGCACCGAACCAAACCTCTTAAGAGGCGGCCCCAAGCAAGACACCGTGCGGGAAAGGAACGACACCCCCCGCACCTCTGCCACCCTCCTCGAGTAATGGTCAACAATGTCATCCGCAAATCTTGGAGGCCTCCAATCAATTCCACCCAAACCACTCGTCGCGAGTAGATGCATCCTCTGAAGCTCCGTCAAACCCCTCGCACAACACCTTTGATTTCCCAAAGCCACCATGTCCCCGGTGAACGCACCATCAAACTCCTGCGCCACGACTGCTCGCACCTCCGAAATGGAGGAGGAGCCCTCCACCCAGAGCCAATGAGGAGCCTATCGACAGACGCACGAACCACCGAAGCGAGAACCCGCGAGTCTTCGTCCCCTTGAACGCAGTCGACCGAGTGATGAACCTCAGTTTCATCATCTTTATTTTCCATAATTAACCCCCTTGCTTAAAAGTTTGTCAATAATTTCCTGTTAATGTCCTATAATTAACAGAGTCCTAAATAAATTAAAAACAACAAAAAATGGCAAAACAAAAATCAGTGGTATTTTTTTAGACTCAAAAATACCCTCAAAAATATTTCGGGCCCTTGTTTGATCTCTTTTCGAGTTTTGGTCAACATGAAACTTGTAGATCTCGTCAAGATCTACAACTTTCATGTTTTGAGTTTCTTCAAATTCGATCAAATAAGCCCTCAAAAATCCAAAATACAATCCTAATAATCTGATTGGGCCACGTGGCCCGATCTGAGTGCGCCACGTGGCCCCGCCTCCGTTGTCTTATCCGCCTGCCCCACCGACCGTTGGATCGGCCTCTTGATCCAACGGCCCAGGCCTCTCCACGCCGCTCCTTATCCACGACCGTTTGATCTTCCCCCACCTTAATCTCAGCCACTCGTTGCCGCCTCTCGTCCCTTGCGCCACGTGTCGACTGAAGAACCCTCCGATCACGCCTCGTCCTTCTGATCTGAGCCACTCAATCCACCCTCTGTCCTTTACCGTCAGATCTCCCTCAATCTCTCATCCTCACCGCTCACTATCGCCTTTGCCAGCCGATCGACACGCGGCTGCTTCATCGACGTTCGATCCACGCCTGCCCTGCATCGTGACCGTTCGCTAGCGCCTCACGCACAGCTCGACACATGGCGCGATCATCGCCCGTCATTCACTTCGCCCCGGATCTGATCTTGCCCGCTCGCTCGCGCCCAAATACTCACCGTTGGATCACCAGATCCAACGGTTGATGCATCGTCGTCTACCTCCGAAGACCCCTTCTCCCCACGATTTCCAGCTCGCGCATACCTCGCCCCCTTCCATTTTTTCCGTCTTCACCTTCCACCACCTCCACTCGCCAATAGCCCCACGTTCTTCCTCCATCAACCACGACCCTCGTGACCTCTTCGTCAACCCACGAACCCCTCTCCAGTCATCCCATTTCGCCCTCCAAACCACGTCGTCCACCATCACCTTCGCCACAACCATCTTCAAATACACCGGTCTCCCCTTCATTTCACCCCGTCCATCGACCAAGGGGATGAAGCCCAGCCCTCTAGCTCCTCCCTGTGACAGGGGGATGAGCTTGGATCGAGCGACGACGACTGTCACTCCCGATGAGACCCGCCGACCTCCAGGCGGCGTTGCGGTGGCCTAGAGCCCTGCTCGAGCTCGCTGGCACGGCCGGCCAGTACGTGCGACGACCCGAGCATCACTGGGATGCTCAGCCCAGGCCAACACCTCCATCTCCGGCCAGGTAAGTCCTCTGATCCTTCGTATAGTTTTCTTCAATTTTGCATAACTTTCTAGGTCTCTCCAAGCACCCTTGATCCCCATTGATCGTCCCATTAGCTTCGCCATCCATCCATCTTCCTCGCCGACCCTTCCGATTACCCCCTTCTCCCGTCAGAACCTCCATCACCCCAAGCTTCCTCCTCCGCCGGAGGCGGAGGAGGACCCACTAAGGGCTCCGCCTTCTTCACTCCACAAACGCCCTCCATCCGCCTCATCTCGCACGCACGCACATCCTAACCCTTTTGCAGGTCAACCATCACCAATGGCCGGAAATTGGGCGGAGCCAGGTTCTAGAGCTCCGCCTCCATCAGTCAGGCGTCGCCAGCGCATTCTAGAGGCTCCTGCGGCTTCTTCGACTTCAGATCTTCATCGCCATACGCTGAGCGTGCTTCCCTGAGCTTCACCGAGCACGACGAGGCGCGGCGGAGCTCCAGGCCTCTCGCCGGAGCTCTAATCGCGCCGCCAGCTACCGAGGAGGAAGGAGAAGCAGATACCGTTGGATCTCGCCCTACGGCGGAGATCCAACGGCCCTGGAAGAGCCACGTCGCCGTCCCGGAGCGCGGAGGCTCGGTGGGACCGAGCCTCGCCCGAGTCAACCTCGAGCCGCCACGTGGCCCGAGCCACCTGCAACGGCCAACCGAAGCAGCGCCGACCCTCGCCCCCGCCCGAGCCTGAGCTCACGTGCCACCCGCACGTGGGGTCTGGGCTTTTTGCATCGGCGCCCTCGCACCTTCCGCATATCACATCCAGGTCCTGATACACGTGGCAGAACCAGAGACCACGCCGAGCCTGATCGCCACCTAGCCTGGAGGCTCGGATGTCACGAGCCAACCCGAAGCAGCAGCGAGCCTCTGCCAAGCCCGAGCCGCCCTCCGAGCCTGGATAGCGCGTGCAGGGCACGCGCTTTCTGGGTTATTTGCAGAGTCGCCCGCAACCTCCCACAAATTGCAAACAGGTCCTGAACGCGTGCAGCACCTGCGCGCCTGGGGTTATTTGCACTCATACCCTTGCGGGTTTCAATAATTGCAAATATACCCCCGCGCGTATGGTTTATTTACAGGGAAGTTCTCCAGACTTATTTTTATTGCATTGAGTCCTTCCCAGGGACTGGTTTGTAGATACTTTTCATGTTTTTATTTCATTTCTGCCCCTGGCTTCTTCTATGCATATCTTGAGCTATGTTTATCCGATTGAGGTGATTTCAGTGTCATTTCGAAGCTCTTTTTATCATCTTTATTTCGGCATGCTTAGATCCTAACTTTGACACTTCAATCTGTATTGCTCTATATTGGTCAACTAAGTGCCCTGATTTCCTTGTTTCTCATGCCTGCTTGCTATATAAATAGAAATTGCTTCAGTATCTGATTCTGTTCACCTCGTACATTTTATGGCTTTAGTAATGATTATTTCGGGCATAATATTTCCAGCGCATTTCATGGCATTTATTTGCATTATAAAATTGATAAAAAAATGCATGTTTATTTTAATTGCATTGTCATATTGTTGCTTTGACCTATATACCTTGAACTCAACACTTAATTAAATAAATAGAAATCCGAGTAATATGAGAGAAGCGCGTGTCCCTGAGTTCGACCTTGGTTTCTTGCCAAGTAAAATAAAAATTAACGACCATCGCATTCTTATGTGATATATATCAATGAGGTGGTCTCTTTGACGACCAAAATAGGCCCGACTGCTACGACAATTTCCAGGTGCTAATTCCGCACTATTAAAGGGCCGATTTTGCGGTTCGTCAAATGGCGCCGTTGCCGGGGACACGGCTCATTTCTTTTATTTTTTGGATTCTTGTTTGTTTAATTTAGTGTTCCTTTTTATAGGTCAAGTAACCACATATTTTGCATATAAAATTGTTCTCATTTGATATCTAACGATTGTTTCTGTGGCAGGGCCCTTGATGGATCAAGGAGGCGAGGAGCAGGACGTTCCCCGCTGCGAGGAGCCGCAAGAGCATACTTGGAGCAATGGAGGAAGAAAAGAAAAAAAATGTCTCGCATTTTTGTTGCATTTGATTTTATAATAAACTCTTCTTTTACAGCGGTCTTCGATTGAAGACTCGCGATTGTAATCGGACAAATGTGGTTGTGTGGGGATCGTCCCCACTTGAGTGTCGACTTAGGATAGGCACACGGCTCTCCGAGCTCATTTTTCATATTCTCTTGTGCTTATTCGTAGGTAGGACACACGTTAAATATAGACGCACTTAATCTCGCATCACTTAGCTAAAATGAATGAAGATCAATCACCGCTAATAGATGCATGATTAGGTGCGGCTTTTTCGACTTGCATACATGTTTGACTTGAGTTTTCAAAACGGCCTCAGTTTCTTCGCGGCTTTTATCGTCAAATCACTGCATGATTTCTCGCTTGGCCTAGATCGTGGTTTCTTCGAATACATGTTTTTCTCGGCTTTCATTTCCTAGCTTGATCACCTAGGATTAATGGAAAATGGAATGAACGGTAGACGATGACTTCTTGATTTTGTGCTAACCTTAATTCAGTGATAACTCAAAATAAAATTGGGACTGTTAATTGCAAGTCAACCAAAAATGGAGTAAAATTCGGTTTTGGGAGAGCAATACCCTCAGCTACGCGTTGGTTTTTATTTCACATTTTTCTCCGCGTAATTATCTAAAGTTTTATCACCAATAAAACCGACAAGATAATCAACCAACCTTGGTTGGTTTCATGTGTGAGTTGGTGAAACTAAGGGTTTGCTTGCTTGATTGAGCCATATTTGTTGCGACACACAACCCCAAAACCGTAGTCACTCCATTTCATCTCCAAGATTCAAAACCGCTCACTTGTACATCCATCCCTCTTCTTCGTTCACCTTGGGTCTCTTCCAACATCAATCTCCATCTTTATACTTAGGCTAATCTCAGCCTAAGTATAGGGGGGACCCAAATCCCCGTGATTTTCTCTACTCCTCTTTTCTTGCCTTTATACTTAGGTTATTTCTAACCTAAGTATAGGGGGGAGTCCCTCTTATCTCCCGTATATTCCTATATATTTAAATGAACCTATGTACTTGTAACATCTAGTGCTATGAGGACATAGCAAAGTTTAAGTATAGGGGGGTATACCGTATTCACCGTATATTTACTTTAGCTATAATCTGAAAAATTTGAAAAAATTAAAACTTTTTGGCTAAAGTAAAATTCTTTGGACTAAGAGAACTCAAATGATTTCACGGCTTTTTCTACACTATGTTACACTATTTTGATAAAAATATTTTCGAAAATGATTTGAAAAACGAGTTTCCTTGTTTTGAAAAATCTTTTTGAAAAATCTTTTGAAAATCTTTTATTTGTGTGACATGGTTTTGAAAATCTTTTATCAAGGAAAGTTGAGTCTAACCTGTGTTTTAACTTTAAAAACTAAAATCCATAAAAATTGCAAAATTCAAAAATTCTTTAGGAGCCATTAGTGACTACTAAGCCCCATTAAATAGCCGTGTTCAGTGAGGGTTTGCCCTTAGCAGAGTGGATGGTTTAAAGGACATCGCGTAAGGCTCCGTCCTTAAGCAACGGGCTCCGGCCTGTACTTACATCCATACTGGCTGAATGCAGAAGCAACTATTTAATTGAGATTAGGCAGTCTTCATATCTCTTGAAGTAAAAAAAAAGTGTTTTTGAATGAAGAAGTTGGATTAAACCTCTAACACTTACACTTTCACCCAGGATCTGAAATGTTCAAGGAAGCTTGATTTATGAGTTCTTTGAGATTTGCGGTTAACCAGCCTTAGCCATCAGGGTCTTAATCATCCACATTCCCCTAGGTTTCTAGATTTGCATGCTATATTCCATGCTTAGTCTCAGACAGAAAGAATATGATCAGCACATCACATGCACGACTGCGGTTTTTGATTGAGATGAGTTGATTTTTCACCTGAGGGATTGGGATGAGGAAGTCAAGTTTGGATTTGATCTAATGATGCTCGAGGATGGGATAAAATCTTTGAAGGCTTCAGGAAACCTGAGTGTCAGCAATATTAGCCAGTATGAGAACTCGATTCTTATACTAATCTCTTGACATTGACCTAAGTGCCTGGGTGTGATATAAATAAAAAATTGTTGATCAATGTGCGCCAACTCTTGGTAAAAGCAGTGGAGCTAGCCAAAAATTATACAAGTCAAAGAAATTTCAAAGAAAAGCTCTCATTCCACAAAGTCAAATATAAAAGAGCTTCCACCAAAGGCGAGCGCTCCCAACCATTTCAAAAGTGTCCACTTGGACCACCGCTATTAGGACCAGGAGTCGGGCTTGCACCAAAAAAGGGCTCTGCATCGTAAATGCTACAAGTCTGGGTGTCGAAGGTACGATAGGTACTCAAAAGAGACACACCCCGGTGTACTCCCAGGAAAACAAGTGCAGACGGCTCCAACTTCTCTTGACGGACGCACTGATCAACACCAAAAAATTTTGTGTTGCGTAAAAGGCACTAGAGAGAATCCTTGTTCCAATGAAAGGGAGAGAAGAATTGACACAATCCCATACCCTCCATTTCTGGCCTGCCATCTACATTTTCTAAGTCTGACAAACTAAAGAGACGGTGGACTGAATGCAAGATTTGATTTATTCCCTAGTGCTGAGGATTGGGTCCTTAGGAGATTTTCTCGGACCAAGATTTTGGGTGAAGACTTGACTCTACTCTCAGAATTGCAGTCAACACTAAACTCATATCCTTTAGTTTATATGTACATCAGAGAGAGTCTAGAGAAGTAGAGGAATTGGAAGCCTCTTGATTAAGGCTGGGTTGAACTCTAAAATTTTGGGTCTCTGAAGCCGAGTCGACTTGATCAGCTTGGATCCTGTTTTCACATGCACAAGGGGGTTAATCCAACTTAGTTATTTTTTTAATGCTCGAGGACGAGCATAGTTTAAGTATAGGGGGGTGATGAACCTCAGTTTCATCATCTTTATTTTCCATAATTAACCCCCTTGCTTAAAAGTTTGTCAATAATTTCCTGTTAATGTCCTATAATTAACAGAGTCCTAAATAAATTAAAAACAACAAAAAATGGCAAAACAAAAATCAGTGGTATTTTTTTAGACTCAAAAATACCCTCAAAAATATTTCGGGCCCTTGTTTGATCTCTTTTCGAGTTTTGGTCAACATGAAACTTGTAGATCTCGTCAAGATCTACAACTTTCATGTTTTGAGTTTCTTCAAATTCGATCAAATAAGCCCTCAAAAATCCAAAATACAATCCTAATAATCTGATTGGGCCACGTGGCCCGATCTGAGTGCGCCACGTGGCCCCGCCTCCGTTGTCTTATCCGCCTGCCCCACCGACCGTTGGATCGGCCTCTTGATCCAACGGCCCAGGCCTCTCCACGCCGCTCCTTATCCACGACCGTTTGATCTTCCCCCGCCTTAATCTCAGCCACTCGTTGCCGCCTCTCGTCCCTTGCGCCACGTGTCGACTGAAGAACCCTCCGATCACGCCTCGTCCTTCTGATCTGAGCCACTCAATCCACCCTCTGTCCTTTACCGTCAGATCTCCCTCAATCTCTCATCCTCACCGCTCACTATCGCCTTTGCCAGCCGATCGACACGCGGCTGCTTCATCGACGTTCGATCCACGCCTGCCCTGCATCGTGACCGTTCGCTAGCGCCTCACGCACAACTCGACACATGGCACGATCATCGCCCGTCATTCACTTCGCCCCGGATCTGATCTTGCCCGCTCGCTCGCGCCCAAATACTCACCGTTGGATCACCAGATCCAACGGTTGATGCATCGTCGTCTACCTCCGAAGACCCCTTCTCCCCACGATTTCCAGCTCGCGCATACCTCGCCCCCTTCCATTTTTTCCGTCTTCACCTTCCACCACCTCCACTCGCCAATAGCCCCACGTTCTTCCTCCATCAACCACGACCCTCGTGACCTCTTCGTCAACCCACGAACCCCTCTCCAGTCATCCCATTTCGCCCTCCAAACCACGTCGTCCACCATCACCTTCGCCACAACCATCTTCAAATACACCGGTCTCCCCTTTATTTCACCCCGTCCATCGACCAAGGGGATGAAGCCCAGCCCTCTAGCTCCTCCCTGTGACAGGGGGATGAGCTTGGATCGAGCGACGACTGTCACTCCCGATGAGACCCGCCGACCTCCAGGCGGCGTTGCGGTGGCCTAGAGCCCTGCTCGAGCTCGCTGGCACGGCCGGCCAGTACGTGCGACGACCCGAGCATCACTGGGATGCTCAGCCCAGGCCAACACCTCCATCTCCGGCCAGGTAAGTCCTCTGATCCTTCGTATAGTTTTCTTCAATTTTGCATAACTTTCTAGGTCTCTCCAAGCACCCTTGATCCCCATTGATCGTTCCATTAGCTTCGCCATCCATCCATCTTCCTCACCGACCCTTCCGATTACCCCCTTCTCCCGTCAGAACCTCCATCACCCCAAGCTTCCTCCTCCGCCGGAGGCGGAGGAGGACCCACTAAGGGCTCCGCCTTCTTCACTCCACAAACGCCCTCCATCCGCCTCATCTCGCACGCACGCACATCCTAACCCTTTTGCAGGTCAACCATCACCAATGGCCGGAAATTGGGCGGAGCCAGGTTCTAGAGCTCCGCCTCCATCAGTCAGGCGTCGCCAGCGCATTCTAGAGGCTCCTGCGGCTTCTTCGACTTCAGATCTTCATCGCCATACGCTGAGCGTGCTTCCCTGAGCTTCACCGAGCACGACGAGGCGCGGCGGAGCTCCAGGCCTCTCGCCGGAGCTCTAATCGCGCCGCCAGCTACCGAGGAGGAAGGAGAAGCAGATACCGTTGGATCTCGCCCTACGGCGGAGATCCAACGGCCCTGGAAGAGCCACGTCGCCGTCCCGGAGCGCGGAGGCTCGGTGGGACCGAGCCTCGCCCGAGTCAACCTCGAGCCGCCACGTGGCCCGAGCCACCTGCAACGGCCAACCGAAGCAGCGCCGACCCTCGCCCCCGCCCGAGCCTGAGCTCACGTGCCACCCGCACGTGGGGTCTGGGCTTTTTGCATCGGCGCCCTCGCACCTTCCGCATATCACATCCAGGTCCTGATACACGTGGCAGAACCAGAGACCACGCCGAGCCTGATCGCCACCTAGCCTGGAGGCTCGGATGTCACGAGCCAACCCGAAGCAGCAGCGAGCCTCTGCCAAGCCCGAGCCGCCCTCCGAGCCTGGATAGCGCGTGCAGGGCACGCGCTTTCTGGGTTATTTGCAGAGTCGCCCGCAACCTCCCACAAATTGCAAACAGGTCCTGAACGCGTGCAGCACCTGCGCGCCTGGGGTTATTTGCACTCATACCCTTGCGGGTTTCAATAATTGCAAATATACCCCCGCGCGTATGGTTTATTTACAGGGAAGTTCTCCAGACTTATTTTTATTGCATTTGAGTCCTTCCCAGGGACTGGTTTGTAGATACTTTTCATGTTTTTATTTCATTTCTGCCCCTGGCTTCTTCTATGCATATCTTGAGCTATGTTTATCCGATTGAGGTGATTTCAGTGTCATTTCGAAGCTCTTTTTATCATCTTTATTTCGGCATGCTTAGATCCTAACTTTGACACTTCAATCTGTATTGCTCTATATTGGTCAACTAAGTGCCCTGATTTCCTTGTTTCTCATGCCTGCTTGCTATATAAATAGAAATTGCTTCAGTATCTGATTCTGTTCACCTCGTACATTTTATGGCTTTAGTAATGATTATTTCGGGCATAATATTTCCAGCGCATTTCATGGCATTTATTTGCATTATAAAATTGATAAAAAAATGCATGTTTATTTTAATTGCATTGTCATATTGTTGCTTTGACCTATATACCTTGAACTCAACACTTAATTAAATAAATAGAAATCCGAGTAATATGAGAGAAGCGCGTGTCCCTGAGTTCGACCTTGGTTTCTTGCCAAGTAAAATAAAAATTAACGACCATCGCATTCTTATGTGATATATATCAATGAGGTGGTCTCTTTGACGACCAAAATAGGCCCGACTGCTACGACAATTTCCAGGTGCTAATTCCGCACTATTAAAGGGCCGATTTTGCGGTTCGTCACCGAGCCCATGGCTTCTGCCGATTCTCGTGAGGCTCTCCCCGCCCCCAATCCCCCCATTCGCCCGCGAACAGGTAGAGAAACAGGATGAGCGGCAGTGGCCCACCTTCCCACACGAGAAACATCTTGGAGGAGACGCACATACCGTCGCTAAATGCCCCCCAAGCCCGCACCTGAAACACCTCCTACCGCGCTTTCGATGAGACACAACTTCCCAACCATCTTTTGACCTCTTCACCCTCCTCGCGCAACCACTGACAATCGCGCTGCCGCTGGCAAGGCCTCCACCGGCAGAAGAGTTTTGCGCTTTGGAGGTCCTCCGCCATTCCTCCGCTCCTGCCCGTATCACCCACTTTAGCTTCTCACGCCTTTTCCTCTCCATTTCTATAAGCAGGACCTAATACCTTCCCTTCTCTCATTTTTTTGATTTTTTTTACAAAGCACTCGATCTGGGTTCAAAGAAAAAACCGTAGCCTCCCTTTTTTGCAACTAGAGCAACCTAAGGCCCAAATATCCTTCTCTAATTTTTCTTTAAGAGGAAATGGGATCGACTCCCCCTTTCTCTTTTGTCTTTGACGTAACAGGAGGTAAGGTTGCTATCTGGAACCCAAATTTTGAACATGACCTCAAATTTCAGCAAAATTTCGGTCGAATTTCTGAATATTGATATCCATTTGAAATTGAAATTCGATCGAAAGGCCAAAATATGGGGGCCTAGTACAAAAAAATGACCGAAATGATCGAAATTTCGATTGAAATTCGACCAAAATTCTGTTCGGTCGGGCACCGAAATGGTGACCTAAACCGACATTTAGGGCCTTGCTTTCGAAGCACCGCCGTCGGCTTTGAAGCACCGCTACCATGATGACTAGAGATGGCACGCGTCAAGGAGTCTACAAGTCGGAGCCAAAATGTACCGATTGCTGCCAATCGTGAGTTGGGAAGGCATAGTGGTTGAGAATTAATTGAGTAGGATTCCACCTAGAGGGCCTGGAGATCGAGGCGAGATAGCGCCGTCTGGGGAGGTGTTTCAGATGGAGAGCTTGGACCTACTACTGGACTCGAGATTTATCTTACGAGGTTGCCAGTATCATCATCCTGCTTTTGCGCAATGAAGGGCCCCCACATCGTGCGACAGAGGAGCTGGCTGGTGTGTGGTTGGGAGGGTGCTGCACCGTTGGTGATGGCTTTGTCATGGAGGATTACCACATGGAGAAGCGCTGCGTGCGGCCCGGAGGTGCGTCGATTTGGGCCCTCATGGAGATGACGTGGAGGATGCCAGGACTAGGATTTGGTGAACCCAAATCGGATGATTTTGACGGTACGGAACATTAGACCTTGGGTTTTGCAGAGAAATGTAATAGTACATGATCATATTTCTTCATATATCTTCAATCCCTAAATTTTTAAGAAGTTGCAATACGAACAATAATAATGACACATCCCAGAATTAGGGTTATGAAAGCCCCAACTTTTCATATCAAGAACAATAATACCACAAAAGACATAAACATCTTGAGTTTTACGTGGAACCCTACTCTCTAAGGAGTGGGATGAATTTACGGAAGAAGGCTATAAAGGGAAGGATCTTCTATTCAAGTTTCTCAATGAGTACATGGGGTGTGGGGTTCCTTATATAGCCCCACATACAAATCGGAGTCCCACTGATAGTAGATGTGAGAGTAGAACATGAGTGGCACACTCCAACACTATCCTTCCAAGAAAAGCGCATGTCCTCCTTGGCTCTTCTCCTTTAGAATTTGTTGCTTGTCATGTGCATACAAATGTCAAGGATAATTCGCGGCCACAAGTCATAATTGTCCTATTGAACTTGATGATTGGTGCATAAAAGGAGGTATCCATCTTCTCAATGGTGGTTTGTGACTTGGTACAATCTCAGAAGGACTTGGTACATTATGTTGAAAAGAGAACTAATGAGATGTTTATTCCATAGAGTTAGGGTCTCTTATATAGAGAGAAAACCCTAGAGAGTACAAGGGTTATGGAACCCAAAGGGTCACGTTTGATAGGGTTATTGAACTCGAAGGGTCACAGAACCCGCAGGGTCACGATGGGTTACGGAACTCGAAGGGTCACAGAACCCGCAGGGTCACGATGGGTTACGGAACACGAAGGGTTACAAACATAAATGTAAATATAATATCACTAACACTCTCCCTCAAGCTGGAGCTGAGAATGCTGTAGCTTGTAACAAAAAGAAAAATATCCACCCTATCTTCACACGATGCATTATAAGAACTTAGTCCGCTGTTGGTAGAAGACCTTGCTCGAGGATGGGTCTGCGGCTTTCAGGTCACCAGAACGTATCTTTGCCATGCCTGTGAAGCCGTTGCGATATCAGATCACCGGAATGTATCTCTGTCATGCCTACAGGTCACCGGAACATATCTCTGTCATGCGTGGAGAAGAATCGCTGTAGAAGAAGTCCAACACGGAGTAGAAGTCGGGTCGTAAAAGAAGAAGTATACACCCTGACGAAGAAGTTGGTGCTCGGTGAAGACAAATGATCTGAGTAGTAGCCTAGAGTGTTAGTATGTCAGTTGTATTAGTGCAACAAACGTCCTGAAGAATTATCTCTAGCTCCTCCTTTCTCCCATACTTGATAGAATAAACAGTATGTAACATCAAGTTGGGAGAAACAAGTCGTGGTGAAACATGGGCTGTTGGAGAGGGTGGTGCTCCAAGCGGTGTCGACGATGCAGGAGGTGTGGCTGGAGCTGCTAGAGCCTTAGGTCTGTTGGGGACTCGGACTGGCTTACGCTAGATCATCGAATCCACGAGCAACGCAGGAGGTCCAACCCTCTCTCCGTATCGGCGGAGAGAGGGCTGGTGGTGGTGGCAGATTTAGGGTATTAGGCTTCGATCTAGGTCCGTCACTTTGATACCATGTTGAAAAGAGAATTAATGAGATGTTTATTCCATAGAGCTAGGGTCTCTTAATAGAGAGAAAACCCTAGAGAGTACAAGGGTTATGGAACCCAAAGGGTCACAGGGGGTTTACAGAACTAGAAGGGTCACAGAGGGTTACAGAACTCGAAGGGTTACAACTTACAAACATATATGTAAATTTAATATCTCTAACACATTAATATGGCAAAACCTTCTCCTACGTTAAGTAGGGTCGATTACATAGATTCTTGCTCAAATCTATGTTGAAATATCCGACTATTTTTTTGTGCTGGCCATCGGTTGCTTAACGCAACCCCTACACAGAAGAATTGGAAACACGGTCTTTTGGGTGGTAGGCACACTGCACTACCATAATGAGAGAAAAAAAGTACTAATGGACCTTCGGATCTAGATGGAGGAATGGTTATGTTGTTTGTGACCTTTGGTTTTTCATGAAAGGAAAAAGAACAGCTCCGTTGCTTGTGTTGTTACGTGACCTTTGGATCTAAATGAAAAAAAGATAACTTCATGTCAGTTAGCAATGAACCGTGAGATTTGAATGAACTTCAAATACATTCAGATTTGAAAAAAAATCGAAGCCCAAAATACGAGGCTCTAAAGAGAGGCCCAAAGAGACAAGTTTGATTAATTCGAGAACGAAACCTAGTGCAGGAGACCTTCGACAATGCAGATATCTGATGATACTTGGAGAGTGAGAGCGTCACCTGAAGAAGAGGACGTCTCCTATAGATGAGGTGCTACCTCTATTGCATAATTGCTGATGTTGAGAGCGACAACAAGAAAATTCTAACAAACGAAGCGAGTCTAGAGTCTCGTTGACATGCCAGACAATGCGGCTTAGGAATACTAAAAATGATTGTTGAAGAAAAGGAAATATGGGAAACTTGGGATTGGTAGATGGGTCACATTGATTGTTTTGGTGGGGAGTGGGTGCTGCAAGGGCATGCACTCGATGTATATGGCACATCTTAGGGTTTGTTTGGTTGCAGGGTTGGGCAGGGTTGGGTTGGGTACTATTCACAGGGGTACCCCCTCCTCATAGTTTACTATTCACCCAGCCGGTACTATTCACAGGGGTACCCCCTCCTCACAGTTTACTATTCACCCAGCCAACCCAACCCAACCCAACCCTGCCCAACCCTGCAACCAAACGAACCCTTAGTTTCCACCATGGCCTCAAATTTCAGATAAACTCAGTCAAATTTCTGTCGAATATTGATATCACGTCCTAATCGAAATTCGACCGAAATGGCAGATATGACCGAAATATGGAGGCCCTAGTACAAAAAATGACCGAAATGGCTGAAATTTCTGTCGAATTTCGACCGAAATTCCGTTTCGGTCGGTCACCGAAATGGTGACTGAAATCGACATTTAAGGCCTTCCTTTCCACATGGAGTTTACAATGAATATTCTTCATTTATTTCTCTATGAAAATTTGCAGCATTATCCTATTTATGCTGATTGATTATCCAAGGTATTTAGTGGAGCAATCTATATATTTATTTTAAAACGTATGCTACATATTGACTTTACATTTTAGAGAAGTTTATTGCTTGAGTGCACCGTACTTTGCTTTTGTGAATTTGTGCTCTTAATTTTCTACCTATCTTATTCTGATATAAGGAGCCATATTCTTTATAAATTCAGGTTCAGGAGCTGGAGAAGGAGATAATGGAGGCAAAAGAGAAGATTGAATTCTATCGAGCCAAAATGCAAGAGCTTGTAAGCCTTGTGTATTTGCAAGAGAACACATGAAATTTCAGTATTAATATTATTTTCTTGAGAAATCATGCCTAACTTATCTGAATGCCAACTCGCATTTGCTTTTCTAATTGAAAACATAACTGAATGCTTGTCAGCTTGCCTTGATGCCATACAAGCGATAATTATTAGCATACAATTTCTGCTAGGTCCTATATAAAAGCCGGTGCGACACCAGGCTTATAGAGGTCATAGAGAAAGCTTCTGGTAATAAACGTGAGGTACATTTTTTTATGCAACTGTATTGGTCCATTTCAAACTTTGCTAAATATTGCAATTTTATTATGTTGTATTTATAAATATGGGCTCCTACGACGTTTTTCCAATTTGCATCGCTGTTTGCAGAAGTATAGGGATGCCCCCTCCCCCCCCAAGACAAATACATTTTCTAGTTGACAATTCCATTGCACTTCAGTAGTTAATCCAGCTGCTGGACTAATGTAGACATATCTACGCCTTCTCTATTCTATTCAAAAGAAAAAAAACTGCTGTCAATATGACTATTTCAAGAAGAATTGGCTTTTTAGTTGTTTCTTGAGGTATTTGTTACTTGGGAGCTCATGGGAGTTCGAGTTTTAAGAAAAAGAAAGTGTAATACGTACTTTGAAGTGACCTTTCACTGCAGTTGTCTAAATGTGGGCCGGCATCATATGATGTATCCATGCACATAACTAAAAAAGAAACTATTGAGAACTTTGTTTGCACATGGGCTGCATGGCACAAGATTTGTAGCTTGTACTTAGTTTGACAATTTTGTCCATTTTGGTTAACTACAATTTTTAAGTAATTGTTGTTTACTATGAAAAATATGGCATAGTTTGCAGAATTGCTAGAAAGGAAAATCATATTTATATTAGAAGTAATGATTGCATCCCCTTTTATGTAGCAAAGAATATCTCCCTTTTAACTATTTAGGTCTCAAGTCCTAGAAAATCTTAAAGCTTATGAAGAAGTGTGGCAAAGTTCTCGACATTTATGAGTGTCATGAGGGAATAGAGTAATAGTATTTTTTTTTTAAATTTGCAAGAATAAGACGAAGTTGACGCATTTAAAAATGAAAGAATTTTGTATTACTTCCTTGATATTTGCAATTGTTCAAATTGATAACAAGGAGGATTGCATTGTGATGAGACCACTACCAACTGAAGCCATTTCCCTAGATTAAGGGGACACACCAGATATGAATTCAGAGGATTTAAATCATGAAACTTCTTTCAGCATTTTTCGATTGTAACAAAATTTCTTTTAAATTTATAATATTGTTGATTGAGAGGGTATCCACCTAAATGGTCTGGTGGTAGTGCAGTGTGCCTACCACCCAAAAGATCAGGGTTCAAATCCCCCCTTGTGGGGGTCACAGTAGGTAGTCGACAATCATCGTTAAAAATAGTCGAATCTTTCATTGTGGATTTGAGCAAGAATCCATGTAGCGACCCTACTTATAACGGGAGAAGGCTTCGCCATTTTTTTGGTTGAGAGGATATGTCTTTTCGTCTGCTAAACTGTTTCCAAGTTTTCAAATTATCTGTATTTGATTTCTCAGTACGAAGTTTTAGCAAAGAAGTACGAAGAAAAGTGTAAGCAGGTAGGAGACGTGGCATCCAAATTGACTATTGAAGAAGCTACCTTTCGTGAAATACAGGTATTTCTCCCTTATTCTTTAGAAAAATTGACGTCCATTTCTTGGATTTGGTGGTTATTCTTAAATTATTACAGGAGAGAAAAATGAAGCTGTATAATGCTATCGTGAAATTGGATGCTGGAAGTGCAGATGAATCATTGAAGGTAAATTTGTTCTGTCATGTGGTCTGACCATTATCTTGTTATATCAAGCATGAGATGGAATCTAGTTGATAATTTTTGATGCCTTAAACTATTTATGAAAGCGGTACTCATTGAAAAATAAATGATGTAATTATGGGCATATTAAATCTACCTGCAGTTCGTTTCCACATTATGTAAAATTCAGAGGGCCCATATTTAACACATTGGATTTCTGTCCCGATATGTTTCACATAAAAGATGTTAAATATGCCACATATGTTCTGATATTTCCATACAATTGCACGATCTCTGATATCGAATCCGAAACTCTAATAAATAGTGATCTGCTTGATAAATTACATTTAGTAAAATGTAAACATCAAGATTTTGTAAGAAAGACACGTTTTAAGAAAGTGTGAGAACCTAGAAGAGTGGAAAGAAGTCATTATATTAAAATACATGCCTTGTTAGAAAGCATCATAACGGAAAAGAGTTGAGACTTTGTTTATGAACGTATGTGCATTATAAGAAAGCATCTGTGAGAGGTCTTAGAATGCCTTTCAAACACCCCTTGCTGGTTCTCTAGATTTACTTAAAATGGGCATGGCTTCTCTGCATTTTTTGTAGGGATATTTACTCTGATAACCTTGTATACTTTCAACATTACACATAATCCTTCATAATCGCAAATTACATCCAGAACCTCAAATAGTCCCTCCGTCTTACACACATAACCTTGCTGTTAGTTAACCCTACTCACCTAACTTCCCATTGAGTTAATCTAACAATATGTTAGATCCAACTATGGAAATTCTTTTATTGTATCAAAATATAAAAAAATAAGATCAAGGGTGCATCCACCGACCCCTCCCTCTCCTCGGTATTCATTGATGTTGGATATCAAACAAAGCAACCTCTTCACCATTCAACGATGAGAGAATGCGGGAAGGAGCAGCTCCTTGCTCCTCTTTTCTACTTGCATTACGGCTTCGAAGGGGGTTTCTCTTCTCCTTTCTCCAACATCGATGTGAGAAAACCACCTGTGGTGCTTATCCCTTCGATGAGACCTACTCAAAGGCTTGGCTTGAGGATGATCTCCTCGAGGTGACAGGGGATAAGAAAGAGATGTGTGCGTGTGTAGTTGCCCCGTTGGTGGAGAGATCATAGCTAATCGCCTCCGAGCATGGTGGTTGCTAGGAGGAGGATTGGGTTTGTGTGGGATAGCACAACAAGAGTGGCTGAGAGTGAGGGTATTGAAGTAGCAGAACAAGGGGATGGGTTTCCAATCAAGGGAAATAAGAAAGGGGGATTTGAGGGAGTTGAAGTAACAGAATGAAGAGGGGGCTTGGTTTCAGACCAAGGGCAATAAAAAGGGGGGATTTGAGCTACGATGAATTGCCGACGAAGGGGCTGAGGTGGAAGGACACCTCTTAACTCACTCGGTCTGTGCGGTGGTATTCTCCTCCATGCGGTGGCGTTGGTTCTCATACAACAGAGTCGAAGTTCCTCCAGGTGGTTCTTGGATAAGTTTGCCGTGTGTCTTCCTTTTGTCGGAGCCTTTAATGATGTCATCTTCTTCGACGAGGGCCAATACCACTTCCTCCTCAATAAAGAGGTCTCCTCCCCCTCTTTCATTTTTATCCCTCTTGTCGTGAACAAGAGGAACACTGCTTGTATTTCCTTCACGGGTGAGCCATCGTCATAGTACTTCATGAGTGTAACACCGTCAGAATGAAAAGAATGTCCCGATCGATGTTTAGTGATTGTCCATAAAGAAGAACGATAATGGTGGGATGAAGCTGAGTAGCACAAAGGCTCGAGTCGTCCATCTACAGGGCTGTGGTGGATTCCTTTCCCAGAGAGTCTGGCCTGAAGAAGGTGACTCCCATGGCGGCTTTCGATGCTTTGCTTTGACAGGAGGGAGGTGGGGAGCACAGGGGTGGGATTGACAGTTTTGCCCATCATCTGGTACTCACGTTGGGGTCGAGCTGTATATGGTATGGCATGAGCTTGGCGGTGGAGGATAAGAGTACAGGGCCGTGGTGGATTCCTTTCCCAGAGAGTTTGGCCTGAAGAAGGTGACTCCCATGGCGGCTTTCGATGTGCTTGGCGGTGGAGGATAAGAGTACAGGGCCGTGGTGGATTCCTTTCCCAGAGGGTCTGGCCTGAAGAAGGTGACTCCCATGGCAGCTTTCGAGCTGTATATGGTATGGCATGGATACCATTGTTCTGATGCGATCGGAATTGATGTGCTTGGCGGTGGAGGATAAGAGTACAGGGCCGTGGTGGATTCCTTTCCCAGAGAGTCTGGCCTGAAGAAGGTGACTCCCATGGCGGCTTTTGATGTGCTTGGCGGTGGAGGATAAGAGTACAGGGCCGTGGTGGATTCCTTTCCCAGAGAGTCTGGCCTGAAGAAGGTGACTCCCATGGCGGCTTTCGATGCTTTGCTTTGACAGGAGGGAGGTGGGGAGCACAGGGGTGGGATCGACAGTTTTGCCCATCATCTGGTACTCGCGTTGGGGTCGAGATGTATATGGTATGGCATGGATACCATTGTTCTGATGCGATCGGAATTGATGTGCTTGGCGGTGGAGGATAAGAGTACTTAGGTGCCCATGTCGATCGTGGTGAGAGGATACCAAATGATGGACAACAATCTACTCATGTTCGTTCTTGTAAAGAAGAGATTGGCTGTCACCTGAACACTTTGTTTACGCAAACCACATGCTCCAACTTAAACTTCACCGTCGTCTGTGACGATGGGATCGTAAAGAAGGAACATGAGATGGAAGAGGTGCTCTCTTGATTAAAGTCCAATAATTGTGGGCTATTGGATACATTACAAGTTGATCTTTTCATAGTATGTTTTGAAGAGCACTAATTGCAGGCGGTGGGGAGGTAAAGATTTAGGTGTTGAAGAGCACTAATTGCAAGCGTGAGTAGTCGTTAGAACCCTGTCTTTTAGCCATTATTAGGTCTCTGAATTACACTTTGAATGAATGAATAATCATAACGAAGAAATAGAAGAAAAAGAAGGATCAACGACAATAAATCATATATGGAGCAATGTCAATGTTTATAAATGTGATATGCTTTTAGAAGTAAAATTGTCAACATTTAACATTTTCCATCGAAGTTAATGGAAGGAACTTAATACAAGGTTATTTTTGAGTAAAAAAGTGGGAAACACGCCGGAGGTGTCCACTCCAAACTTTTATTAAGAGAAGGGAGGTTACAAGAAGACTTACATGAGCCAGCTCTCTAGGAGAGATCCAGCTAAATGGACAATATTCTCACTATAAAATCTAATGGATTTGAAAATCAGCTTGTTCCAAGAGAGCCAAATAGCCAAATCTCGGAGATAGGGTCCAATAAGTCCATCATCGATCTGAACTGATTGCTTACCAACGAATTCCAAAAGTTCTTATGAGAGGATGGCACCACCCAAATGATGCCCACCTCCTCCCAACTCTGACCCATGCACAAGAATAGAACATGTGGCCCAGGTCTTCCTATTCTGTAGAACATATCGCATACGTAGAATCCCCGCCTCCCCCCATGATGGAGGAGGATCTCCTTGCCTTGGTCAAGACCTGGCCCAACATGTGGATCTAGAGGAAGACCTTGACCTTCAACGACACCTTAAGAGTCTAAATGAACTTGCAATCTCTATCCCTATCACCACCACCTCTATCATCCTCACCTGCGATGGTCTTGTAGGCCTTCTTCACCGAAAAGAATCCATCCTGCCAGACCCAGTAGTCACGACCCTCGGTTTGTCCTGGAGTAGATGTCATTTGCTCCATCATCCACAAGAAATCGTTGAAGCGCTGCTTCGAAAGAGGAGAGGAGAAACACAACATCCATTGTCTATCTACCCACGCATCATCTACGCACACCTCCTGATTGCCTGCCAAAGCAAAAAGTTCGGGGAAGCGATCAAGTATATTCCCTCTTTGCTCCAATCATCCTTCCAAAACAGAAAGGATTTGCCATCACTCATGATAGGTCACGTCCGCACTAGAATCTCCTCAGAACATAACAAATAATCTTCCAAAAAGTGGCGGGGGATAGCGTACAAGCGAAGCGTCCAACATCGGTTGTGCCTGAATGGCATAGATATTACACAAAAGCCTACATGTGATGTCCTCGCCCTGGCCCCACAACCTGACCACCCGCTTCAAACATAATGTCTTATCCGTATCATCCAATCTGAGGACTTCCAGACCCCCCTGATCCTTTGGCAAGGTAACTAGCTCCCAGTTCACCAAGTGAATGCCCCTTGTCTGCTCACTAGAGAGACCACACAAAAAGCAATGCATTCCCGACTCCAAGAGATATCGGATCCCCACAGGGAGGATCCTCGACGAGATGAAGAAAATATGAATAACCGCCAATATTGCATTAAGAAGCACATGCCTTCCTCGTCGTGAGAGGCATGATGCCTTCCACCCAACGAGTTTGCGTTCCAGCTTCTCAATCACCGACAACCAATCCGACTAATGTAATTGCCCGTGAGTCAAAGGGCATCCCAAGGTATTTAATGGGAAGTGAACCATGAGAGGTAGCCAAAGTAATCGAGCACTCATCAACCTCCGACTCAGAAAGGCCAACCCGTATAAAGACAGACTTTGACCAGTTCACCCTCAGCCTCGAGAGCTATCCAAATATGTCCAGCATAGTACTCATGGCTCTCACCTCCTTGACCACCCTAAATAAAGAAGATGGTATCATCCGATTATTGCTGCAATGGAACGGAGAAGGCCTCACACGTGTACCCTACCGTCCTCCCACGAAGGACAACCTAGTTAGTCATGATAACAAGATATCCATAGCAATCACGAATAATAGAGGAGCGAGAAGGCATCCTTGACGAACACCCTGCTGAGGCTGGAAGAAATCCCCCCATGGACGGCTGTTGATCAGCACCGCAAGGGAGGACATAATGATACACCTTCTCATCTAAGCTATCTACAGCTTAGGGAAACCCCTCTTTGCCAACACAGATCAAAGGAAAGTTCAGTCAGCACAGTCATAAGTCTTGGAGAAATCAACCTTTCAGAGCATGCCTTTATCCTCTCTTCGCTTCCAGTCACTAACCATCTCCGAGGCCATAACAACACTGTCCATCATCAATCAGTCAGGGATGAAAGCGGTCCGAGTAGGAGCAATCACGTTGATATGATTCTCTAAGACCTTCGCCACAATGAGATAAACCGCATTTAAGAGCACAATGGGGGCAAAAGTCACTGATGGATATCACCCCCTCCTTAGGCAGAAGAAACAATAGTGCCTTGTTAATCCTGTCAAAGCTGCAGTTCTCCATATCAAACTCATCTAACATAGCCATCAAGTTTGATTAAACGGCCTCCTAGAACTCCCTCAAGAAACACACTGGAAACCCATCAGGGCCCAGTGCCCCATCTGCATTGGGCTCCCAAATGGCCACCTTTAGCTCATCCACGTGAAATAGCCTAACCAAAGCCCCCCGCTGAGTCGGTACCAACGACAACACACCCCTTCTGAGCCACCACCAACCTCCGTATGTGATCCTACACGAGACACACCAAAAATGATCAACCACAACTCTACCCACCTCTCTGTCTCCCTCCACATGGACGCCATCCACTGAGATGCTTCGAATGAAATTCTGACGATGTTCCTCGTTGGCCATCGAATGGAAGAACCTCGTATTAGCGTCCCCTCCTTGATCCAACGCTGCCTTGACCTTTGCCTCCACTCCACCTTCTGTTTTCTATCCTCCTTACGAAGGGTTCTTTGCCCTGTCTCTCTCTACCAACTCCATCACGGAGAGCTCTCTGGTGTCCTCCACTCAATCCATGCCCGTGATAAACCTCTGTGCCTCAGCGCGCCGAACCAGACGCCTCTCTCACCTCTTTGTACTCATACAACTTCTTCCTTAGCTCCACCAGCTTGCGAAAAAGACAAACTGTAGCCGTGCCATCAACACACATAGAGCACTAGAACCCCTCCACTATCCCCCTGAAGCCCTCCTCAAGCAACCGTGATTTCTCCAACCTGAAGAATGTACGGGGAACCTCGCTCTCGCTCGAAGTCCATAGAGTGGGGGTGTGGTCTGACCTAGAGCGTAGCAAGCTTGAGATCATCGCTAGAGGAAAAGTAGCCAAAAGGTCCATCGGCCTAAGGAAATACTTGATCCTGGATCTGACCTTAGAATCGCGCCATGCGTACCTGCAATCAGCAACATCAAGAATGTCTAACTGAAGATCACTCACCACCATTGCAAAATCCTGGGAGCCAACATCCTGACCACCCTGCAGATTAGTGCGATCTTTGATGAAAATTGTGACATTGAAATTACCTCCTACAAGCCATGCCTTAGAAGGAAAGAAAAGCCGAGCATCCTGAAGGTCCGTCAAAGCTGCTGACGGTCCTCCTCATCATTGGGCCCGTACACATAAGAAAAGGCAACATGGTGACCCGATCTCTTGTTTCCTAAGCAGAATCGAAACCACATGGTTACCTAGGATCTCGGACTCCATGTCAAACAAATCACCATCCCAAGCCACCAACAGTCCACCCGCACTGCCCACATAAGGTAATGGCCTAAACTTCGTCAGACAAGTCCCACCAACGGAGGCCCAAGTATGAGTCATCTACATATGCACCTTGGTCTCTCGGTGGAAGAGAACATTCGTTTGCCATTTAGACATCATTCTCCTGATCGCGCTTAGCTTCTCCGGGTCACCCATACCTCTTACGTTCCAGGAGACAATCTCCATCAAACAACCACTTTCTTCCCGTCCTTGTAGACTACACCCGCATCCCTTGTGATGTCCTCCACATACAACACACTATTAGACGAATGCATCACATCCATAGCTGGCTGCGTGGTAGGCGATCCACCTAGCCCCAATCTTGGCCTCTTGCTGACATAGAAACTTATGTCATCATTCTCCTCAATGTCAAAGACGATCTCGATCGTGGGCGTCGCCTTGACCCCACCCTCAAATCCTTCTTCCTTCGCGGAACAACTTTTGTAGCATACACAATGAGAGTGAGGCAATCCACCCCTCCGACTAGCTCTAACCATTGAAGATGTTTGCAATCCACTCTCCCAACGGAAAAAGGCTAAAGAGACTCCAAGGAGAAAGAGCCAAACACTGGGGGCACAACCCAAACTTGGCCAGACCACTTGGTAGCGAAAGGAGTCCTGCACATGCTGGTTACCATCTCCGCCGACTCCATCAGATGCGGGACAGACAACATCAACGACGAACAACGAAGATCAAACGAAAATGGTGTCTTCCAATGATGTGGTACCGCATGATCCATAAGAGGTTCCGTTGTCACGTCTATCCTTGCTGAAAGGACATTTAGGTTTCAGCCCTATTAGGGACTCCTCCATCATCCCTGACACATCGACCTCCTCCATCCTATGGCCCTCAGCCTCCGAAAGGGCCAGACCACCTGGCTCCGGTCCCTACCCTTGCACGTCCTTCGGAAGGCTTGGTGGAGGTGGAGGTTCCATTACCTTGAACATGTTCCAATGGTTGAACTTTCCAGCAACCAAACACTAACTAAACGACAAGCTCCTTGGGTGAGCCCCCTCATCTTTCATCACAACCACGTACACGTCTGCTCCCGGTGAATAACCATCCGACATGACTCTCAATACTGTCAGAACGTCGACGAAAGAGCATTCTTCAAAGGTCCCATCTCCCTTGAAAGGACTGGCACACCCATCACTCGAGCCAAGAAAATCTCACCGTCCATACAACCACCATCACCTAATCAAAGGTCCCGCCAACCCAACAGGCGCAAAGGGGCCTCTCCCCTCCAAATGAGTATTCGAGCTCGATCGTCCCTCGATATCCCTTGTACGCAGACATCATGCCATTGCAACCACACCACATCCCCACTAAAAAACTTCTCCAACACCTCTCGTACCGCCCCCATGCTGCCTCTAGAGTTCGTTTACCTGGCCTTAACGTCCCCATCAATCCCCCTGCCTCGCTTGGTGTAAGGTGGCGAGATGGGAAGAAAGAAGTTTCATGCACCACTTCGGCAAAAGATAGAATCCCTTCCTCCTTCTCGCCTCTCCCTACCTTTTCCATCGCAACGACGACCGTTGTCCTCACTGAGGGTTCCATTCGCCCCACCAAACCAGCACCCCTGACCTCCTTCTGCCCCCAATCGCCACAAGGACACCTCCTACAACCACTTGCCCTTCCCTGCGCCATCGCCTTCCCCTTTGTCACCTCCTCACGAACACCTGCAGATATCGACTCCCCCTACACCCACAGTAGCGTCAGACCGAGACCCTCCCGCAACCACCACCGCAGATTTAGCCGTCACAGGTTTGACCTCAGGCTATCGTCGATGCACCACATCATCGCTCACAGAGGAAGAAAACTCTCACTGACGCCAATAATGGACATAAGATCTCCCCTTCTTGTGCTACAATCTTTCACACCCAAAGCAATGGGCGACATCCAGACACATCGTCGCCTTGTGGCCTAAGCAACCACATCGGATGCAGCTCCTAGCGCACACGGTGACGAGACACCAAAGTCCAACCGGGCTCCTCCCTCACGATTGTGACCCTCACTCATGACGGTGGCTCCTGGACTCTTCGAAAGACCTCACCGACCGCCCCCTCACATCGCTCTCGACGACTCAGCTTTCGTGTGGGACGCATAGTAGAGAGGCAAAAATGCCATGCTGTAGCCCTAGTGCTCCTCCCCCATGAGTCACCCCATGAGCTTCTAGAGGTGTCGAACAATCGCCTAAACCCTCACCCAGAGGGGTCTCTTTCGAAAGACGTCACCCCCGTTTTATGTCATGTTTGATTAAGAATTATTCAGAATCATTCTGGGTGTAATTTGCGATTATGAAGGGTTATGTGTTTAATTTTGAAAGCATACGTGGCTATTGGTGTACATATCCCTTTTTTTGTATTGCTTTGCTAGTGATTTGGACATGTGTTGTGACCTAGGCTTGTCTTCTCAATTGAACTTTGCTTTGTGCAACTGAGGGAAAGTGGAGGTTCGATGAGTGAGTTGCTTGCTCCACCTTCTGCTCATTACAACTGTCCGTCACACCTCATGGAGGGCTTCAACAACTATGCATGGTTGTCCTCTACTTGTTTCATGAAACAATCATGATTAATGGAGGGATGGAGTGGATGGTAGGAGGTGATGATCGGGGCACTATATCTGTCTCATCAATCCAATGACAACATTGAATGATCTCTTTTCTCTTTTCGTGATGCTTGAAAAGATATACAACAATAACGTCGTATTCATGTAGAAATTAGGATGAAGAATTGTGAAACGAGGTATCTAGATATGGTTGTCATCTGATGAACTTGGGTGGGTTGAATTCCACCTAAATCGAGTACAGTTCGCTTTACTTGAGGCTTAAATCTATGCCTCATGGTCTCGTGGTTCTTCCTGGAATGAGTTGGAGGGTGATCAGTGCAAGCTACTCCCAGGAAGAGGAGCTCACCGAAGGGAAGTTTGTCTCGGGTTAGGTAATCAGACTCGGGTGAATAATGAGCGGAGCTCCTTCAAATTGAATATTGGAGGTAGATGAGCAAGAGCTCTACACAACTAGGGGGTCAAGATGACCATGAGATGAGGGAAGGTTGAGAATTTGACGATGAATGAAGGTGGTATCGAGTGGGATGGGATACCTGGGTGTAACTAAAAGCAAGGGTTTAAATATCGATATCGACCTCCATATCGACACCAATCGATATGATACACCCATTTCAACTAACAATTCTGAATGAATGACTTGAAAAGGCACACATATTTCCATGTCGTTCGATATTCCGATCCCATATTGAAATCGAAATATCGGCAAAATTTCACCTATATTTCACGAAATTCGAATCCTTAGTTAAAAATCGACAAGGAAAAGAAGAAAAATGAAATTGAACATAGTAGAGCAACGTAATATTGGGCACTACTTTTTTTTAATCAAAAAAGGGTGAAACATGCGTAGGTGCCTGCCGAGCCTAAATGTTGACTGAAAAAAGAGCCCAAATGATTACAAAAAAAGCCAAGACTCCATGAGAGTTCGAGTATGTTGGATCACATTTTCAACATAAAATCACTGCGAGCGAAAAAACACTCCATTTCTGGCCAACCATAACGCTCATATACACGCTATTGACACGATTTTCTCAGCATTCGGTTAATAGGAGTTAAAGTGGGACTCCTAAAATGAAGAGAAACTACCATGGATCATGCAATCCACTACCAATGCCTTCCAAAACTTCCCGCTCCATCGCATTCCATAAACAGGTGATACGAAGACTGAGACGTCCCCTACAAAGCACACGAGCATTGTCCTCGGAGCGAAAAATATGTGCCATCTGCCCCTAGTAAATATTTTCCCATGCCGTAATGGTCACATGAACACTTTAATGCATGGTAGAATCCTCATTTCCCAAATCGTCTTGCAATCCCTAAGAAGATACTCATGTTGTGCCACATCTCTGCTGTTCAGAACTTTGCATGTCTTCTTAACAGAGTAGTCTCCCTCCCTATATATCTAGTGGTCTCTGCTGTCTGAGGGACTCACAACCGTGCTCAATAGCTCCATCATACCCAAAAAATCCTAGAAACACTGATCGGAGAAGCCAACATAGAGGCAAATAAATGTGGATAAAGAGAGGCTAGGGACCCACCACTCAACCAATCATCATTCTAAAAGAAGAAGCTACTACCATCACCCAGGCGCAAACAAAAGAAGTGCTGAAAGTTGGAAGGACCGCACATATACCCTTCCACAAGGGGCGTAACCCATTCATGTCATACTCATCAACCCATAGATAACCTAGATAAGCCTACTACAAACGTCATTCTTTTTTTTCTATTCAATACAAACATCATTCTTATCTACCAATATTCTCACGACCCACTTCAACAAAAACATATGATTAATTACTTCTAGTCTTTGGACATTGATGTCCCATTATCCTTGAGGAGAGTAATCGTCTCACAATCAACAAGATTTAGGTTGCGATCACTGTGGCCTGACTCCCCCCAAAAGACTCTCCTCACGATCTTCTTTGCGATTTTTAATCTTCATTGAACAATCTCAACGACATGAAAACCACTGGAATGACCATAGACACTACATTCACAAGAACCAGACGCCCTCCATGCGAGAGCAGAGATCCCTTGCAATATGCTAGCTTCTTCTCCAACTTCTCAATGTCTGCGATCAAATCTAAGAGATGAAGACAATGCCCCATGTATATGATCGACATCATATTACATGAGCCCCCCAACTCCGCATTGCATAATTTTATCTCCTCATCAGACAACTCAAAAGGGATCAAGCTAGACTTCTCTCTATTGACTTTGAGGCCAGATAGCTCTCCGAAAAATTCTAACGCCACTGCCATTCCCCTCACATCATCTGCCCCACCCTCGATGCTGAAGATTTCGTCATCTGCATACTGAAACACACTGTAATAGAGGTGTCTCCCAAGTTATAACCCATCGTGATTCCATGCAGCACCACCTAGTTTACCATACAAGGAAGCATATCTACCGCCAACACAAAGAGGAGCGACGCCAACGAGCAACCATGTCCAATCTTCGACGAGGTTGGAAGAAGCCCTCATCATGCAACCATTCACCTGAATCGAGTAAGACACGATGGTTACAAATGTCTTCATCCAGGAAGTCCATAGGTCCAGGAAATCCCTTCTACCCAAAAAAGGACCAACAATGTTCAGAAAGGCGGCCCAGACGGCCGCATATGCGACCGCATATGCATAGTCGTGCACTAGACCGAACCATATATCCATTATTCGGTACATCTGCGGTTTGGGCGAATATGCGGTCGAGTAAATCGCATGTGCGACCGCATACTCGACCACCTATTGAATAGAGCCCTTTCGTACATGTTTCATTTTTTAGTTGCTGGAATTGGTATGCTACTGTAGTAAAAAATAAATGTTACTAATTGTTTATTAGAAAAGATTTTTACGTTGTTGTTTGTAAAAAATAAATTTTCATTTTTTTATTTAAGATAAATGTTACTAATTGTTTATTGGAAAAGTTTTTTATGCTGTTGTTTATAAAAATAATTTTTCATTTTTTATTTAAATAGAAGATTTTTATGTAATTTCTATGAATGTCGTTTCCTGTCTCTCTATATTTGTTTAATTTATATTCAATATACTTTTCTTTTAGAATCAAATACATCTTCTTTTGTGAAAAATATATCTACGAGTCGTTTGCTTTCTTCATTCAACACTTTTCTCAATTGTTCAGATATTTTGTAATAGAAAATTACGTTAAATCCCCCTAGCTAGCTGACATCTCATTAACGCTAGATAAAAGAGAATCTGGTTATTTAATCAATTGAATATATCGATTCACAATCCAATTTTCACTTAGTTAATTCCTATATAAACATAACAAATGTTTCTATGATTTATTATTGTTATATCTCAAAATAATTTTTTCTTATATTTTCATCCCTATAGTAAGTATGCCAACAAATTTCACTTTTAGTTTTTTCAATGATTCACTCTTTTATCTAAAATGGTCATTTTTTAAAAAAACTTTCTCTGAAATCATGTTATACTAAAAAGTCTACACATATATTTCATCTATTGTTATTTTTTCAAAACATAAATCTCTAATATTTGAATTCAATTTATTACTTCAATTATTTTTAAATTAAAATAATACAAACCACATAATCCACATATATTTCCGCATATCCTCTTAGTTGCTTCAGACCGCCTGATTGAACGAATACCTCATTCCGACTTTCTGAACCTTGAGGACCAAAGGAAGCGCCATTCCACACTATCATAGACCTTCGAGAAGTCAACCTTCCACATCACACACATGCCTATCGTCGGTGCAGATCCGTGATAATTTCAGATGTCATCATCAGGCTGTCACCTATTTGCCTCCTTGGAATGAAAGCTGACTGAAGGGGAGATATCAATGCATTAAGAACCTCATCGAGTCTCTTTGAAAGTACATTGACAATAATTAAATAAATCACATTTAAGAGGGAAATAGGTCTATACTCTTTAATGCGTTTTGACGCCTCCTTCTTTAGTAGAAGGATGAGAGCTTGGTTGATTATGTGGAACCCCACTTTGCAATGGGCAAACTCTTATAGAATTGCAAACACAACTTCTCCGACCACCTCCCATAACTCAATGTAGAAAAAAATTGGGAAGCCATCCGGTCCCGACGACCCATCACCGTTAAACTCAGAAATTTCCCATTTTACCTCCTCCTTTGTGGAAGGTCTGACCGAATGAGCATCCTGCTCAGGCGACAACCCCGGTACCAATCCTCGTCTGCCTCCACCTCCGAGGCTCCTCTCTCCTAGAAATGTTGCGAAAGTAGGTCATCAGAGCCCTTTCGATCTCCTTTCTGGAAATGGAGCACTACATTTTTCTAGTTAGAGATGGGCAAATTGACTTGGGGCTGGCGCTGCTTGAGTTTCGATAATGGCGTTGACGTACAATTAGGTTGCGATGGTTGTTTCGAGCTATATGAGGTGTAAACAAGGTCTAGAAGACCTTGGATCTGCATCTAGTCACATGCTACCTCGCTAACGCCATAAATAGGGCTATGCTATTATTAGATATTGGGCTTCGACCCTTGGTTGGTTTTGACCCTTTAATGGCAAGATACGATTTTTGGCCTCGTTTTGGGACTTGGAAGCTACACAGGAGAAGGGAGCAATGATTAGAGTATCTTCATGGTAAAGGGACGTCTGTGCTTCAACTTAATTTAGTCAGATAGGTTGGGATTGACTGTATTATGTGATGGAAGTGGGGGCGGTTGGTGATGAAATGCGCTTGGAGAGGTTCGATATGGGGTGGGGATGGTGACCATGGTGGCACCACGTGTTGCCACTAAAAAAATCAACTATTTTGTAAATTTTGTAAAATCAATTTAAAAAAGCATATGCCCTCTTAATTCAAAAATTTTAAAACGATTTTTAAGCTTTACACTACCGTAAAAGGTCAAATTTGAAAAATCGACCATTTGTAAAAAGTTTGGATTTTTCTAAGTATTTTCTATGTACAAAATATCTATTTTGTGGGAGGAAAATTCGGTGGGGGGGTCCCCGTGGAACTTATTCCACAGGACCCTAAAGCGAACATATATTTTGTTAAGTACCATAAGGAAATCGTGACTTGAGATCATGACTTCCTTTAGAAGGGAGCTGTCACTTGAGACCACGACTCTCACTGAAGGAAGCCATGACCTCAAGTCACAGCTTTTTCGGCTCCTTAACCAGGCTACTCCCCATTCCAAGGAGCTGCAACTCTTCCAATTTGCATTATAAAAAGTTGCACCTTATATTGGGTCGTGATTGATATAATAATGTGATAACCCCCATAATCTCGTTTCTTCTTCCTCTCAGTTAAGCTTCTATTCTTTTTGGTCTGATTTCAGTTTCGGGCCTATACTTGGTGGAGTTTCTGTCGTGATGAGGGATAATATTACACACATGAAATTGATAGCTGAAAGACTCATAAATATAATTTTTCCCTTGATTTGATTTGGATACATGGGACTACATAGAATCATAATATAACAAGAAACTGTTCATTTAATATACATTATGATACATATCACTATATAAGACAAGTTCACCACACGTTTCCTTCTACGAAAGAATCTAAGCTTTGGTGGCCTTTCCTCGGGTTCTTGCAGTATCGCCCACATATTTAAATTTCATGAAATTTCGGTTTCGACAGGGAGGGTCTTTCGAAACACATATATATGTCGATTTACGGATTTCGACCGAAATGGGTCGAAATATTGATGATATTTCGACATTTTGACCCATATTGGTCGAAATTCATGTTTTCACTTCAAAATTTCTCGGATTTCGTCCGATATGGGTGAAATTTCGCTGATACCTATGTAAATCAACGATATTAAACATGTGATCTTAATTTTAGTCATTTTACTAACTATTTACCAATTCTCTATATCAAAACACATCATGATTTATAGATTTTGTTTCGGGTCGGGGGCGCTGCCCTTGTACCCCGCAAGGGGGGCCAACCTAGGCCCCCCAGCTCCTCAAGCTCGCTGACCGGGCAGTGAGACCTCCGTTCTGGTAGGGTATGGTGCCACAGGGGGGATGCGTACAATGTTTCTTCAATGTAGGGAGCTTCACCTCTCTTGTTTGGGCAATGGAGATGAAACAACTCTATAGATTCTAGAGATCCACTATAGCTTCTTTGCTTCATTCCTTGTCATTTATCTTTGTAAAATATATCATCTTTACCGTAAGTCGGTAATTAATTATGGAATTCACTAGAACTGTATGATATCTACCAGTCAGCTCAATGATATGCCTCGATATGTGCGATATAAGGCATATGGATGAGAGATATGTGTGATATAAGTGTGCATTTGTTAGCTATTATTGTTTTAAGAACTTGGATTTAACGATATCCATTTCCAATATGTATCAATCAATAATCAGCCTTAACAGTGAAATGATCGATATGTCCGATATGATCGATATGTGCGATATAAGGCATATGGATGGGAGATATGTGTGATATAGGTACACATTTGTTAGCTATTGTTGTTTTAAGAACTTGGATTTAATGATATCCATTTCCAATATGTATTAATCAATAATCAGCCTTAACAACGAAATGATCGATATGACCGATATGTGCGATATAAGGGGCATACGGATGAGAGATATGTATGATATAAGTACGCTTGTTAGCTATTGTTGTTTTAAATTCTATCCATTTCCAATATGTACCAATCAATAGTCAGCCTTAACGATGAAAAGATCGATATGACGGATATGTGCGATATAAGGGGCATATATGAGCAATATGTATGATATAATTGTATATTTGTGAGCTATTTATTGTTGTAAATAACTTGAAAGATCTTAATTTGCAAAAAAATGGTCGAAAAATGACATTTTGAGTCATTTTTGACATTTTTACCGAAACGGTCGAAATTTCCCGAAATTTCACCGAACTTTCGATATTAGTTGTGACCGAAATGAAATCAAAATCGAAGTCTCGAACCTTGGTATCGCCGCAGGCTGTAGTTAGGTTGCGGGCTCGATCTAACTAGCTTGGTCAATCTTTGACAACCTCATGAGGCGTAGGTATCGCTTACCCAACACCCCATCCCCCGACCAATCGTCCCTCCAAAATCGAAAAGCAGCTCCATCCCCCAGCATCGATCTCAATTTAGCAACGATCTTCGAAACAACTTCGGTAATCCCCTTCCACAATGACGAAGGCAATTGTCCTGTCACCTCCAATGACATGGTCACCCCATAATTCTTCCTCAACAAGCAACACAACAGGTCTTCAGATTTCTCCCTAAGCTGAATTGCCCACTTAACCTTGAATGTCTTATTCATCTCTTCCATCCGCAGTACCCCCAAGCCGCCTTTCCTCTTCGGCGTCATCACCCTATCTCAATCCACCAAGTGAAGGCCCTTCTTGTTCCGATGCCCATTCAACCAAAAAAAGTTTCCTCATTATAGCCTCAATCTTAGTATGCACTCCAGCAGGCAGCGACCTCGTGAAATATAAGAAAATAAGTATAGCCGAGAGAATATACTTCAGAAGCACCAATTTCCCTCCCTTCGAGAGCATCAACGCCTTCCAACTCATCATCCTTCCCTCTAGTCTCTCCAACAATGCCTTTCAAGTCTCAGACCTCGACTTTCCTATCACAGTGGGAGCCCCAAGTACGTAATTGGTAGCGTGACAGTAGGGCATCCCAAAATCTCAATTGTGTTTCCCAACCTCTCTAAAAGTATGAACAGAGCAAGCCTAGAAATGTCTCAAAAAATGTCCATGATAAAAGATGCCCGTCGAATCTTCTCCATCTAAGCCCCAAGAAAAATCACAGTGTCATCAACTTATTGCAACGTCGGTATAGACATGTCCAAGGCCCTAAATGTCGGTTTCGGTCACCTTTTCGGTGACTGATCGAAATGGAATTTCGGTTGAAATTCAATCGAAATTTCTGTCATTTCTGTTATTTTTCGTACTAGGACCCCCATATTTCGGTCATTTCAGTCGAATTGTGATTTCTAGTGGATATCGATATTCGACATAAATTCGACAGAATTTCGCTGAAATTGAAAGCCATGGATATGTCCTCCCTCATGTATCCAGAACACTAATCCTCACCAACCGCCATCCTCATCATCACTGCTAATGCATTAGCCATAATGACAAAGAGAAGCGGTGCAAGCGGGAATCCCTGCATGATTCCCCTTTGCGGATGGAAGAAGCCCTCTTCTGGTCTACCGTTGGCAAGCACCGCATGGGACACTATCATAACACAACGCTTGATCTAGGCAATCCACAACACCGAGAAACTCTTTTTCTCCAATGAAGCCCACAAGAATCTCCAATCCACACAATCACATGCTTTGGAAAATTTAACCTTCCAAAGCACACCTTTAGTTTTGCTTCTCTTCCAATCCATCACGATCTCCGCTGCCATCACCGATCCATTTGCCATAGCTCTCCCAGGTACAAAAGCTGTTTCCTCAGTCGAAATGATTCTGTGCAATAACTCTCTCAATCAATTAGCCAGAATCTTTGAAACCAAAAGATCGATAGCATTGGACAACACAGTAGGCCTGTAGTCTTCCACCATGACTGGTGTGTCCATCCTAGGTAACATGAAGATGTACACATTGTTCAGCCTCTCAAATCCACTGTTTCCATGCCGAAACTCCTCCAGCTCCTCCATGGCATCCCCTTTGATTGTCTTCCAGAATTCACCGTAGAAACACACCGAGGACCCATCCGACCTCGTCGCCCCATCCACACTGAGCTGAAATTGTGCTTGCCTAGCTTCAACCTTCGAGAACTCCTTCACCATCATCCCCACCTCCACTCCAGACAAATGTGAGACTCTCTTCCCCTACCAACCCCACCCATACCAGGATCTCCACCTATCGAAGGCTTGGAAGTGTGATCTATGGGCTTCTCCGACATCCTTGTCCCTCTCAACCGCCACCCCTCCAAAGGAGATCGAGTGTATCAGATTCATGCGCCTTCTTCCACTAGCTATGACATGAAAAATTTTGGTGTTTGCATCTCCCTCTCTCAACTATCGTTTCCTGGATCTTTCTCCCCAGATCACCTCCTCTTTTTTGTCCTCACATAAAATCTCCTCCAAGTGATCAGTCCTCGCCACCACCTCCTCTCCCGTCAAAGCCCTCTCATCTTCCAATTTATCCAACCTGCTCACTTCATCATGTGCCTTAACATTCCTGTCCCGACACCGAGCCCGGATGGCTCTCTTGAACTCCATCAGATGCATCATAAGCGACACAATCTTGCTGGCTAATCTACATGTCGCAGATCCATCAGGTCCGCATTCATCCCAGAATGCTGCAACGGACTCTCGAAACCCTTCCTCTAGAAGCAAATCCTGCTCAAAATGAAAGAAAGTCTGAGGCCTCACCTCCTCCCTCGAAAACCAAAGAATATGATATAATTTGAATGCGCTCTCGACGGAGCACATGCGTTGGCCAAGGGGAAGGCCAACAATGCCTCCAGAGACACCAAAAATCTAATAATGCATGACCTAGATCTCGTATTCTGCCATGTGTACAAACAACCAACTGAGTCGTTGATGATCTGCAACTCAAGCTCCTCCAAGACGCTCGACAACTCTGTCGAGCCACTGTCCATTCCCCCACGTCCGTCAGGACGATCTTCCGAAAGCAGCGTCGCGTTGAGATCCTCGACGATGATCTAAACAGAATCAGGCGCCACAGCCCTGGCCAAGAGGAAATCCTCCACTAGATGATCAATGCTAACCCCATTACACGAGCCATACACATTTGTATCCAAAATCCTTCGTCCACCAACCTTTCGCCGAAACAACGTTGTGAGAGTATGCCTTCCCCGCTGCTTATCTTGCTCCAATCGAACTTTCTTGCATTCCACCCCGTAACCAAACCTCAAAAAACCCCTTCAACTTCTAACGCTCTATAGTCTCTCACCCGCTCGTCCCCAACCTCCCTCCACATACTCTCAACTACCTACGATATCTTCATTTCCTACATCATCACCAAATCCGCCTCGTGCTCTAGAAGCATCTGTCGAATCACCCTCTTCTCCGACCTGCCCATCCCTCGATCATTCAAAGAAAATAGATTCATTTCCCAACCGCCAAGGACCCTCTTGGCCGCACAACTCTGAGGCATTTCAACACTTCCTTCTCCAAGCCTTCCCCTTTCTTATTCCCTTCTTCCTGCACCTTCTCCCTCTCAGCCCTCCTCCGTCTTACAACCAACGAAACTGCCTCCCTCTGACACAGACCCGTCGCTCTCACATGGCTCATGGTCTGCCTACCGTCCATATCATGATCGAATCGGGCTGAGTTATTGCCTCAACGCCTATCCTACCCCGGTCCCCATCCAGCATCCCAAAGCTGCTGTACATCTTCAACCTGCGGTGCCTCCTTTGCTCCTTCAAAGCACGACGAGAATAGCTCCATCCAAATCCGCCTCCATGCAGCCACGACGATTCCATGCGGCCAACCAAACCCCCAAGACCATCGGATCCACCTTCCTACGGTTTTTGCTTTGACAGCACATCAGAAAAATTGCCTTTCCCCATCGGCAACCTCCACCAAAATGCCCGATGTTGACGTCACACGCTCAACCCCACCCGACTCTGCCACCGTTGCAGAGCTCCCTCTGTGCGCCACCCCTAGTAAGACTCCCTAGACTCCATCAACGAGTTCATTGCCCTTAGGTGGAAGGACGACGCCTGCAACACATCACAAAGAGCCTTTATGTCGCCCGAATCCGCTCCACATACCTCCCGCACCTCTGCTAGAGAGCAGATAGCGAGATCCACAAAGATATCCATATGCTCTAATCCTTCGGGGTCCGCCAATGAAACCTCGTCACGTCCCGTATGATGTTGGCCCACATTCGCAAAAAAAGACGAATCCACCACCTGATCCGCGAAATTGAAAGGATCCACCACGACGCCATTCGTCGGATCCTCCCAAGCAGGCAAGATTGGGTCTGAAACGGTCTTAGTGACAACCCGATCCGACCTGGAGTTGTGCCCACCAAGAACCTCCGAAAAGTACCTCGAACCTCGAGCCCTTCAGCGATGCCTCGCTGAGAGTGTCTTCCTTCCTTATTGATTTAGCCACCCCTTTTCCCAAAAAAGGTACCAAAGATTCAAAAGTCGGCAAAACTTCTCTTTCCCTTCTGTGCTTTTCACCCCAGACGGAGTTCCCGCCATTGCCGGCACCCCTGTTTCCCCATCTCCGGTCAGCCCACACTTACGGATTTCCAAGCGGGCCGTAAGCCCCAAATGAGGTACGTCCGACCACAATGGTAAAAGCTGAGAGAGCTCCAACCCCAACGATACCACATCAAGGTGACTCCCCACACCATAACCCATTGAAAATGATGGCGGTGACCTGCAGCACCGAGCTAAGAAACCTGCCAACCATACCCACGATCCTCCAAATCAGCAGTGCCCCTTGATGCAAAACTACTTCACCATCTTCGAGCCTCCCACCATCCCATCCCCTACACCCACCCCGACGCTCGGTAGGAGAAATCCCGCAGTCGCTTCGCCTCCGCTGCAGAGATCTCGCGTGCAAACTATATCGTCCCCAAGCCGGATGACATCCCCACCAAAATCCCTGCCCATCGCCGCCCCGATGTCCCCCATTGCATCCGCCACGCTCCTCTCTTTTCTTCTGCAAATCCCTACCAAATTCACGCCCAACTCCGGCTTACTACCATTGCCGCTCTCAGCTGTAGTCTTTCTGCCATTTTTTGAGGCACCACACACTCGAGGACATTGGAAGCTGCGGTGCCCACTCCTCCCACAAGAGAAGCACTTCACCGGATCCCTGTACACCGCGGCCCGATGTCCCCACTCGCCGCATCGCATGCACCGATCCTGGAAGCATGGGTCTCTGGTCCCCCGCCTCTCGATCATGGTAGTCGACGCAGCCCCGAATTGCCAATGCCCCGCCAACATAGTCCAGTACATCTCTCAAGTCTCTTGATATGCCATCTTTCTCTCACATCTCGCGGTAGCTGACGTGTAAATTTCCAGGTGAGAAAAACTTACAAAAACTGCACTTGCACCTAGGTCAACATCAACATATGAGGCGTTGCGGCGTCACGTCGTGGGCGTTCCAGCATAGGTGATGGCTGGGTTGTTGAGGTGTCGGCGGCGGTGTGGTGGTAGATGGTAAATTGGGCATCGGACATTGATGGAGATAGGAAAGGGGTGCGCTGATGGCATAGACTTGTATTTACTGTCCAAAATTATATTCTTTTCTTTCTTGTGCATATCTTTATTTGTGTTCCTAGGATGCCTCCTCCGTACAATAACCCAATGCCCCAGTCTGGCGGTCCTCAATTTTCCAAGCGTACTCATCCTCCTCCCCTTGTCTACTTTCCTTGAACAACTGGGGCACTGGCTGCACCAACCTCGATTACCTTAATTTGTCAATACAAAATCCCACTTGCTCATCAGCTCAGTTTTATTGTTGCTTGTTGATACAAGTTACTCAGGAAGTTGCATAAAAGATTTTTTTTTCAGAGGGCAACTAAAAGATGCTACATTTCACTGGAAAAGTTTCATTGATAAAATGTTACCCATTTGCTACACTCAATTGTGAAATTAACTTAACTGCGATTTTTTCCATGCTCTCCCTTAAATAATCTAGTCAATGCTCATGAATGGGCAGAACTCTTCTCGTGTCAGTTTAATTCAATTTTGGTCCAATGTGATTGGTTGGGTGTTCAGGCTCTTCTGAGTTCCAATCCACATTTATGAGATTTGACTTGAAGTCTGTGTGGATGCGCTTGTTTGATATGAAGTGTTTACTTTAATGTATGCATACTAAACTTGCTAGGCCAAATTGTTATTGAACTATCACCATGCATTTATGGTGCTTATCTACTCGACTTCAATAAATTTCAAGCGAAAAATATTAATGTTCTTTCTTTTTAGGAATCGATATTAACATTCTTGCAATGTGCATAAATGTATATCTACATTTAATAAATTATGTCAGATATTTAACTCAAAGAAACTGTAAATCGATTGGTTATTCTGTTGAATGATGAAAATTTGATCCTTGTATATGAATCGAAAACAATATGAATCATGTTGTACCTGTATGTGGTTGTTGCTTCACAGGACTTTGTTCTGTCTTTTATCCATGAGGACTTTTTTCTGGATTCATATGCAAATTATTACTTTGCCACAATCATGTACCTTTTTTTACGAAGCCAGAGGATGCTATGCTAACCTGACTTCGGTAAACAACCACCTTTGAGTCACAATCAACTAAAGTTACTAAACCTCTGAACTTTACCAATACTGAACAGACTCAGGATGAATAGAGACTGTAGACTCTTAGTTTTATTAGCTACATTCCCTAGCACCTTTCACGCCGGAAAGTTACTTCATTCATTTGCAATCATAATGCTTATAAGATCGCTATTGTAGTAACTCCGACCATTCTGCCTTCTACAAGTCACATTTTCAATTTCTGCCTTTCCCGGTTGGAAGTTCTTGAAGAAATCCATAAAGCTTGATGCATAATACTCCAAATCTGCCATATAAAATGACACAAAAAGACTAATTGCTCCACATCATCTTCTTGTCCTCCTTAGATGTCACAAGTCGTGCAATCGCTCTCTGCGTGCGCACCCTTTGTTTTAATAAATCATGCAATCATGTTACTCCATCTACTTCTGTAGTCCTTAGTCATGCATCATGTCCTCTCAAGTAACCAGGTACGCACTCACCTTCAACGGAGTTTTCACCATTCAAATGTGCTTACAATCTAGCACGAAATCCCTGAAATCCCTATATAGATCACGAGGACAGTTCCTGAGCATTTATACACTGCTTTCACTAAGAAATCACCATCATTCAAATGTGCATCCGCAGGTTTGAAAATAGATAATCTAATGTTAATAACCACGCTCTCTTACGTATTCTCGTTTTTATGATTCTTCCTTTAAATGAAAACTAATGATCTTTTGCCACTATTATAGAAAGCGACATTATCACTTGCAACTGTTATATTGAATTACTGTGTAAAATGAGACAAAAAGTTCAAGTTCAGATATTAATACAACTTGAATGGCAATATAAGTTGGCATCAACCCAGTGAATGGTCTGTTGGTAGTGGTGGGAGTCTACCACATGGGAGACCAGGGTTCGGATCTCTTGGACGAGCCTCTATTGGAGGTTCATCACATCAATTCAAAAAAAAAGATGGCATTGAACACAGTGACTGCAGCACCCAGCTATAGACAGTAATGTACTCTAACACAAGAAACGGTGGAAATAAGGGAGTTCAAAATTATAGGGACCCCGTTTATAATGTCATAATTGATGTCGTTGAGGTCCTTGTATGATTTCTTGGTATTAACAAATTTGTCTGCCAACTAAAAGAAGCTGGTATGATGCTTACAGGCGAAAGCTGAGCAGGTACAGTCTGATCTAGAAGAGCTGGTTAAATCCTTGAATGATCGTTGCAAGCAGTATGGGTTACGAGCCAAACCTACTACATTGGTTGAGCTTCCCTTTGGTATGCATTTTATAGTTTTCCATCTATCAAACACACCTTTCAATATTAAATACTCCAAGTCATCAAATGTTAGTTAAGGTAACTTAATTACATAGTAGTAGTTATCTTGCTTTCATGCGACAAACACCAACAGACTTGAACCCCACAATGTGGTTGCACTTGAGCTGCTAACCAGATTTGGCTCTATATCATCATATTTAATCACGTAAAACTGCATAATTAGACACCACCGTATATGACACGACATGACAGCATTGGATGTTTCTCATATTCCCTTAGATCAACCATATTCATGTTGACACCTCCATGACCATGATCTGTTTTCTCTGTCGGTTTGTTAAAGATTCCACCAAAGTTGTTTAGATTGTACTTAAAAATTAAAGCCTTCAAGTCCTCAGGGAATTCTTTTTTTCTTTCAAGCCCTTCATATACTTTAGCCTCCACTGCTGCATCCTCTTTTCCTTTGCCCTCTTTTCCCTACCACACATTCTCCTGTGCAATCATTGATCCTCCTCCTTCCTTGCCCCTTCCCCTCTTTTCCACCCATTTGACTTCAACTTTGGTCCTCTTAGTCTATCACGTTTTCCATCCTCTATCCACTCCTCTCGCATGTTAAAGTCATATTTTTGCGTCGTGACTAAATCATGTAAGACACTCCAAACATGTTTTCTTTCATTTAAGACAGCATTTCTGCACTCGATTAAGTTCTGGTGTGATATTTAGGTTGCTTTAAAGAGTATTTCAAAAGAGAACCATGAGATGGGTAGGTTGGATTACCTTGGGCAGGGGCATTGTACTCGGAGATGGGCCTGTGAAGGATCGGTGATGGAGTGTGGTGTTTTTTGTTAATTGTGTTTAGGGGAGGTCAGCCAATGAGCAGAGGTAAAATAGGATTGGAGTGCATATCAGTATTCTGACTTGAATTAATGACACATGAGAGTTTGAAGGGAAAATGTTGCGTCATGGCTGAACAGTCTGAAGATACTACAAACCTCTCAAATGTAACGAGTGCATTTCCATATGGGAAATATGTCTAAATAGTGCAAGCTTTATGTCATCATTTGTGATGTGAAAAAACATCCTAGGGTTATATGCATACTGTCAAATGATCTCTGGGAATCTAATTAGAAAACCCTCTTTATATTTACTGTAGCTTTAGGGTGTTTAAAGTTTATGGCTAAAGTATTCTAGATATCCAATTTTATGGACAGATTGGATTTTGGCATTTTGCGTAGGTTCCTAAATGGGTGTCTGGCTTTAGGCGTTTTCCTAGGAGACACTGATGAGAAAACCTTGCCTAGGCCTTAGATAAGTCAGCCAGATTTGCAATCACATTAAGTGGGCACCCGATGAACTTCGAATCACCTTTCAATTGGCACAAAGGATTTCACTTAGTAACTAGGGAGAGGACCAAAAGCTATTAACATCACGTATTTGGATATAACCCTTCAAGTTTCAAAAGAAAGCCCTTAGAGTTTTGAAAGTCATTCATCTTCTCTATATTCCCACAAGTGAAGAATTTTCTTGGAAGGCCTCTTTGCATCATAGATGTTTGGTGGTAATAAACTTAGTGGTACTCCCACGTACTCCCAAAAACATTGAGACTTACCTCCTCATATTAGATATGTAGGAGATGGACTCAATGATCCATATGTGGATACTTTGTCAAATAACAACCACAAAACCTTTTCTTAAAATTAAGTCGGAACGACTATATGGATTTTTTTCCCTCCATTCAGATTTATTTTGGTTCATTCTCGGGTTTAAATCCAAACAATTAAAATCCCTTAGGATATTCTCATTCCAACAATTTTAGGGTCTTCCTCACCCTCTCTTAATCAGTTCAACATCCCAAATCTCGCATCTTCTAATTGATGCATCAATCGACCTCCTATGCAAATAATCAAACTATCTTAAGCATTTTTCTCTCATCTTATCCTTTATCGGAGCTAGAGCAACTTTCCTTCTGATCGCATCATTTCAAATTCGATCTTTTTGTATATGACCATACATCCTTCTTATTTTCATTTCTGCTACCGTCATTCTTTGCACATGTCTCTAGTTTACATGCCAACATTCCGATCCATATAGTATAGCAGGTCTCACGACTGCTTTGTAATACTTTCCTTTGACTTTCAAAGGGATTTTCTTATTACTAAGAACAATAGAGGCTCACAAGCGAAATGGATTTTTTTAAAGAACAATAGAGACTCATCTCCACTTTAGCCAACCTACATTCATTCTCTGAGTAACATCTCCATCAATTTACCCATCTTGTTGCAAAATAGATCCCAAGTATCTAAAAGAATATTTCTTCTGAATGTTATCGTCTCCAATCTCCACATGGAGTCCTTCATTGTTATTTCCATCAAATGTGTACTTATATTCAGTCTTAACCCTACTTATACGAAATCATTCAGTCTTTAAGGCATGGCTGCAAAACCTTCAGCTTTTCATTTATTCCGTCTCTCGTCTCATAAATCAACATAATATCATCCGTGAACAACATACACCAAGATATCTCATCATGAATGTGACTGGTCAACTCATCCATAATGAAAGTAAAAAAGGATGCACTTAAAACTGAACCTTGATGTAAACCGATGTTGATGTTAAAATAGTCAGTCTTCTGGATCCTTACATAAGATGAAGTCCCATCATACACATCCTTTATAAGATTAATGTATAGGACATGTACTTGTTTCTTCTCCAAATTTTTCCACAAAATTTTCTCTGGGACTGAATCATAAGCCTTCTCTAAATCAATAAAAATCATGTGGACGTTTTTTAGCTCTATAAATCTCCATTGCTCTCCGCAACAAGGGGATATCTTCAATAATTGAGCGACCTGACACGAATCCGAATTGGTTTTCAGTTAAGTTGGAAACTTACCTCAACCTTTTTTCGATCACGTTCCCAAATTTTCTTAGTATGATTCATCAGTTTGATATCTATAATTCGAACAAATTTGAATATTTTCTTATTCTTATAAAGAGGTACCACAATGATTCTCATGTTATCAGGCGTTTTCTTGCTTCACCAAATCATATTAAATAAATTTGTGAACCAAGTCAGACCGTATTTGCCTAGAACTTTTTGAACTTTTATAGGAATGTTAACATGTCCCACCCCTTTCCAAGGTTTCATAAAGCCTCATCTTCTTTTCTCCGTCTATAGCTTGCACGATTCATGTAACATTCACTACCGACAATATCTCTTAAAGTATTCTCTTTATTCCCTTCCTAACGAAAAGCTTATGGAAAAATTGCATCCTTCTAGTCTTTATATCCGTTTGAGTAACAAGCACATGTCCCTCATCCTTGATGTATCTCACTTGAGAGAGATCTTCGGTCTTTCTTTCTCTTGCTTTGGCCAATATGAATATATCCTTCTATGTTGGAAAAATAATGAATTGCATTCTTATGAGGCCCTAGGGTTCTCTTATTTAGAGGGGAGATCCGTTGGGTAAATTACATAATGAAGACGTAAAGAATAGAAAATTCATAAAAGAGATAAAATATAGAAAGTATCTCAACACCCCCTCAAGCTGGAGGCTAGAGCATAGTATCTATCATGCTCAGCTTGGAACAACATTTTTGGTAAGGCCCTCTGGCTAGGGCCTTGGTAAGTACATAAGCTGTATGATCTCCTGAGCTAATATGAGTAGTGGAGATAAGGCCTTCTGTATCATGTTTCGAGTGCAGTGACAGTCTATCTCGATATGCTTGGTTCTCTCATTGAATGTTACGTTTGTTGGTGATGAAGAGAGTAGCCTGGTTGTCGCATTAGAGGTGCATGGGAAGATGCACTTCAACAATTAGATAAGTAAGAACAGATTTAACCCATACCATTTCTGTGTTAACTTGTGCCATGACCTTGTATTCTGATTCTGCGTTGTATCTGACAACCACCATATGCTTCTAGCTCTTCCATGACACTAAGGAACTCCCTATGAACACTGTTAAGTCAGACGTATACTTCCTGTCTTTGGGACACCCTACACAATCTACATTTGCACAAGTTGTAACGGCAAGGGATGTACCTCTGCTGAATAGAGGACCAGTGCTAGGTGGGGCCTTCAGATATCTCAAAATCATATGGACAACATCCATACTAGGTTGCTCCATGAATTAACTCACTTTGCTCACTTCAAAGGATATATCTGATGGTCACGTAAAGAAGCTTTCCAACAAGCTCCATATACCTCCTCTTGTCGACCCCTCCTTAATGTCATCACTATAGAGCTTCATGCTTGGGTCCATAGGAGTAATGGCAGGCCTGCAATTTGTCATGCCTTTTCTCAGAGAGAAGATCTGTAACGTACTTCCTCTGGATCATCACAATACCTCGCTGGTTCCTTGCGAACTCCAGTCCAAGGAAGTAGCGTATACTACCAAGGTCCTTGGTCACAAACGACTGACCTTGAAAATCCTTAGCAGCTCAGAAGTCCTGCTCGTCATCCCCTGTAACAATGATATCATCAACATACACAAGTATGACAACTGTAACTTTCTGAGTCCTCTGAACAAAAAGTGAATGATAGGAACTCGATCTCACAAACCCCTATTGCATTATCAAGTCCGAGAGCTTATGAAAGAATGCTCTTTTACTTTGCTTAAGGCCATAGATCGCCTTTTGAAGCCTACAAGCCTTCTGACACTCCCCTTCAGCAGCGAATCCAGATCGCTGCTACATGTAAACCTCCTCCTGTAGGTCATCATAGAGTTAAGCATTCTTCACATCAAGCTAATAGATGGGCCAATCCCGTTTCACTGCAACAGACATGGCCTCAAATTTCAGCGAAATTCGATCGAATTTTTGTCGAATGTCAATATCATGTCGAAATTGAAATTCGATCGAAATGGTCGAAATGATCGAAATATGGGGGCCCTAGAACAAAAAATGACTGAAATGATGGTTGAATTTTGATCGAAATTCGACCAAAATTTTGTTTCTGCCGGTCACCGAAATGGTGACCGAAACCGACATTTAAGGCCTTGGCAACAGATAGAAGTATACACAGAGTAGAACGCCTGGCCACTGGAGAAAATATATCATGATAGTCCACCCCATATATCTGGGCGAACCCACGTGCCACAAGTCTCGTCTTGTAGCAGTCTACACTGCCATATGCTTGGTGCTTTACCGTGAACACCCACTTGCTCCCAACAACAGATGTGCCAATTGGAGCTGAAACAAGGCTCCAAGTACCACACAACTGTAGCGTGGCCATCTTCTCCTCCATGGCGAGATGCCACTGACTATCATGAATGGCCTCTTGATACGTCCGTGGTATCTCCATAGCTGACAGTACCACGATAAATCGCCTGAAATCCTCTGAAAGTTTGCTCAAAGAAACTTGGGTTGCAAGAAGATATGACGCATAAGTACTTCTTTGCTTTCGCAAAGCGATAAGCACATCGAGGTCATCAACCACCTCCTGAATCTATAAGTTTCCCTTTTGAAAGGGTACCTATTCATCCTGTAGGGAATCATGTTGCATAGGCTCCTTAGTTGTTCCATCAATTGAAACAATGCGCTCATTATGAGGTGTGCTAGATGATGGAGAAGACCTGTGACCAAGGAGAACGGAGCGAGACCCACGGGTAAACACACGTTGTAGAAACCGAGTTAAGGTGGGTGGTGATCCAGGGGAAGCCACAAGAGCATGTGTATGCACTGGAGATGGTGATGAAGGCGGTGGTGAGGGAGGTGATGGAAGTGGTAGAGCTGTAAGAGGTGGAGGCATGCAGATCTCCTCATTAGAGTTAGATGGGGCCAATCTGTCACATGTAGAAGAGAAATACATAACAGATTCAGAGAATGGAACATCAACACTGATAAAGTATTTTCGTCGAAGTAGATCAAAGCAACGGTACACTTTCTGTGTACGAGAGTAGCCAACAAAGACACGCTTAACAGCTTTAGGGGAGAGCTTGTCACGACCAGGTGAAAGATTGTGAACAAAGGTTACAGATCCAAACACACGAGGTGTAAAGGAGAACATATCCTTCTTGAGAAACACAATCGAGAAAGGAATCTTTTCTCTCCAAACAGAGGATGTCATACGGTTCACTAAGTAGCAAGCAACGGGAACCGCATCACCCCAATAAGAGTGAGGTGCATGACTCTGAATCATAAGGGTTCTGGTCACATCAAGTAAATGGCGATGTTTACGCTCGACAACACCGTTCTGTTGAGATGTATAGGGCACATGAGGTATGGTGTACAATGCCAAGTGATATGAGAAGTGCAAAAGCCTAAGGCATTATTAGAACACAAATACACGACAATAGCATAATTTTTTTATCTCATTAATAAATGATTTAATGATAGGTCTGGCCTCAAACTTATTCTTTAACAAAAATTCAAGAAAGTCTAGAATAGTCATTAGCATCAACCAGATAGAAACAATGTCCCTAGTGATCAGGGACACAACTCAAACCCTAGGTATCTAAGTGAAGGAGCTCACACAACTGAGAGCTACTCCGACTCTGACGAGATGGAAACGAAGAACGGTGATGCTTTCGAAGATAGCAAGCCTCGCACTGGAAGGAAGATCGTGTCGAGATCAGTGGGAGGACATGACACAACTTCTACAAAGGAAGGTGGCCAAAACTAAGGTGCCACATGTACGGTGAGACTGGTCCAGTAGGAACAGTAGATGTACTAGCATGAAGAGGCTGGACTAGTTTGTAGAGCCCCCGCTGCTCACGTCCACATCCAATCACCCTGCTCGTGAGTATGTTTTGAAACACAAGAGAAGAGGGGTCAAAAATGACATGACAATGCATATCTTTGTAATCTGACTAATAGAAAACAAGTTCATCTGAAAATCATGAGCATATAAAACATTTTGCAGACGCATGGAGGGCGTCAAATGCATTTCCTCTGTCCTGTGATAGGTAAGTGAACCCGTTTGCAATGACAACACATCTACCAGGGGGTATAAACCTGTAAGACTTGAATTGGGCTCCATCTCTACATAGATGGTGAGAAGCACCATAGTCCATGACCCATTTTGTCATATCTGCACTGCTACAATCAGTAAAAGCGTATACGATACCCGAGGAGCTCGAAGATGCTCTAGTTGTTGTTGCAATATCCAAGGCCTTAAATGTTGGATATCGGTTTCATTTCGGTGATTGACTGAAATGAAATTTCAGTCAAATTTTGGTGGAAATTTAATCGAAATTTCAGTCATTTCGGTCGATTTTTGAACCAGGGCCTTAAAATTTCGGATGTTGTAGGCCATTTAGACCGAAATTCGGTCACCTACTGAAATCGAAATTCGATCGAATTTTGGTGAAATTTTATCCCATGACAGTATCTATGGATCTAGCCACTAGAGTCATGATCTCCCGTATACGAGAGACATTGTCATCAAGGCGTGGATCTGCCTGAGGATCTGTAGTGTTTGAAGGTTCAATCTGCTCTGCCACTCGAGCAAATGCGGGTTATCCATGCTTCTGTTGGCATGTGCCCTCAGAGTCTCCTGGATGATGACAATAGGTGTAGGGACCACGTTGACGTCCGCCACCTTTACCATGGGGACTATGTCCTCTGAGCTGAGTAGAACCTCCTCTACCGCGAGAAGCTACCATCACTGAGGAAGGTTGTGTAGTGGCAACAAGTGGAATAAGAAGCCTGTTGAGACGACTGTAAGCCTCCTCCATGGGAGGTATAATCGCCTCAACAAGGAGTTGTGCTTGTGCTGCGTCATACTCTGGATCAAGCGCAACCGAAAAAACTCCAACCATCGTAGAGTTCCTATATGCCATATCCTGCTCTGTGGAGGTCATAATCAACATGAAGCTGTGAAGATTCTCGAGCCACGAAGTGAGGAGTATAATGTGTGTAATGGACGTCTATTCTACTTTGCTCTGTAGATGTTAAACTGAAGATGAAGAATCTTGAGATCGCTCTTCTCTTAGGCATAAGAGGATGCCAGAATATCTCACATCACCTTGGTGGTGGGCTGGTTCACAATATCATTGGCTATCTCCATGGTGAGGTCCCAGAGAACCAAATACGCGCATACACATCATCTTGCTTCCAAGTATTGTCGTCAGTTTTGTCCGTCGGCTTTGGCATAGTCAAAATGTGCTCCTTGTTGTTGCACTACATAAGGGTCAGAAATTGTATAGACTATAACTCATAGTTGGTCCCATCCATCTTCATGATGGGAGCCGGGCCCTTGAAGGCACCGAACGAAGAGAAGACATCACCTCTGTTTTCTGACATGATGAAATAAGACCGAAAAACAGAATTCAACTAGGGAAGTAGATCGATTCGAGCAAATCTACACGATCATATGAAGGATCTATTGTATGTGTAGTCTCATACAACCATTCTCGTTACACCTCAAGCTGCACTGAGGTCAAAAAAATGAGATTTATAGGTATGATATCTCGATTTCTGGTCAATATCAGATAGTTTTAGACCGCAATTTGGTCATGAAGAGGAGTAAAAACCACCATGTGGGTCGGGTAGGGATCGCTAAGGGTTTAAATATCGGTTTCGGATATCGTATCGATACCCTGTCGATACAATATTTCGTTGAAATTTTGACAAAATTTCGACGACATTTCGTCCAGATCGACCACCATTTGTGAAGAAATGACCGAAAACTGGTCTCATATCACCATTTCGCTCGAGATTTCAGTCCCTTGTCGAAATCGAAATTTCGTTGAAATTTCGCGAAATCTGAAACAATGGAGATCAGAAGGGCCCCCACAGACTGCTGTGCGCGGGTGCTGTGCGAAAGGGGAGGTGGCGGTGTGCAGCACAGTCTGCAGAGGGGCGACAACGGCGGTGTGCCGAGGAGGGAGGTATGACGACACAGAGAGAGCGGTGCGACGATGGTAGGGTTAGGGCACGATGGGGTACACGAATTCCGGTCGAGGACGGTCGCTCTAATACTATCATCATCAACAACAACAAAGCCTTTTCCCACAATTAAGTAGGGTCGGCTACATGGATTCTTCACCTCCATTCAGATCTATCGTGGATCAATCCGGGGCTTATATCCACATAATTAAGATCCCTTCGTATAGTCTCTTTCCAACACTTCTTGGGCTGTCCTCGCCCTCTCTTAGCCGGCTCAACATCCCAACACTCGCATCTCCTAACCGGTGCATCAGCTAATCTTCTTTGCAAATGATCAACCCATCTTAAGCAATTTTCTCGCATCTTATCCTCGATCGGAGCTACACCATCTTTTTTTTCTGATTGCATTATTTCGAATCCGATCTTTGCGTGCGTGTCCACATATCCACCTTAGCATTTTCATTTATGCTACAACCATTCTCTGCACATGTCTATGGTTCACATGCCAACATTCAGATCCACAGAGCATAACAAGTCTCACAGCTGCTTTGTAAAACTTTCCTTTAATTTTTAAAGGAATTTTCTTATCACAGAGGACTGCAGAGGCTCCTCTCCACTTTATCCATCCTGCATTTATTCTATTAGTAACATCTCTATCAATTTCCCCATCATGTTACAAAATAGATCCTAGATATCTAAAGGAATCTCTCTTCTTAATGTTATCGTCACCAATCTTCACCTCGATTCCTTCACCATTGCTTCCATCAAAGGTGTACTCCGTATATTCCGTCTTAGCCATACTTATATGATTTTTTTAGTCTCCAACTCATGTCTCCAGACCTAAAGCTTCTCATTTACTCCATCTCTAGTCTCGTCAATCAACACTATATCATCAGCAAATGGCATACACCAAGGTAACTCATCATGAATGTGACTTGTCAACTCGTCCATAATCAAAGTAAAAAAAATGGACTCAAAGCTAAACCTTGATGTAAACCAATGCTGATGTTAAAATAGCCAGTCTTCCCAGATGAGGTCCTTACACAAGATAACGCCCTATCATACATGTCCTTTATGAGGTTAATGTATATGACATGTACTTGTCTCTTCTCCAAAACTCTCCACAATATCTCTCGTGTTACATAATCATAAGCCTTCTCCAAATCAATAAAGATCATATGTAGGTTCTTCCTTTTAACTCTATAAATCTCCATTGTTGTCCTCAGCAAATGGATGACGTCAATAGTTAAGCGACTTGGCATGAATTCGAATTGGTTTTCTTTTACGTAGGAAATTTGCCTCAACCTTCTTTCGATTACACGTTCTCATATTTTCATAGTGTGACTCATCAGCTTGATACCTCTATAATTTGAACAATTTTGAATGTCTCCTTTATTCTTATAAAGAGGCACAATGATACTCCTCCAATCTTCAGGCATTTTCTTACTTCGTCTAATAACATTGAATAGATTCGTAAGTCAAGTCAAACCGTGCTCACCTAAAACTCTCCATACTTCTACAAGGATGTCATCTGATCCTACACCTTTCCCAGGTCCCATAACCTTCAAAGTCTCCTCTACTTCCTTTCTTTTTATCCGTCTATAGCTTGCATGATTCAAGTAACTTTCACTACTAGATAGATCACGCTAAGTGATCTCTCTGTTTCCTTCCTCATTGAAAAGTTTATGGAAGTACTGCTCCCATCTAGTCTCTATATCCTTCTGAGTAACAAGCACGCGACCTTCCTCGTTCTTAATGCATCTCACTTGAGAAAGGTCTTTGTTCTTTCTTTCTCTTTCTTGGTCATCTTGAATATATCCTTTTGGCCCTCCTTAGAGTCGAGATTTTTATACAAAACTTCATAAGCTTTTGACTTAACTTCGCTTACAACCTTCATTGCTTCCTTCTTCGCTATTTTGTAGTTTGTGATAGTTTCTTCTGTTCTATCCTTAGACATAGCTTTAAAGCGTGCTCTTTTAAGTTTTAGCTTCTCTTGCACCCCTTCTCTCCACCACCAAGCCTTCTTTTGACCTAGAGCTCCTCCCTTTGACTCGCCTAGCATCTCTTTGGCTACCTTTCGGATACAAGATGCCACTGCCTCCCACATCTCATCTGCACTTTCCCTACAATCCCAAGATAAGTCTTCTAAAACCTTCTCCCTGAAGCTCGACTGCTTTAGTGGCAGATTCCACCATCTAGTTCTAGTGATCTTAGGAACCATCCTTTTCTTGACCAACCCTTTTATTTGTACATCCAAGACTAACAATCGATGTTAGGTTGTTAAACTCTCCTGGGATTACTTTGCAATCTTTACAACACAACCGATCTCTTCTCCTCAACGACGACAACAACAACAAAGCCTTTTCCCACAATTAAGTAGGGTTGGCTACATAGATTCTTCGCCTCCATTCATATCTATCGTGAATCAATTCCGGGTTTATATCCACAAAATTAAGATCCCTTCGTATAGTCTCTTTCCAACACTTCGTGGGCCGTCCTTGCCCTTTCTTAGCTGGCTCAACATCCCAACACTCACATCTCCTAACTGGTGCATCAGCTGATCTTCTTTGCAAATGACCAAACCATCTTAAGCGATTTTCTCGCATCTTATCCTCGCTCGGAGCTACACCATCTGTTTTTATGATTGCATCATTCCGGATTCGATCTTTACGTGTGTGTCCACACATCCACCTTAGAATTTTCATTTTTGCTACAACCATTCTCTGCACATGTCTATGGTTCACATGCCAACATTCAGATCCATAGAGCATAACATGTCTCACAGCTGCTTTGTAAACCTTTCCTTTAATTTTTAAAGGAATTTTCTTATCACAGAGGACTGCAGAGGCTCCTTTCCACTTTAGCCAGCCTGTACTCTAATACTATATTAGGGGAAAATGCATTGCTTTCTCATGAGGTCCTTGGGTTCTCTTGTATGGAGGAGAGAATCGTTGGATAAATTAAATAATGGCGACAAAAAGAATAGAAAATATATAAAAGAGATAAAAGGTAGAAAATATCTCAACATTCTGGCTATCCTTCGAGTCAAGCTTTTTTGTACAAAACTCCATAAGCTTTCGACTTGGCTTCATTTACAATCTTCTTTGCTTCCTTTGTCGTTATTTTATAGTTTCTCACAGATGAATTTCATATGTTCCATCTTTATACATAACTTTAAAGCAAACATTTTTAATTTAAGCTTCTCCTGCACTGCATCACTCAACCACCAAGCCTTCTTTTGGCCTGGAACTCCTCCCTTAGACTCACCTAGCATCACTTTGGCTACCCTTCAAATACAAGATGCTACCGCCTCCCACCTCTTGTTTGCACTTCGGTTACAATCTCAAGACAAGTCTTCTAAAACCTTCTCCTTGAAGCTTGATTGCTTCAATTGAAGATTATTCGTTTTAGTTCCAATGATTTTGCGAACCATCCTCTTCTTTGTCAATTCTTTTATTTGCCCATCCATGACTAGAAAGCGATGTCGACATGTCAAGCTTTCCCATAGTATTACTTTCCCGTCTCTGCAACACAACCGAACTTTTCTCATCGTAAAGCAATATATCTGTGTTTTAGTCTACCCACTTTTATAAGTAATTAAATGCTCCTCCCTCTTCTTGAAGAGAGTGCTTGCTATGAAAAGGTCATAAGCTGTTACAAATTTAGGATGATTTTCCCTCTTTATTTCTATCCCCAAAGCCACAGCTTCCGTGAGCACCAATATACCATGAAGCATCCTTTCTCACATGCCCATTTAAATCTTCACCTAGTCAAATCATCTCTTTATGGGATTCATTGCATAATCTTCTCCAAATCCTCCAAAAAGCTTGTTTAATCGTTTCCTATAAACCAACTTGCGGCACATAAACTGAGATTACATTTATAACTTCTTTTAGCACCATTTTTAACAAAATAATCCGATCCCCAAATCTTTGCACTTCAACACACTATCCTTCAAATCCTTATTAATAACCACTATAACACCATTTCTACCTATCTTTTTGCATGAATACCATAATTTAAAGCATGTCTTCTCGATCTCCCTTCCTTTCTCTCCAAATCATTTTTTCTCTTGGAGACATAATATATGAATCTCACTTCTTTTCATCGTAATACTTCTCGGTCTATTTGCCAGTCAAAGTGCCAATATTCCAATTACATATCCTCAACTTCTTTTGCGACCTCGTTTGGGCCAGTATTGCAATAGTCGGCCGACTATTCCGAATAGTCGGTCCGACTATGCGGTGCGGGGGGGTCCCCGACTGAATAGACCTCCATTCGGTCAATAGTCGGTCGGACCGAATAGTCGCCCGACTGGCCTGACTATTAGGCCGACTGGAGTTTGACTTTTGATATTTTCATTTTTTTTATTTTTAATTTGCAGTTTTTATGTGTTACATTTTACCACGATATTGCAACAAATGTCATATTCTATATATCTATTATATTGATTGGTACTTTTATCTTGGATTCATGTTAACTAATGACCATATATGTATAAAAATATAAAAATATATGTATTATAAATAATTTTTATGTTAAAAAATACAAAACCGAATAATTCCGAATAGTCGCCCGAATACCGATTATTCTCTATTCAGTGACCCCTCCGACTGAATACCGAATACCGTCTTCTGCAACACTGGTTTGGGCTAACTTCTTTACTCACATTCGTCCATCTGCGAGAATCCTTGCAATTTTTGGACTGCATTTAAGTTGCGATGTAACACAACTAGCATATTTACTCACGTGTTCCTCATGCGACAACCCTTGCAAATTTTCAACTATATCTTGACAACGATGTAGCGATCCTTGCTAATTTCTCGTTGCATTCGGGTGATGCAACGCGTCACTAGTAGGGAATGCGCCAACGAGTCTAAATGGTTGCTTACATTCATGTTGTTAAGATATTAGTTATCTTTCATATTGCTTATGTAGTTCATATTTTCTTTGTCTTCATCTTGTAATTTTCCCAACATGTTTCTTATATAAGAGAACCCTATGACCTCTCAATAATGCAATTGATTCTTTCACCTCTACATGGTATCGGAGCGACGGTCCAAGATCGGAGTTCTTGTATTCCACCCAAACCCTAAACCTTACCCGCCATCCCTAGCCGTCGTCGACCTCAGCCAGCACCCAGTCTAGCGTCGCCAGGCTCAGTGGCCCGTTCGCGCGGCTTCTAGGCCACTATCGGCCATTCTCGAGCGTCACTAAGGGATATTTTACATCTCAATAACCTCTCGTGTGCTTCCGCGCACCTCCAAGCACCTTTATGATTCAAATGGCAGTCTAAAGTGGTTTGATTTTGATCGGAAAACGTGATTTCGGACACATAAATTACATTTTCCGACCCTAGCGTGCACTAAGGATTGACGAGGATGGTTTTATGAGTCTACACGTACAACCAATCCTCAATATGATTGTGTAGACTCGCTTAGTTCAGTCTGCTTCTCCATACAAGTTCTGTTTTTTGATTGTTCATCCGTCATGTTAGAAAACAAGAGTGATATCTTTTCATCATCCAAAGCCTTCAAGGGTTCGGCTCCCATCATAAAGATGGATGAGACCAACTATGAGTTGTTGTCCATGTAGTTTCTTACCCTTATGTAGTGCAACAATAAGGAGCACATTCTGACGAAACCAAAGTCGGCAGATACGATTGGGGACAATGCTTCGTGGAAGCAAGATGACGTGTATGCACACATTTGGCTCTCTTGGACCCTTACCACAGATATAGCCATTCCGACGAAACCAAAGTCGACAGATAAGAGTGGGGACAATGCTCCGTGGAAGCAAGACGACATGTATGCACACGTTTGGCTCTCTTGGACCCTCACCACAACGATAGCCAGTGATATTGTGAATCGACCCACCAACAAGGCGATATGGGATATTCTGGCATCCACTTATGCCTAAGCGAAGAATGATGCCAAGATTCTTCAGCTTCAATTTGGCATGATGGGTAAGTAGACCCCATTAGCAATAACAATCCATCTACCAAGACGTATAGTCCTGTAGAATCTCAACCAGGCTCTGTCTCCACACAGATGGTGGGATGCAACAGAGTCCATGATCCACTATGTCATATCTGCACCGCTACTACCAATAAAAGCGTAAGCGATACCTGAGGAGCTCGAAGAGGCTCCGGCTACAACTGCGGTATCTGTAGATAATGTAGTGATGGTACCTACCACTGAAGTCATGATCTCTCGTATACGAGAGACAAGTCATCCAGGCGTGGATCGGATTGTGAAGCCGGTGTCTCTGAAGGCTCGATCTATTCTGCCACACAAGCAGATGCATGGAATTCATGCTTCTGGTATCATGTATCCTCCGAGTGTCTTGGATAACGGTAGTAGGTGCAAGGACCACATTGACGTCCACCGCCTCTACCACAGGGGCAACCCTCTAAACCGAGTATACCTTCCTCTATCGCGAAAAGCAACCATTGTTGAAAGGGGTGTGGGTGGAAGCATGGGGAATAAGAAGCATGTTGAAATGACTGTAGGCCTCCTACATTGGAGGTGTGGTCACTCCAGTAAGAAGTTGTGCCCGTGTTGCCTCATACTTCAGGTCAAGCGCAACCAAAAAGCCTCCAACTATCGTGGAATTCATATATGCCAGTTGATGTTCTGTGAATGTCGTAATAGGCATGAAGTTGTGAAGCTTCTCGGATATGCCATGAAGAAATGAGTAGAACATGTGCAGTGGACAACCATTCTTCTTAGCCATGTATAGGACAAGGGGATGCACATCTGACACGATCCATGTACCTTCAGAATGCTATATATGCTCTGATTTTCAGATGTATTTTCTTTTAGTCAGATTACTAGGGATTTGCATTGTCGTGCCATTTTTACCCCTCGTCTCTTGTGTTTTAGGACATACTGATGGGTAGTGTGATTGGATGTGGCTAAGAGCAGCGGGGGCTTTATAGACTAGTCCAACCTCCTCATGCTGGTGTCTCTACTATTCCTACTGAACTAGTCTCACCGTACCTGTGTCATCTTTGTTTTTGTCACCTTCCTCTGCAGAAGCTGTGCTATGTCCTCCCTCAGATTTCCATGCGATCTTCCTTCTAGTGTGAGGCTTGCCAGTTTGGGAAGCACCGCCATTCCTCCTTTCTATCTTGTCAGAGTTGGAGCTGTTCTCAGTTGTTTGAGCTCCTTCATCGCGATATCCGGGGTCCGAGTCATGTCTCTGATCACCAGGGACACCGTTTTTATCTGATCACAGTTGATGATTTTTCAAGATATTCTTGGGATTTCTTATTGAAGAATAAGTCTGAGACTGGGTCTGTTACCAAATCTTTCATTATTGAGATAAATAATATTTTTCTGCCAATGTCAAATATCTGCGTTCTGATAATGCCTTAGAGTTTTGCACCTTACAACTTTCCGAGTTTCTTAGATCTCTTGGCATTGTTCACCAGACCTCATGTTTTTATATATCCCAGCAGAACGGTATTGTCGAGCTTAAACATCGTCACTTACTTGATGTCACCATAACTCTGTTGATTCAGAGTAGTGCTCCTCATGCTAATTATGGTGATGCGATCCTCACTGCATGCAGCCTAGTGAACCTCATGCCCTCCTCTGTGTTGGGATAGAAGGTCCCTTTCTTGATTGCGTTTCCTGAGAAGGATCTGTTTCCCTTACACCTCGTGTATTTGTATCGATTGCTTTTGTTCATGATTTCTCACTAGGTCGTGACAAGCTCCCCCCCCAAAGCTGTCAAGTGCATTTTTGTTGGCTACTCTCGTCCCTTAAAGGGGTACCATTGCTTTGATCCGCTTCAGCGGATTTGTCCGTGCTGATGTTACTTTCTTTGAGTCTATCATGCATTTTTCTTCTACATGTGACAAACTAGCCCCATCAGACTGTGATGAGGAGATTTACATGCCTCCACCTACTATTACCTTACCACCACCTACACCAGCTCTTGCATCACCACCACCACCACTGCTTCCATCTCTTGTACCTATGCCTACTCCTTCGCCTACTCCTATGGTTACTCCTGGACCACCCTCTACCTTGACCGAGTTTTTGCTATGTGTGTATACTCGCATATCTTGCTCTGGTCCCCCTGCTCACAGGTCTTCCCCATCATCCAACACGCCTCATGCATGTCATGAGTACATTGTTTCTACTAATGGCACTACTGAGTTGTTTGTGCAGCAGAATTCTCTACAGGATGAGCAGGTGCCTTTTCAAGAGGGAAACTTGCAGGTTCATGACATGACAGATGATATTGATGTGTCGATTGTACAAGCTGAGATGTACGCGTGTTACATATACTCATTCCGCCCATGCTTCCTTGAGTAGACTGTCGGCCGATTTCATCAGGTTTGCCTTGGCTCTATTAATCGTGGGTATACCACAGACATATCAAGAGGCTATTCAGGACAATTAGAAGAGTCTAGCCATGGAGGAGGAGATGGTCGCGCTTCAGTCGCGCGACACTTGGAGTCTTGTTTCAGCTCCAGTTGGTGCATTCGTTGTTGGGTGCAAGTAGGTGATCACCGTGAAACACCATGTAGATGGCAATGTAGATCGCTATAAGGTGAAACTTGTGACACGTAGGTTCACCCAGATATATGGGATGGACTATCATGATACTTTTTCTCCAGTTGTCAGACATTTTACTTTACGTATCCTTATATTTGTTGTTGTGACACGAGATTGACCCATTTACTAACTTGATGTGAAGAATGCCTTTCTATATGGTGATATATAAGAGGAGGTCTACATGCAACAACCAATTGGGTTCACTGTTGAGAGGGAGTGTCAGAAGGTTTGCATGCTACACAAGTCTATTTATGGCCTTAAGCAGAGTCCAAGAGCATGGTTCCATAATCTCCCGGACTTGATAGAGCAACATGGGTTTGTGCGATCGACTGCCGATCACTCTCTGTTTGTCCACATGACTCAAAGCGGTACAATTGTCATTCTTGTCTATGTTGATGATATTATTGTTACAGGGGATGAAGAGCATTATATTTAGGTTGTCAAGGATTTCCTAGGACAATAGTTTGTGACCAAGGACCTTGGTAGTTTACGCTACTTGGACTGGAGTTTGTCGAGAACCAGCAGGGTCTTGTGATGATCCATAAGAAGTACGCTAAAGATCTTTCTGAGACATGCATGACATATTGCAGACCTGCAACTACTCTTATGGATCCGAGCATTAAGATCTACGATGATGACTCCGAGGAGGTCGACAAGAGGAGGTACATAGAGCTTGTTGGCAAGCTCCTGTATGTGACCATTACCAGGCCAGATATATCCTTTGCCATGAGCAAAGTGAGTCAGTTTATGGGGCAACCTCGACATGCACATGGATGCAGTCCATATGATTCTGAGGTATTTGAAGACATCACTCAGCACTGGACTTCTATTCAGCAGAGGTACATCCCTTTCAATTATAGCATGTGCAGATGTAGATTATGCTGGGTGTCCCAATGATAAGAAGTCTGTGTCAGGCTTTCCAATATTGATAGGGAATTTCCTGGTATCATGGAAGTGCAAGAAGCATACTGTGGTTGCCATGACTAGTGCTGAGTCAGAATACATGGCCATGGCACATGTTAACACATAGTTGATTAGGTCAGATCTGTTCTTACCGACCTAACTACCAAGGTGCCTATTCCCATGCACCTCCAATGCGACAACCAAACTTCTCTGTTCATTGCAAACAATCTTACATTCCATGAGAGGACCAATCACATAGAGATGGCTGTCACTAACTCGTGATATGGTATAGAAGGGTTTCATCACCACTACTCACGTGACACCTCAGCTCCGGAGACCAGACACCAGATGTACTTTGATGCAGCGTGGAGCCGAAGTATAGGGCCGAATATTTAGTTAATTCTAGCCCTTAATTTTATTTACGTTTGGTTGAGTCGTTGGATTTTTAATTAAATAACGAGATCGCGTGTGATCCCCAAATTAGTAGTCAATTTCAAATTGAATTTCAAATTAGTCGGTTAATTAGTTAGAGTCAATTTAGGATAATTTGTTAAATTTCTATTTTTGTAATCTCATCCCTCCTATATAAAGGGATGATGGTCCATTGTTTTTGGGGAGTTCAATATGTTATAAAATTGAGAATTATTCTCTATCTCCTCTCCTTCTCCCTCTCCCCACGCGTGATCTGTACGTTCTTCTTCCCTAATCCCTCCTATTCCGGACGAGTTTCTTCTTCTCAACCTCTCTATTTCTTCTCCACCGAAATTCCACCATAAAAAAATATATTATTTTAGTCAACGCAAATTTCCGATCCGCATCATTTGGTATCAGAGCATGGCCTACAGATCGTCCTCACGATCTGACGATCCGTACAGACGTTCGCACTGACATGCATCAAGGGACTATCGTTCGTCTGAACAAAAACGGCGAGCCAACGACGCCTACAACAAGGAGATGATGCACATACTACTTGAGATACAAACCACATTCCAATCCAAGTCTCGAGAAATTATGGCTAACTTCGAGGCCCTACGCGCCGCCAAATCGAAGGCTCCAACGACCCCAATCAACGAAGCCGTTATCCAGGCTTTTGATGAAGAAAACCTCGATGAGGAAGAGGATTCGATCGCTGTCCAGGCCATTCCGGAAGAAAAAATGACGAAACGCTCGCTGTCCAGCCCATTTCAGAGGAAAAAGAGGCCGTCACCAATGATTTCTTCGCTGTCCAGCCCGTTCCGGGAGGAAAAAGTGTCGATCTGCTCGTTTTCCAGGTAATTTCAGACTCGCAAAAGCCGCAGGAACCGAACTCCAGCCCTTCCACGACCCTTTTACAGACCTCCTCCACCACCCTCACACTCCCATGCCCCCCTCTTGCTGCACCTGCAACCCAAGAACCCCCACTGCCTGCTCCCGTAATCCCAGCGGCCCACCCCACAACTCCAGCGGCCCCTTCCGCACCCCCAGACCCTCCTCACGCTCCTCCCGCAATACTCGCCATAGCCCCTGCGCTGACACAATCCCATACACCCACACCCCCAGCGCCTTTTTCCGCCACAACCCCCACGCCCTCGCCACCCCCTCCCGCCGCAGCTCACGCACCTCAAGTCCCCTTCCTCACCCCCACTGCCATCGCCATTCCGCCACTCCTTCCCTGCAGCCCGCGACGCCACCCGATGCCGCCGTCATCCGACCACGAGCCCTGGCTACGCGATCCCTGTGGTATCATGCGCTGCCCGCCAGCCGCTATCAAGCGTCGCCGCCCCCTGCTCCCATCATGCGGCCGCCTCCCATTTAAGAAGGGCCGAGCCCTAACAACAAGTGAGGGGTTTTACTCTATCGGGTCCCTTGAAAATAGGAGAAAAGGAATATTCTGGGAATATTTTACGGTAGCCCCTCCCTCAATGATATTTTACCCAACGTGCCAAGTAGAAAAGTTAACTTATGAGTTTTTAAGTGAAGGGGTAGAATATTTGCAGCCGTACCCCTCAATGGAGAAGAATTATAAACGTAACATGGAAAAGGAGCAAAATTGGGAGATCCTACCAATCAATCTATATGGGATTCTCCACCGACAGACCGAAGATGCAGCAATTCGTCGAGAGACGAATTTTTTCAAGCGGAGGAGAGTTGATGCAGCGTGGAATCAAAATATAGGGCCACATATTTATTTAGTTTTTTATCCGTCAATTTTATTTACGTTTATTTGAGTTGTCGTATTTTTAATTAAATAAATGAGATCGCCTATGATCTCAATTAGTTAGTTAACGATTTGAATTCCAAATTAGTCGGTTAGTCGGTTAGAGTCAATTTAGGATAGTTAGTTTGAATTTCAATTTGAGTTTCTATTTTTGTAATCTCATCCCTCTTATATAAAGGGATGATAGGCTAGAGTTTTAAACAGTTCAGTGATTTATAAAAAAATTGAGATTTATTCTCTATCTCCTCTCCCTCTCCTTCTCCCTTGCCGTGGTCTACACGCTTTCTCCTCTCCAGGCCCTCGTGTTCCCGACAAGTTTTCTTCTTCTCAACCACTCCTATTTCTTCTCCTCCAAAATCCACAAAAAAATTATTTTTTATCGCCGTGCGGTTTCTCTATTTGCATCATACTTACTAAAGCCTTAACCATACCTTACAAGAGATGCTGCTCTAAGATGAGTCTGATTGATATCTACGCTCCAGCTTGAGGGAGAGTGCTGAGATATTAGTTATCTTTCATATTATTTATGTAATTTCTATTTTCTTTGTCTTCTTGTAATTTGCCCAACTTGTTTTTCTCTCACATAAGAGAACCCTAGGGCCTCTCAATAATGCAATTGATTCTTTCCAATCTACGGGATGTCTCCAACTGTTTTACGTTGTTTGTCGGCTACCTAACACAACCCTTCTCATTTTATCCATATTTGGGACCGGCCATGGCTGAGTTGATACTTTGTCAAACCATGGGAACAAATATTGATAAACTTTTTGGATAGTGTAGCAATTATACCACCTTTTCCATGTAAAAGCTTGATTCGTATTTGCCATTCTTTTTTTACTCAATTGTTTTTTAGTCTAAATGATTGTTGATAATGGCTTTAGGACAAGGATTGTACATGTTTTAAGCTGTTGAACTCATTCATGGGAGAATTGACACAAAGGTAACAGAAATTTTTAACTCGAATTTCCTTGAAAAAATGGCTTTGGAATTATCCTTGGCATCATTTGCATAAATGTAGGCATATTGGCATAAATAGTTCAAAATAGTAGAATTTTAACAAAAAATCCTTGATGAAAAAATACGATCAATAAATGGCTTGGGAATCATCTTTTGCATCATTTGTGTAAAACATACATATTATAATGAATAGTTAAAGACGAGGTTTTGCAAATTAAAGCAGCATAAAAAAAGTTTACCCTTGGAGGAAAAAAGTTTATAATCAAGTAAACAATTCTGGTTATTGCACCTCAGGGCTGTTCTTATAGAGGAAGGTTTACTTTAGGCCAAAAGGCATTGCCTTGTCTACTCCATAGATATATACGAGTCAGTTAGCAGTGTTAATTGTAATGCATGCTCTATTTAAACGCATCATTTTCTCAAGCCCCATTTAATCCTTAGGCTTCAGGATAACCAACTCTCATTTTACCCACATTCAAAGATGTTGCAAGGCCTTCCATTCTAGCCACTGAAAAATACTAGGAGAAGCATGTTAAAGGGGTTTAATCTAGAACAATGAGAATTAATCTTATATAGCATAAGATAGCCCACGCCCTGTTTCTAACTCCAATCTGAGAACAGTTGCGAAACGAGAAGTTTCTTCTTCTGATTTTGCTTATGGAAATAGAGTCTCCACGTTGAAAAGCAGAAGATGCCCTCCTTTATATAGTCAAGATAGTGGCATCTTTGGCAAGCGAACCCTCTCCGAGACATTCCCTCACCATTGCTAGCCTCGACGTGCCCGGAGGCACGGAAGCAAAGATGGTGGAGATAGACTTCTTTCCTACGGCTGCGAACAAAGTCAGGCAAAGCTTTTGAAGCCTCACTTCACCCTGCTTCAATTGAAGGATGGTGATACCATACAGCTCGGCCTAGCGCTCTGGGAGGCCCAGAGAGCGAGGACTACAGGTCTTTTTTTGACAAGGCTTCCCTTATCTAGTGATGGGACTCACTCAAGATCTTTGGTCTCCACTCGGACCCGATGAGAGAAATGGGAGAACTTCTTATGGATTCGTTGAGAATGATTCAGATCTAGTTCATGGCCTATTAGAAGTCGAAGGTGCTCTGGTGGGATCCTCACGGACAGAAAAAGATTGCAGTCAGTTTGATAATAATCGAGTGACATTGCTTCTTCGGTCCGAATTTATGTCCGTCATAGGCTGATATTATTGCTACCAACCTTTGGTGGAGGCACCCACAATTTCGATAATTACAAGGAATTTTCTTGAAAGAGATGGGAAGTATAGTGTTTGAGATATGTAGATATGCTTTTCATAGCATCTAATTTGATCTGAAGTTACATTTGTTATCTGCACCTCTAGCACATTTTTGTGAACTAGATTGAACTTCTGAGAACTAATTGGATTACATTTGATTTCTATGGCTGTTACAAACTGGTGTGCTGATGTCACTTTGAGTGGGAAAGTCTTGGTTGTTGATGATGATTTTGTAACAAACTGCATTAGGTGTTCTATTGTAAAGAACCTGTCATTTTAGTACGATAGTTCTTTTATTTTGTGATATATGACTGAAATCACTGAACCAAGTTTTGTGTTACCTCTATATTTTTGAGACGTTATACCACCTCTGAATTCATATAAAAATGCACATCTCGTTTTGTTACTATGGCATCTTCCCATAAAACAGTATTTACCCCATGAGGTGGGTAAATTCTTCCCCAACTGATAACTTCATCCTTTGGCATGATACCTGAATAGATTGAGGGAGCACTGTGTCCTGATGGATGCATGCTGACTACTTTTGTTGACTTTTAACTGAGTTACTTCTATTTTGCTATCTAGGTTGGCAGCCTGGTGTGCAAGAAGGTGCAGCTGACTGGGATGAAGATTGGGATAAATTTGAAGAGGAAGGTACCCATATCTTTTGTTACTCTCATTGCCATATATATGAAAGCACAAATTTTAGTATGACCACAAAATAATCACGAAATTTGTAAAGAAAGCTTCTACTGAGAGTGGAAGCATGATGGTTTTTTATATCCAATCATTAGAATGCCAGACTTTTGCGGGAAAATGCAGAAGAGCTGGCCATCATGCAACCTGGTTCCTTGAAGCCTATGTTCTTATTCCAGTTGGAGAAGGTGGCGACACGGACTGCCATAAGTTTTTCATCTGGTGTTCTTGTATTGCAGATAATGTTCTTTTGACTGGTTAAATATTTGTTCTTTGAAACGTAAAATGGGTCACTTTTAGATGGTGACCATCCAATTGACTGGCCAAATATAAACCCACACTTTTCGATTTTATCCGCTTAATTTTGCTCTCTTTGCAGTTTGGTAACCGTATTAATTTCTTAGATTCTGGAAATTAGTCAAAATGCACTTGTGCAGAACTGCAAAATATTTGTATACTTAAGTAGCACAAATCTCTAAGTAGCAAGGCCTTTCACTCATTGATGATAGCATGTTTTCTTTATCATACCAATGATCAGATTCTATGTTTCTCAACAAGCAGGATTCCAGCTTGTCAAGGAGTTCACAGTTGATGTTCAAAATATCATTGCTGCTCCAAAGTCGAAGACTCTCTATGTTTCCAAGGAAACTGATACTAAAGATGAACCTTTACCTGCCAACTCTTTAGAAGATAGCAAAGTAGAGAACGACTCTATTAGTAATGAACTGGAGGCCAAAAGTGAAGCAACGGCGGTTCAGAGCGCTCACAACTTGGACAGAAGCCTCCCTGGCAGTCCTTCGGGAAAAGGATCAACAGCCCCTAGCAGCCCTGCGGCAAAAGTAACTACTCCTAGCAGTCCACTAGGCAAAGTGGATCTTCCATCTCCTAAGTTTGACTCATTGTCATTTAGAATGGATGATCTTTCCCCACATGCAAACGACCTCCGTAGGTAAATTCGCACGAGCAACGGTGTTAATATCATGATTTACTGTTATGGTCTGTTTTGCAGTGACTTTTTTTGTAGTAATTACTTTATTCTAGTCCTCTATGAAGATTAGCTTGCCCCCTGAATGGACCATAAGCGATGGTCCTTCCCCAGAAAACAAAGTGTGCAACTTTGCAACATGGACAACCGCCGCCTGTTGGACACATTATTAGAATCTAGACAGTAGGAATATCTGGATTCATGTCTTGTATACAGATAATTATTTACTTGAGATGCGTCTCCTTTTCTACATTTTTTTGAAAATTTAGCACCTGATTCCATGAAGTCATTTCCAGTGAACAGGAAGGGATCGACTCCAGTATACATGATCATAAAGATGCGGGGGAGATTTCATGGGGCCCAACTTTTGATACCCACGAGGATGCGGAACCAATTTGGAACTTCAGTTCTGATGATAAGGTGATTATATATGCTCTGTTAGAAATCTGTATATTCTAAACCGAGTGCACTGAGATTACAATCACTGTTCTTTCTGTTGTCCTCAGTTTCAGCTCCCCGGCCATGGCAACAGTGCAGATGACTCTCTCTTCGGAACCGGAGACTTTGGTCTGAACCCTATCAAGACTGGTCCTTCCATATCCTACGATTTCGGAAAGGACAACAGCTCATTCTTTGCGGATTCTGTTGCGGGGACCCCACCAGCGAATGATTTTGGAAGGGAGAACTCTTTCTTTGCAGATTCGGTCCCGGCATCTCCTTTCTACAACTCCGTCTTCTCGCCTCGATTCAATGATGGAACTGGGATCGGATCTCCTGGCACGGCTAATGATTTTGGAAAGAAGAGCTCTTTCTTTGCGGACTCTGTCCCTGGAACTCCTCATCTCAGTTCCGTATTCTCACCGAGGTTCGGTGATGGGACTGACAAGAGTTTCGATAACTTTGGGCGCTTTGACTCCTTCAGCACACAGGGAAACCTATCAAGGTTTGACTCCTTCAACGCACAGGGGAATTTATCCAGGTTCGACTCCTTCAACGCTCAGCCAGGCCTTTCACGGTTCGATTCCATGCGCAGCACCGCAACTTCCGATGTTGGTGGCTTCTTCACCCAGAATGAGAGTTTTACAAGGTTCGACTCGATGAGTGGCACGAGAGACACGGACCACAGCCGCAGCTTTGCATCCTTTGATGACTCAGATCCGTTCGGTTCTGGCCCTTTTAAGCCTTTAGACAATAGTACGCCGAAGCATTCTTCGAACCAATGGAGTGCCTTCTAGTACGACCCACTGTACTTCCATATATGAGAAAAAATAGGTAGTGTTTTGTGTGGCATCTTCCCCTTCTTTTAGTCTGGTGGCATCCGATCGTCGTCACGGCCGTCGGTATTACGCGTTTTCCCCCGCCTATATCCACTGTACACCTATCATACATTCTTTATATCCCATGTCGATATAATTTGTTTATTTGTTGCAGGATGGATATGCGTAGCTTCTCCTTTGTATTTCATATTATGATCATACACCTTTGTATTTTCGTTTAGCTCTTTGCATTCACTTAAATGGTCTAGTACTAGTGCAGTGTTCAAATCCTTTCCTTGAAGGGGTTGTGTTAGGTAGTCGACAACTGGTGTAAAAAATAATGGAATCTTTCAACATTAATTTTGAGCAAAAATCCATGTAATCGACCCTATTTATAGTGATAGAAGATTTTGCTATTTTTATCCATTTCCTGCCTATTTATAGCTATAATTTATTCTATTTTAAATAAATTCATGCAGTCCATCTTTATTGCTATCAGCTTTTTTATTTCGAAATGGATTATATTCCTTTTATGGCTTCAATAGAATCGCTAGCAACTGGTTATGTTTTTCTTGTAAAAATGCTGGCTGAGAATTATTTTATTGGTGTTCATTTTTTAATTTTATGTTAAAATATATACGAACTATTCTGCTGATACCATTCTTTACGTTTCCATATTGCGGATACCATTCTTTACGCCCGTCACATGGCACCCTCCATCGCCCTTTGATCAAGCCCGCTTGATCTTATCTGCTTCGCCAGCTGGTGCCTTGCTCAGAGCCGTTGGATCGCCGAGGCATTGTCTCCCACCTTCGAAAGAGCCTTGCCCACGTCGCCCCCACCTCGCGACGGCTCTGCCCCCTTCCTATTTTTGGCGCCACTACAGCCACCTACGCCCATCAACACCTCCACGATGTTGCACGTACCTCCCTCACCCTTGCCAGCATCCATGATCTCCATGACATCCTTCCTCGTTGCTCCACACGCTCCACGATCATCACCTCCCCAGCACTTGGACCTCCACCTTCTCCCTTTAAATACTCCACCTCCGGCCACTTTCCAGGCCATCCGCCCTTGCACGAGGGTTCCTAGAGCTCGAGTCCTATCTGTGACATGTATTTGGTTAGAATTTGAGCGATGACAGAGAGTCATCTCTGGTGAGATCCACGACGAAGCTTCATCGTGCTAGCAGCTTCATCGACGAGTTGCTAGAGCTCAGGCTCCTACCGACCCTCGAGCGACGATCGACGACTCCATCTCGAGCGCCAATTCCCAGGTAGATCCCTCCACCGTCTTCTCCAATCTTCATCTTCTCCCTCTTAGATTTTCTCTTATTTCTTTCGTCTTCTCCGCTAGACATTTCCGTTCTCCGTCCATCGCTCAAGGTCCACATCGGAGCTGCCATCTTCGTGCCACACTCCGTTCGTCTCCACGACCCATCGAATCATCCCCTACTGCTGCTCTACCCCTCACGGCGAAGAAGCTTGCTGACAGTCACCCTCTTCACGCCTCAGGCCTCATCGAAGTCGCACGCACCCACTAGCACGAAGCACTTTATTTCTGGCACGAACTAACCCTGCAGGGACCATTCTCTTCATTGGCCAGGATCATCACCAGAGCTACTTCGAGCTTCGTCGCCACCGGCCTACAAACCTCCCTAGCCGCTCTTAGATGCTCTGGCAGATCACTGAGGCTTCCACGATCATTCTTAGATATCCAGGAGCCACCGCCGAGCTTCATCGACCACATGCGAAGGCGACGGAGCAAGGAGCCCATCGCTGGAGCCCTGCCAAGTCCGCTGCAGGAGGCGACGACCCAGAGGAGAACGACGAGCAGCCACCGCCCGATCATCTTGATCGGACGGTTCTGATCAAGAAACGTCGCCCGCTTTCCGCCACTGTTGGATCAAGAGGATCCAACGACCATTACTCTGCCACGTCGTTATCGCCCTTCAGCTCCAGACACCGTCGGATCAATCTTGATCTGACGGCCATTACTTCGCCACGCCTTCAGCCATCACCACTGTTGGATCGACCTTGATCTGACGGTTCCTTGGGCGCCATGTATTCAGCTCCAACAGCTGTTGGATCTATTCAGATCTAGTGGTCCAACTTGCGCCACGTAGCTTCCCTCCGAGCCTCTTCCCCGATCCTAGGCTTGGAGCATCCCAAGCTATCCCGAAGCAAGTCCGAACCTCCAGAGCCGCCCGAGCCTCCTACATCTCCCGAGCCTAGTCCCCTCACGTGTTTGTCACGTGAAGGTTGGGTAATTTGCACCGAGGCCCCTGCAAGTTTCAGAAATTGCAATTCAGTCCCTACCAGGCGCATCACTTGAGGAGCACGTGTTCCGGTGAAAAAATTGGATCCACACCCCCATCATAATAGGTATTTGCACTTAAGTCCCTATATGCATGTTTTACTTTAAGCAATTTTAATTTTTTAGTCTTGCATTTTGGTCCCTGTGTTTGCACACATATTTAGGTGTCCATTTCTCATCATTTTTAAATTCCTAAAAAATTGCATATGGTAGTTTAACTTGAGCTATATATGTTGTGACACGTGTCATATTTTTTTGAATTGTATTGAATTTAAATTATTATTTTTGTGAAATTTGATATGTTTTGCCTACTGTGTGCTTTTAATTAAATATTAAATTATTTGTTGCTCCAAAAATGACCATAGAATCAAATTAGACTTAATTTAAGTCGTTCTACACTGTGTGCCCAAAAATCATATCATTTTCGTGCATCACGAGGCTTGAATAAATCAATTAGCGTGTTGCCTAATTAGTTTTCAATAGGTCCAATTTGAATCATTTTTAGGTTTATTAGTTTTTCTGGATTTCTCTCACTTAGACCTATCTAGGATAATTTTTGTACCTCAAAATAACATGCTTTGGTATTTATTAAAATTAATCTTGCAAAAACTACCCTGCATTCATATTAATTTCATATTTAATTTATTTAGAGTCTAAAAATTCCAAAATAATTGCAATAGCTTAGTTTCATATCATTCCACATTCTGGACAAGTTTCATTAATTTTGGACTTTATTTGACTATCCTTCTAATTTAACTTACAAATTTGGCTTGAAATTGCACTACATTGTCTGTCTTTGAATTGCATAAAAAATAAAAAGACTAAAAAAAATATATTCCTCTGAAAATCTGGCATCAAAATTAACTGAAAATTTACCTAAAGAGACAACTGCCTCCCTGAGTTTGACCTTGGGCTTGCCCTAGTAAAATAAATTTGCCACTTGAAATTATTTGAACATTTATCCGAGTGGTTTTTGACAAGTTCTCGATTACCCGACTGCAACAAACAACAAAACTTAATTCGATTGTTAATCCGGTTGAATTAATAAGGGTAGTCTAAGCACTTATCAAATGTTGCCGTTGTTGAGGAGGCACGGCTTAGGATAATTTTTAGAAAATTTTGACTGTTGATTTTCCATCCCCGGGTAGTCTGTTTCCCGGCTTTTCTTGTGAATATCTTTCTGTTATTGAGTTTTATTTATTTTGTGTCATCCTTTATCTGACCTCCATTTATTTTCGTGCGAGGAAAATGAGGAGTCGAAGGTGCTTCGCAAAGAGAGCCGAGGATCCTGCATTTAAATAATTTGAGGGATTGCGAGGACTTGTAATCATCCTTTATTCTCATTTTGCATTTTCCAGCGATTCCCATTTGGGTTCTCGTGTGTAAGTATAGTGAAAAACGTGTTCCCCTGTCCTGTGTGGATTGCTTTACATAGAATAGGACATGCACTTGCGGCTCTTAGAGCTACTTTAGGAACTGTTTGTGCTCGTAAAATTCTAGGACCACACTTCACACATAAAAGATGCACTTAGACCGCAAATCTTAGCCAATATTAATTTGTTCTTCACTCGCTAATAGAACTGTATGTCTCGGAGCGGCTTTTCATCCCTTGCATTCATATAGTATAAAAATTTTCAATTTTGTCTTGCATCCCACATAAAAAGCGAAAGGATCACTGTAAGTCTTCTCTACTTGGCCTTCATCATTGTTTTTATGGTGCATCGATTTTTCTTGCATCTTTCCCCTTTGGCTTTTCAAAGATAGGTCCAAAGGAAATTGGGACTGGACGATAGACTTGCTTTGTGGTTGGACTAAGCAAGTGATCACTTAACTTAAAACCGGGACTGCTAAGCAAAATTGACCAAAAAATCAATAAAATCAGAAATTCTGTTTGCGGGAGATTAACCCCGACCTTGATTGCTGGATGAGTGAGGGTACTAGAGTGTGCGTGCATACCCTAAGGCAGAGCCAAAATCCCCGCCTTCCATATCGCGTAACTGATCCTAGCAAATATCACAAGTTGAATTCTTTCAGGTTCACTGACTAGCACCAAGTAACCTCCGCTTGTTCACAGGTAGATAGGGGTGAACCAGCAGTGCTCCGTGACAAGTTGTTAGTAACCCTTTGGGGTGAAGTCCCAGCCTTGTCAGCCTTTTCCTATTCGCAGGTAGATAGGGGCAGGTCTTTGAACTCATCATCTTGGGATAGGAGCGAAGAAAGAAAGAGCGTCAGTATCTTAGGCAGCATGTTAAACAGGGAAAACGCATCCGACTTTGAGCCGACTTCCCTATATGCCACGTAACCTTTACTACTTGCTTGAAAATTCACACTTAAAAATCAACCGGACTAATCGGACTCGATTTCGAGTCCTTCACCGTGTTGAGTGTGAAAATTAGGGTTTGGATTCATTTGCTTGCTTCAGGTAGGAGTAAAACCCTATATTACACTCATACTCCCAATTCTTCTTATCGCCATCCAAGATGACTGACTGGGGGGGGGGATCTACTCCTGATTCACAAATCTTTCCTTGAGCCCCTTACAAAGTTCATCTTCATCGACCTAAGCGCAACTTGGGCCAACCCGAGCTCATGACCCTCTTAAGTTCGGGATCCATCACTCTCAGGGTGGTTACTTTCAAACCAACCCTTTTCTCTCCTTTGATCTCACCGGGGAAGACCATCACCTCGATGGGAATGTCTTCATTGATATATCCTCTAACATAGACCATCTTGTTTACTCAGGTGAAGAGGACGAACCAGAGACCAAGATGCCTCCTAAGAGACGCCTGAAGGAAGAGGAATACATTGATGACCCGATACAACAAGTCCTTGCCCGCTTAGCCGCAACCGAACATCAGAATGTAGATTTGGTAGCGAGGATGAGACAGGTAATCACGGTAGGCAGAATTGATCGACCCATGGTAGATGACTACAACCCAGCAGAAAATGAGATGCATAGTTGGCTTGTACCTGTGGGTCCCATCTGAAGCGTTCGAGCTGAAGCCCCATTTTCTGGGTTTACTATCGAAGTTCAATGGGAATGCCAACGAGGAACCATATGCTTTCTTTAGGGACTTTGAGTTGGTGTGCAACAACCTTAGTCACACTAGGGTTGGGCAAGACTATATCAAGCTGATGGCTACCACGTTTGCCTTAGGAGATAAAGCTGCTCATTGGTTGAAAAATCTCGAGGTGAGATGTACGACCTGGATGTAGTTCAAGGATTTATTCTTGAAGAAGTTCTACCCACTCAGTAGAACTAACCAAATGAAAACCAAGATCGCGAGTTTTTTCCAGGGACTAAACGAACCATTCCATGAACCATGGGATAGATTCAACGACTTAATTAGAAATGCCCCTGCCATGGCATTACAAAAGTGATCTTAGTCCAGATATTGTTCTGTGGCATGATCCCGGAGATGCAGGGATTAGTAAGAACCGCCTGTGGAGGAAGCTATCTGAACAAGAATGAAAATGTCGTATGGAAAATTTTGGAGTAGATGGCAGGAACAAGCAGATCTCAAGCCACCATGGCCTATCAGTTGTCTCCCTCAAGCCTATCCAACGAGACAACTAGGAGGACTGTAGCAGATCTGACGGAGGATCTCATCCCCAACATGGATATACTAGATGACAAGTTAACCATGGTCGAGCTGATTCACAAGAGGGTCACTAACCTTGAGGCGCTTTCACGATTGCCAAAACAAGTGGAGGAATTGACTGAGAAGGTGCCAAGATACAGCTACCTTCCCCTTCTGGATCACCTATACTTGTACATAGAGTCCATCTTGTACAGGAGCACGTACATGTGCCTCAGGGTAGCTGGATAGAGGAGTAGCAATACACTCAGCAGAAGCAACACGTACCCCCGCAAGTGGAGACAATCTACAAGACACCTCCACTAGTGTTCGAGATCAACGAGCTGTGGTACAACCATGACCCCGTCGACAGACAATCAGGGATAGGGAACGGTCAGCCTCACTTATCTTCCCTATCTTACTAGGAAACCAGCTCCGTCCCCGCACCGCGCTTCGTACAGTCCAGACCCAGACAAGGGTATCAACCTCAGCAGCACCAGCAACAACACACTTTTCACTTGGACCAGCATGACCCTTCACCACCTACCCAGCGGCAATAGTATCAGAATGGCCAGCAGGGTCAATATAGACACTCGTCCTCTAGTCAGCAGCAACAAGCCCCGTCCTCTAGTGAATTGGAGTCCCTCACCTTGGCGATCCAGACTCTGACTGATAGGGTCCAACAGATTTAGAATGACTACCTGGATATGAGAACAGATTTGAATCGTGTTTCCCGTATCCAAGACCATCAAATGGCGCTAAAGACCCCAATTCTCGCCCAGGTTCAGGCTGATCCAAATAGCTTGAATCAAGGCTAGAACCGACCACGAGATCATGTATACTATTCAGATAACTATCTTTCTGAACATGAGATCCTTTTGTACGATGTTAATCATATGTCCCTCAGGAGCAGAAGGACCATGATCGTACCTGATCGGGTACGGGTACAGGAGGAAGACACCGCCAAATATCTACCTGAGAAGAACTTGGAGGAAGAGGAGCATCACCATCACCACCATCGGTAGAAGAAGAGGACTTACAAGTCCTTAGAGAAGAGGGAGAATAACACCAATAATGAGTCCGGTGAAACAGATGAGGAGCCCCGCCTCAATCTTAGGAGGATTTCCCAACAGTCACAGAAGATGCGTCACTGGTTTCGCAATAGAAATTTCCTTTTAATCAGAGTCAGAGTCCAAGTCAGTATCAGTGTCAGAGTCCTGTAGAGAACTCAGTTCCTCATTTCAATGAAAATATTTCAGTTTCGGAATCTGAGTTAGCATCAATAATCCCTTTCCCCCGAGCTCTCAAGGGTGGAAAGAAGAAAACTAAAAAATACAAAAAGATGGCCCTGAGATGGTAGAATTATGTAACAAGTACATCAAGGTCATAATCCCTATCGATAAATATGTAGACATGACACTTGCATTCCAGAAGTACTTTATCGTGAGATGCACACCTACTAGGGTCAACAGGAAGACCGAAAGCCGTGTAGAGAAGCACGTTCTGTCAGTAGCCACTACTTGCACCATAAAGAATGTGTTTCCAAGGAAACGAAGAGACATGGGTGCACATTATGTGGTGAGTCATGTGGATGACACTGCATTTGCGTACACTCTCCTTGACAACAGATCCTCAATTAACTTGATGCCTATAGCCCTCTATGAGCGGCTTAATCTCAGACCTCTTAGAAAATCTAGAGCATTACTCCAAACAGATAAATTAACCAAGAGGCCCCAGGGAGAATTGAGAAACGTTATCATTAAAGTCGAGGGTCAGGAGTACATGGTTGACTTTACAATCCTTGATATGGAGACCTCTTGAAATTTGAGAGATTCCCAGATCACTTTAGGAAGGCCCTTCCTCAGAACAACAGGGGCCTTATTTGATTATAAGATCGGGAAGATCCAGTTCCAAACTCCAGGTAGAGATGAGGAACTTGAGATGAAGCAGACGAGGTGGTAGAGGCCAGATTCAGAATCCAGCACCGAGTACTCTTCGTCCGAAGCAGATTGTATTCATGTAGACACCATTGGGGCATGGAAGCAGAACCAGCTAACACCGATGAGTCCCTCTCCTCCGGAGAAGATCTTGTGCATGAGTCAATTTGCAAGACCCTTAGGAACGAGCACAACACAGAAAGTGCATGTCCCTACATCTTCGATGACATAAAGGTCCACCTGGCCTGTCAGTCATTCCCTCTTTAGGACAATCAGAAGATGAGGATGATGAGTCGGACGTGGCTTTTGCCTATCTCTTGGAGACTTTTGACGATCCGACTCTAGACTTGAATGAGTTGGTGGTAGTTACTTTAAAGACAGATCTAGCCACTATCAGCACATAGTCATATTCGATTGAGCCAGACTTCCTTGATGATCATACCTTACCTGAGCTCAAACCTTTACCCATAACACTGAAATACGCCTTCCTTGCGGGATAAGACAAGAAGTACCCGGTCATCATCAGCTCACGATTGACCGAGGAGCAGGAATCTCGCTTGCTAGAAATCCTAGAGAAAAACCGCAAGGCGATAGGTTGGAACATCTTCGATCTCCACGGGATAAATCCTGCTCTGTGTTCGCACCATATCTACTTAGAGAATGAGGATAAACCCTCTCGTGAATTCTAATGTAGGTTGAATCCAAATTCATGAGAGGTCGTGAAGGAGATAGAGAAATGGTATGACGCGGGTTTTATTTATCACACCTCAGATTCCAAAATGGTGGCACCAATCCATGTTGTCCCGAAAAATTCGGAATTCAGACGACCACCAATTAGGACGGAGAGGAGATTGTGACACGAGTACCAACATCGTGGCGCATCTGTGTAGATTATAGACACCTGAATGCCGCAATGTAGAAGGATCACTTCCTCCTACTGTTCATTGATCAGATCTTAGAGAGATTAACAGCGAAAGAATTTTACTACTTCTTAGATGGGTTCTTGAGCTACAATCAAGTAGCCATTGCTCCTGAGGACTGGGAGAAAATCGCGTTCACATGCTCCTTTGGTACCTATGCTTTCAGGTGCATGCCCTTTGGGTTATGCAATGCTCCTGGTACATTTCAAAGGTGCATGATTACTGTATTCATCGAAATGGTCGACGAATTCTTGAAGTGTTCATGGATGACTTCTCAGTTCACAACGATTCCTTCGATTCCTATCTTAGGAATCAGGACCGAGTCCTCAAGCAGTGTTGCGAGGTTAATCTGGTGCTCTTCTGGGAGAAAAGTCACTTCATGGTGACAGAGGGCATTGTGTTAGGGCACGCCATCTCCAAGAGAGGAATGGAGATTAACCCTGCCAAGGAGGATGTGACCAGACGACTCCAGCCACCAACCAACATGAAACAGTTGCGGTCGTTCCTCGAGCATGTTGGATTTTATCGGTGATTTATCAAGGATTTTTCGAAGATTTCCCAATCTTTAACTGAGCTTTTAAGCAAAGACATGAAGTTCATTGTCGATCATAAATGTCTTGTGTCCTTTAAGCGATTACAAAGGATGATCATGGAAGCCTCGATCCTACAAGCCCCAGACTAGTCTCTTCCTTTTGAGATCATGATGGATGCCTCAGATTTTGCTGTTGGGGTTGTGTTAGGATAGAGGAGGAATGGCATCCCGTTCACCATACACTAAGCAAGCAAAGTGCTTGATACTGCTCAGCGTAACTATATAGTTACGGAAAAGGAGATTCTTGCAGTAGTGTTCGCCTTGGATAAGTTCAGATCACACTTAATTGATCCAAGGTGATTGTGTTCACTGACCATACATCGCTGCAATATTTAATAGAAAAGAAGGACACGAAGGCGCGTCTTCTTAGGTGGATTCTACTTATCTAGGAGTTTTATTTGTACATCGGAGATAAACCTGGAAAGAAGAACATACTAGCTGATCACCTCTCCCGTCTCGAGGATATCGATTCTTCTGATGATACGCTGATTCGAGACTCCTTCCCTGATGAGTCAATTTTTGTTGTCGACTCACTCCCATGGTACGCCAATATCGTGAATTATCTTGTCTCCAAAAAAGTTCCCGAATATTGACACAAGAGCCACATAGATCGACTTAAGTCGGATTCAAGACATTACCATTGGGAGGATCCGATCCTTTTCTTTGAAGGATTAGATTGTGTCTGGAGATGGTGTATTCCTCTGGAGGAATATTAAAGTGTCCTTACTTTATGCCATAGTCTGGAGGCAGGAGGACACCACTATGGGAAGAGGATCGCATGGAAGGTACTTTGGTGTGGCTTATACTGGCTGACTCTGTTTCGCAATCCGCTCACCTTTGCGAAGTCGTGCTCAATATGCTAGCGAATGGGAGGAACCATTGGTTCCAAGGTTGAGATGCCGATGCAGCCTGCCATCATTTGTTATGTCTTTGACGCATGGGGCATCGACTTCATGGGCTCAATCCTGGTTAGCCATGGATTCGAATACATCCTTCTTGCAGTAAACTATATGTCAAGGTGGGTGGAGGCTATCCCAACCTGAGCTGCAGACAGTAGGACAGTCTATAGATTCATTAGAGATAATATCATCTCAAGGTTCGGGATCCCCAAAGTGTTGATATCTGATGGGGGTAGCCACTTCGTAAACAGAGATGTGAAGAAACTCTTGAAGGATTACGACATCGAACAACGTATCTCTAGTCCTTACCACCCACAGACCAATGACATGGCTGAGGTGTCGAATAGGGAGGTGAAAACCATATTGCAGAAGCTTGTCTGCCCAAACAGGAAGGACTGGTCTCAAATCTTGGATCAAGTTCTATGGGATAATAGTACAACTTACAAGACACCGTTAGGAACCTCCCCATTCAGGATGGTATTTGGGAAGCCGTGCCATTTGCCCACAGAATTAGTGCACAAATTAGAATGGGCAATCAAGAAGCTCAACTGAAATACACACCTAGGACAGAAACAGAGAGATATGGATCTGTATGAGCTTGTGGAAGTCAGAAATTGAGCATACGACAACATTTTGGTGTACGAGGACAAAGTAAAGCTTGGCATGATAGATATATCAGACGAAAGACCTTTGTTCCTGGATAAAAGGTATGGTTGTTCAATGCAAGGCTGAAGGTTTTCCTAGGCAAGCTAAAATCCAAGTGGACGGATCCATTCATAGTCCGTGTTGTGCATGATAGTGGATGCGTAGAGATATCAGATCTCACAGATGGAGCACAAACATCTCTAATTAATGGACAACTGATGAAACACTCCACCGAACCCAATGGACAATTAGTCCATATCGAAGAGATTGTATTCATGCATGAGGCAGACTCAGTTGATTAAATATAAAGCTGTGCTAAGACCTTGCAATAGTGAGCTCTTGCCATCAGCAGCATCGAGAAGATTCAGATCGTGATCCTTGTATATACTCGTCATTCTTGTATATTCTTTTCCCCCCTCACCCGACTCTAATCACTCACCCCAGCTCCATACTTAGGATAACCAGATCCTAAGTATAGGGGGAGATCACCTGAGTCCAATTCACTGTACATCCTCCAGATCTCATCGGTCCTCATATTCACTTAGGCTGATCAGAGCCTAAGTATAGGGAATGACCGATGCCCATTATGTATATATTCTCATCCATTTCCCCTTTTTACCTCGTCCGTCCCGTTTTTGATCTTCTTCTACACTTAGGCTGCCAGAGCCTAACTATAGGGAGCGGAGCGACTTCTATACATTTTTGCTATTTTAACTTTCTTACGCTTAACATGAGCTATGTCTTTTTCCTCGCTTTTCGTTCTCTGAGGACATAGCACATTCTAAGTATAGGGGGGCATGCATATATTACATATATACTTTACCCATAACTCGTACTTTTGTGTATTTTTATATATACTATACAATAATTACGGGATAGGTAAAAATTGAGTTTTTTTTGTAAAATACACATATATTTGTAATATACTTGTATATTTTGACAAAAAAGGGAAAAATCAAAATCAAAGGCTTCTTATTTACTCTTGCACATCATCTCTACATCTAATAAGGAAAAAAAGAATCTTGCATTTCATTCATTTACATAGCATGCCATCTACATTTCATCTTCTTATCATGCATATGCAAAGTGAAAAGTTAGTGGGTTCTGAACCAAGTTATGAGTAGATGTTGAGGAGGGACTTGATTTTACCTTAATCCACCTAATTTCATAGGAACCTTGTAGGAACTGGAGTTAAGATTTATCAGGTCAAGTGACTTAATTCTTTGAGTCCGCAAGTCTATGTTTACATGTATCTTGATTAGTCTAAATAGAATATCTCGTGTACACGCATGATTCTTTTAGACAGTGACCTAACTTGGACAAGCACAATGTGCGTAGCTCTTCATTGATGAGGTGGTAGAATCTTTCATCTTGGAGTAGCGCACGGGTGGAAACATCCGTCCTCCTCTAGGGAGGGAAGTGCATCTCAACCTAGTCCAGTGGTGTTGACTTATAAGGATGGGATGCTGTGGGTTGCAATAATGCTTTAAAAGTGGGATAGGCTACTGGCTCAAGAGGAAAAACTCCTGATGTACATGCTGCACGTTGTATATAGACAAAAAATGCAAAAACTAAAAAAAAAAGACAGGCCTGAGTGAAAATAAAATACCTGTCGGAGTATGTATATTAGCAAAAAGTCTACAGCTGGGTAACTTGGCTACACTGGTCAGGCATCCCGGGATAGGTGTCTACACTGGCTACCGTCCATTCTTTTCTCCACCCCTCCTCTTGAATTGGTCGCACTTGAACTTAGAAGGGAATACCCCGCTCCTCGAGGAAAGAGTTACTAGACAGGGGAATTAGAGTTACCTTGTTAGAGGAGGCTGCTTCTTAGCCATTTTTGATGTGGAGAGCTATTTTACACTTACACAGTACAAGTAAGAATCATAGTCATCAGAAACTTGAGTCTTAGGATTTGTTCTGACCTGACTATTGAGGAGTCTTGAATAGAAGACTTGTAGACTTTAAGTCTGTTAGGTCTTAGTTCAGATCCCAAGAAGGTTCTGCCACACAATTAATCCAAAGGTCGAGTCAAGCTCCATTTTCAAATTTTGTTCATGACCTTGGTATGGAACTCAAAATCATTCACTCTTGCATTTCATTTTAGTTGCTCGAGGACGAGCAATGTTTAAGTATAGGGGGTTGATGAACCTGTGATTCATCACTCTTAAAGTTGAAAATATAGCATTATTCTCGAATAATTAGGAGCATATTTCCACCAAAATTGCATAATTAGCATTCATGCATGCATTGATAACATTTGCATTTTAGCATTCACATCTGCATTAAATAAGAAGCTCAATTTCACTTGTAAAAATCACTCATCTGTATTTTTTTATGCTAACTCCAAATCTAATAAGACCAACTCTATAATGTGTATATTACTAACAATAATACAAGAAAAATTCCAAAAAAATTGCTAAGGGTGCTCTCCAATTGGAGCCCCCTGTGTCGTCCCCTCCAATTGGAGCCCCCTGTGCTGTTCACCGCGGTGCTCTCTCCGCGTCGCCGACTGTCATCCGCTTCACGCGCGGCATCATGCGTGTCATCTCCGCCAGCCGCCCTCCTCCGCAGCGACCGTTGTATCCATGATCGTGCTGCCTACTCCATCGACTCCTCTTGTCCTCCACAACGTCATGCTCAGATCAACCCTCTGTCGCATCCGCATCCGTCCGCGTGGTCTAGACGCCCTCACCGTGCGGTGGAGAATCACCTCGCATGACCACGCGCACCACCCACTACCTGTCCCAGTGCCTAGATCCACCCACCGCCGCATCCCCTTCTGCCTAACGGAGGCTCTCTCTCCGAAGCCTCCACCTCGCCTGCGCAGCAGCCTCCGAACTGTTGAAAGAAAGAGGGAGGGCGATGACCCTTTTGACCCCTCATCTTTGGTTGAAGAGAAACGAAGTTCCCATTGGTGCTCTATTTTTTGGACAGATTGCAAAAAGTTCCGCAAAATTTTGCATAATTGCAGAAATGTCCCTATCAGCTCTAGATCAAGTTAAATTTGAGAGAATTACGTGAACGCCCCTTGGATTTCAGAAATTGTGCAAAAAGACCCCCACATCCACGCGTGTTGCACGTTTTAATTGGGTATTTTGCATAATTCTCCCTTCTTTTTATTCTTATTATTTTCAGGTGCAAAAACAATAATAGCATTGTAATTCAGTCCTGCAAATCCAGATATTTCTTTTGCATGCTCCTTTCCATTGAAACAAATGTTTTTATTGTTCTGAAATTTGATAAAAATTTGTGTACGCTCCTATCATGTGCTTAAAAATTGTATAAATTTTTCATCGAATTTCATAATTATTGATATTTTAAAAAAATAAAAAATAGTGCCTTTGTGTCTGTTCGAAATTAGAAAATTCATAGAAAATCGAAAATTTGCCTTAAAATTCCAAAAAATACTGTAGGTGTATTTTGTTGTCTTTTAATTTCTATCTAATTTTCTTACATAGATCATTTATAAAACTCTCAAAAATTGTGAAAAACTAAAAATCTTAAAAATAATTATAGAAAATTTTGAAAAAAACTAAAATTTGTGATTTCAGTCTTTATTTGTAGATATTTAATTGTATTTTAGAATAAAAATAAGTTGCATGAGTTTTGGGTACTTAAAATATTTTTAAGTTGCAAAATACTCTTGGCTGTGCACTGTTTACTTTTATTTCCATTGTTTGATTTTTTTTAAAATCTAAAAAAAACAGAAAAATTTGAAAAAAATATCAAAAATATTTCAAAACGAGTAAATCCCAAAAATATATTTTTTGTAATTTTCTCATCATTTTTGTATATTCGAAAAAATACAAAAAAAGTGTGTGCGTGTGCATTTTTATCCCTTGTGCATATTGGGAATTGTGCTTTATTTGAAAATAAAAAAATTGAAAAATAAAAAACCACTAAAAAAATTTAATTCAGAATTTTGACTACTTAGTTTTTAAATCGTGCTCCTTGTGCTCGACCCTGATCGCTATACCAGGTAAATTGAATAGCGAAAGCCGCTTGCTTGTCATTGATTGAATTTTCTCTTAAGTGGTTTAATACATATTTTTCCGTTGACCGTGCTTGGTGATTCGGGTCACAACATCCCTTCATTATCTGATACTTAACCCGAGTTGCCAGGTGTGTCATCATTGACCTAAAAGGTTTTCGACCAGGATGTAATGAATATAGGGTCGAAAATTGTACATGAATGGCTTTGAGGGCTAGTGGGATACTGTTGGACTTGTAAGCCCTTGGTGGCCCCTTAATCTAATAAAAGTTATTGTTTTCTCATGTCCATTTGAAATGAAATGAATAATTGATCGAATGTACTTTATTATTAAGGTCCTTTTGTATAATTAGGATTATGTACCTTGACCATATTGAATACCATGCATATGGGAGGACGCAACTGAGTTCAAACATATGATATTCAATAAAGATCTCAAGTCTGAGAAAGAGATGACAATCTTTCTCTAAAGACTGATTTCTAGCTGACTTCTTGATGCAGGTCCTCTGCATAGGAATGGAGATTCAGAAGTGCTGGAATAATCAAGTCAAAAAGTTGACTTGATGAGGTCGAGATAAACTAAGACCTGAATCGTAATTGTCAGATCAGACGCACATCTTTGAACCTGAGAAAGATATACATCTATATGCTTCAGTATGCACATTTAACAGACTAATAGGTTGGTGATCAAGCCAAGGTCCATACGGTGCGTCGGTGTGCATATGAAGTCGTATGATATGTATGATCTCTCAAAGGAATCATATAGGTCCATAATTGATTAACCTGGAGATAAAGTTCACTCATGACATTTTTGGGGTCAAAATAAATTCCATACATGGTTGTTTTGTTTATGAAATAATACGTGAATTCAAGATATTAGTATATGCTTTTAGAAAGTATATAATTAATATTATCGCCCAATTATCGAATGAGAAATCTATTGATACATGATGAATCTGTGATTCATCGCTTTTATTCTTTCATTTTTCCTAAAATCCTTGGTAAAATACATGTAAATATCCACTAATTTCCACTAATTAACATTCTAACCACATATGTTAATATTATATATTTAACACTTATTTAATCCAAAATAAAATATTAAAGAGAAAAATAAAAATAAAAGAAAAAGAAGGTTGTAGATATAAAATATATACATACTGATCCTAACCCGAGACCAGGTCAATATTGACTTAGTCGATAAAATAAATAAGTAGGGGGAGATAATGATCCTAATGTATAAAAATATTAAAGAACCTAGATAATTAATGTACATTAAACATATTTTCGACATTGTAAATATTTCACCTATTTTATTCATTACTTAGATCATTCCAAATCAAAACACTTTAAAAAGGTTGGTCTTTAAAATATAAATTATTTTATAAAAATGTCAGAAAAATAATTCAACACAAAAATAAAAATATTACAATGAACCGAAAAAACCGTAAAAGCCGACTTCCGAGGTTCATATCTATTTATAGAAAATTCCAAATAGACCAAACTCACTTTTAAACTTCATTTTATACTAAATACTATTTATTAAAAATAACAAAAAAATATTATAATAAAATGGGTGAGTTTGTGCGTTTGGACCCCATTTTATATATGTACTATATGTAGAAATTTTTGTAATTTTAAATAATTATCGGTAAATCTGATTAACTTAATTTTTTTCTAAAATTCTTCTATATATATAACTAAAGTCAAAATGCCAATAAATCCCGAGGTCACGACGTTGTTACTTAAATTTTTTAGACCTGATAACATGGTCGTATGAACTCCAAATTACGCAAACTCAGTCTCAAAGTTCATATTATTTAATTATCTATCAAATGACACTAATTTTGCTAAAATTGGAGTTAGTATGAAAAATGTTGTTTTCAAGACCGTGTTGGTATATATTGTATAATATGCCTTAATTCATATTATTTAATATAGTTTATATATTCATATACTTTATTAATATTTATTATTAAATTAAATTAAATTAAATAAATAAATAATTTATTTACTATTAAATTATTCAATTATTTTGAGAATTATATATTTAATAACTTAATTATTTACATAATTACTTATTTAATAAGTTAACTATATATTTAATTATTTCTTAATTAAATTAATTAATCTAATTATTGCTATAATCATTTATTAATTTTAGATTAACTAATTATTTAATTAAATTTTTTATCATTTATCTCTCCTCTTCCTTCCCTCTTCTCTATTTCCCCCTTTCTTATTCTTCTTCATCACCCGACAGCCTCCGATTCTACTCCCCGTCGAGCGAGCGAGCGAGCGAGAGATAGATAGATAGATAGAGAGAGAGAGAGAGAGAGAGAGAGAGAGAGAGAGAGAGAGAGAGACGAGGTGGGATCATCTCACCAGCGTCGAAGATCGTGCTCTACTATGCATCGACATCCACGATTTGTTGTTGTGTTAAGGTCACGATCCTTTGGAGCCGCTGCTCTAGATCATAGGCGGCATCCTCCAGTTACGACTCATTTTCTGGATTAGATCTACATCCCTTATCTTCCCATTCTCCTCCCTCTTCTTCTGCTCTCTTATCCTCTCTATTTGATCTGAACCTTTCCCTGATCATTTTCACCACTCGATTCCCAACCATTTCCCTATCCACTTTACATCGTTGTCCTCCGCCACAACTAGCTATGCATTCACTTGTTTCCTATTGATGTTAGAGCAACCGCAAGCTCGAGATGCTTTCGAATCTGTAGGAGGATCATCACTGAGGAGCAACAATCATGAATCGTCGAAGCCAACAAACACTTCGGACCTCATCGAGCACGAGCATATATTTCCAATCAAATTCTGCATGGGAGCACTTGGAGATTGACCGCCTGAGGCTTGTCTCTTAATCTTCCAGATCCACCTCCGATGTAGCAAACAAAAGCCATCGTCTTCACCGTGAAACCATTAGGCATGAAGAACAGTACTGCAAGAGCATTGCCGCCCATCGTTCCTTGAATCTGCCTCACCTGCAAATTTGGGGTTCTTAATTTTGACCGCTCGATAAGATTTGATCGAAAGATCTTGATTACGCCGCACGTCTGACACAACACAACAACCAAAAGAGTCGTTTGATCGTGCTTGATCAAGCGCGCAACTCCTCTACACGTGTAGACAACAACGTGAGCACACTACCCACCACTCAAGCCTTCTCACTACGAAGAACCAAATAATTTTCACAAAATTTGCAGACTTACCCTCCATAGTTTTAGTCATAATGAACGGGTCCTCGTACATGTGGAAACACGTACGCGGTACGTGCAAGGAGATATTTGTGGGAAATTTGCAGTTTCACCCCTGAATTCGTGTCTATTATGAATAGGTCCTGATCGAGGTTGAGTTACGTGCACACACACGCGCTACCTGAGTGATTTTGTGCAAACGCCCTTGTATTTTTCTGCATTTTTCACTTACCCCTTTAATTCTCAGAAAACTGCACCCGTACCCCTTGTACTGTATATATAATATATACTTTTATAATACCTAATAAATAAAAATACTTACTAATAAAAAATAAAATAAGGAAAATACCTTTTACATATATGGTATTATACTCTGCATAGTATTAAAACAAGTATTGCAAAATAAAAATATTTTCTATTTTTAAAAATAATTAAAATAAAAATATAAAAAACCTCAAAAATAATAAAAAATATCAAACCCCTTTAAAATTTAATGAAAATTACATGTAGTATATTTTATTGTATTTTACACAGAAAACCAAAATCAAAATAAAAATTGCATATTAAAATCAATAAAAAATATAAAATACACAAAAATTTCAAAAATTCGTAGCTAATTCTACAAAAAGCACAAAAATATGTAAAATGTATCATTGTAAAGATTGTTTCACCTACTTTATAATAAAAATAAAATAAAAATATTTTGCTATTGACTACTATTTCAAAAAGCTAAAATAAAGTTCTATTTTCTATGAAACACGATTATCATCCTTAAAAATAATATAAAATCCATAAAAATCATAAAAACATTCTAAAAGATCATAAATACAATAAAATAAAATTAAATCGTTAAATCAAAAAAATAAAAATCGAATAAAAATTAAAAATTCTAAAAAATACAAAATACAAAATTCTTAAAAATCACAAAAACATCATAAAATTCATAAAAATCAAATAAAAATTTAGAAAAATCTCTGAAAAATAAATACAAATTAGAAAATCCGTAAAACCTTAATTTCTACCATTTCTCCCTTCTTTTTCAACAGTTTGCCTCATTGACTTCGACACTCTCGTACTTGACACTATACACATCTTGTTAGGAGTATAAATAAAAAATATAAAATTTCTATTAAAAATCCAATGGTCATTACAAGAACAGTGGTCAATTTTTAGATGACTCGGTCGGTGTGTTTCTCAGATGGTACTGTTGTCGGGGAGGCAGCGCTAGGGTAGACCATAGACTTTATATTTAGGGTAATCTTTTTGCAAACCTCTTATTTTTTTTCTAACTTCACGGTTTATTATTTCTGATTTGTGCAACGCAGGATGGGCCCCGTAATTGAGAACTAAGAAACCATATTTTTTACCTTTTTGTAAGCCTTGTAAGAAATATAAAAAAATTGTCAAGGGCACTTGCCCGTTTTTCGGTTTTTTGTAGATTGGGGACCTGTAAAGGCATCTCGATTTGTACCTTCCTGCCTTTCTTTTTCGGAGTCTATTTCATTGAGTGTCGTGCACTTGGGGGAACAGGGCATCCACTGCAGCTTTCTCGAGGCTAGGTGCTTGCTTATGTTTTTCAGTTTTCTCTGCTTGCACCTCTGTAGCTAGTTTTAGGACTCGCAACCTAGGTGCATGTTTATCTAGGACAAATATAAAAAGAAAAATATGATTAATTTTTTTTAAAGTTACTCAAGAAGTGATAGCTGAAAAAATTAAAACTGGGACTGCTAATTTTATCTGATCATAAAAATAATCGTAAAGGATTCACTTGTATTGGAGAGCAATCCCAACGCATGAATTGCAGGTACTCTCTAAGTTTGTGAGTGAGAGACGACCCTTAAGGTTAGAGCTAGAGTCCGAATTTCTTTCAAAATACTACCAATTTCATACAATTAATCACTTGCTTTTCAATGGAAACTATTAGGAAGCCAGAAATGGTCCGAGTTTCCTTAGCAGAGTGGGAGGTTTACAGGACACCGCAAAAGCATGGTCCTCAAGTAACACAGGTAGCCAGAAACGATATGTACTTACTCCCATACTGGCTGAGAATAAGTGTTTTTTATAAGAACTCCAGACAGTTTTCCGGGGAAGTTTCAGGCACCTATCAGCTCGCGATAATATGTGAGAAGACTGTTTGCCAAATAATCCTAAAACTTAAAAGATAACCAGCTGCTCTTTTACGGTCATCATCAGGTTGATATGGTGAACTCTGGGTTTTCTTTGTGTTTGACTGTGTGGTGTGAGATTTGTATCTTCTAGATATTCAATCTTTGAATCATTAGCATCCAACTTCTTTTCCAGTTCCCACCCTCCCACCCTTCATTCTTCTCGCATTCTTCCATCTGACTTATGATGATGAGTCGTATTCCATTTCAGTCGGATCTTGCAGCTTTATTTGTTGAATCTCATCATCCCAGTTCATCTTCTTGTGAGGTCGAAACTTCAACTGACCTCCTATCCTCAGATCCGCTCTCTTCACTCTGGCAGGTCAACGATCTCTTTGATATTGACCTGGATCTTTTTGAGAATGTTTTATCTGAGCTCGAGAGAATCCGTTATTCGAGTGTGATCATTCATTGTCTTCCTCGAGTTAGTTTGATTTTTCACATCTCCTCGAGGGTTATTTGGGGGAGATGTATTCTTTCTACTCGATCCATTATTTTGAATATACATCAGATCTGTCGGATGTCGAGATCGAGTATGATGATTCTCTTGACTATCCTTATTCTTAAGATCTATTTGAGTCTGAGGTTTCTCTCCTCTATGATCCTTGCAAGGATGAGCCGATAAACATATTCGATGATTTTTCTCACATATTTTCCATAGGTACATCATATATCAGTTTTCATAGTGAGTCTTCTGATCCATACTTTCCATACCTTATCGAGATAATGGTTGACGTGGTGGATTCCTTGTCCGATCTTTCTTTCTCCATATTTGATTTCTTCGGCTCAACCCTTTTACCCTATTCTGATCTTGAGCCGATAATTTCTTTTGTGCTACCGATTCCAGATTTTATGATCTCTTCTCTTTTCTCGATATCTGACACCCTCCTGGTTTATTATTTGGGTGTCTCTTTTGATTTTGATGAGTTCATTGTTGTTCTTACACCGAGGCTGCAACGATAGTACGACATTCATATTATAGATGTCATCTTGAACCTCGATACGATATTGTCCTAGCCTTTGCGCCCAGCTAGGGGCATAAACTCAAGCACTTGTTGAGAGGCACCACAACATTGTCTACTCTGTATTTACATGTTTCGTCTTAATTTGTTCCTTTTTTCTTCTAATTTTGTCTTACACCCGTAGATATCGCTTAGGATTTTTTTATACTTAGGATGTACTTTATCCTAAGTATAGGGGGTGTAGACACCGTGTTGTTCATATCGTTCTGTTCAATTACCCGTATTGTTTCTTATTCTTAGGGTGCGCTTTACCCTAAGTAGGTGGTAATATCATTTATTATCGCCTTTTGATCATTTTTGATTTTTGTATAGTCTGTTCTCTCGATTGTCCCTCAACTATTGATATTCTTCTCTATACAAAGAGATAATTTACACTAAGTATAGGGGGGATAAGACGATCCATTGAGTGTGTACATTCTCTTGACCTTGATCATCTTCGATTTTGAGTCTGCTATCCTTAGGATTACTTAATCCTAAGTATAGAAGGGATGATTGACTTCTATTCTTTTATTCGTTATTCCTTGAGTCATTGTAGCATAGAATTCTTTTCACCAATCTACACTTAGCTCGAGTTATGTCTTCCTTTGCCACTTCTTTGGTCACTACGAGGACATAGTTCACGTAAGTATATGAGGGTGTCATATTTATATGCTATATGTAATTTAGAAGTCATAACTTGTACTTTATTGTATTTTTAATAATATAGCTCTCTAAAAGTATAAGTACATAATTTGAGTATTTAAAAGCTGTAAGAAAACTGTAAATATGAGTTATATAAAAAAAGCTTAAAAATGTATAATTTTTTTGTAAATTCTTAGATAAAATCCTTAAAAAGTTGTAAATAAAGATATTGTAAAATCTTGTATAAAAACTATATAATCTTGTAAATAAAATTTATATAAAATCCTTTGTAAAACGTATAAAAACTCTTGTAAAATTTGTGTAAATTAAATTAATACATTAACTCTTTCAAAAAAAACTTAAATATTTTAAAAAATAAAACTCAATAAGAATTTGCAAGTCTTTAAAAATCACTTAAAAAGTTTAAATTGAAAAAAAATTACTTCATAAAAAAATTGTTGCATTCACTCTCATTTTTCAAGACAAATTTGATTCTTGAACCGGATCGATCTAAATTTGAGAGATGGAGCTTGGTTTAGGATTTAATCCACTTAATTCTAAAGGGACTTTATTAAGAATTGGAATTAATACTCTTCTGGTCTTTTAGACTCAATTCTTTGGGTTCCATGAGACCGTGTTCAGAATTCAACTTGAAAGTGCCTAAGTAGAGTGTCATCCGTTTAAGTCTTCTCCATTTGAACCAGTTTTGAACTCATGCACTCTACAATTATCTCAACATGCATGGGGATGAGAAGGTCAATCCTTTTCGGTGGTGTGTTTCCATCCTTGTCTAGTGGTACTGATGTCTAAAGATGGGAGAGATTGGGATTGAAATAAAACTTAGGATCAGGGAAGGATCTGCTGACATAATTTTTCCAAGACCCCTAAAAATGGACAGAAAGAAAAGATGTTATATCTATTGGGGCATAAAAGATCTTACAGTGCAACAATCATTTCTATAAAAAAGAAGCGAAATACACAAAATACCAAAATGTCCACAATGGTCCGAGCTTCAAAAAATCCTACATTATCTTCGTGGAGACTTGGCTAAACTGTCCAGGCTTCACAAGAAGATGTGATTATACTGATCATACTCCAGTTCTCTTCCCATTCTTCTTCTTCTTTCTCTACTCGATTGCGGACACAACACGATCTGACCTTATAAGGAAATACCTCCTTCCTCGAGGATCGAGTAGCTGGATGAGGGTCCAATGAGAATGTATTACTGGGATGGGCGGTTTCTTCGCTTATCTAAACAGGAAGAGCTAAAAACTTTCACACATAGTATATATTGATTTTAAAGCTGAAAAGTTTGCGTGATGGATGGGTGGATCTGAGCTGGCTGTTAAGGTAAATCTGGAAAAGGAATTGCGGAACTTGAGGGATGTCGATGCTTAAATCTTAATTCCAATAGAGTCCCGACAGACTATTAGTCCAAAGGTCTAACAAGTTCTAAATTTTGGGTGAAGAGAGATTCAATTTAAAGAAACAAGCATGTTCTAAGTTCTTTTATTTTCCTTTTCCTTTTTCTTTTTTCTTGCACTTATTTATAGAATAAGTGTTTGATAAGGGACTAGCAAAGATAAAGTATAGGGGAATGATGTATCCATGATTCATCGTCTTTATTCTTTTATTTGGTTAAAATCCTTGATAAAATGCATGTAAATATCCACTAATATATACTAATTAACATCTAGCCACATTTGTTAATATTATATATTTAATATTTATTTTATCCAACATAAAATATTAAAGAGAATAAGAAAAATAAAAGAAAAAGAAGGCTGTAGATATAAAATATATACAAACTGATCCTATCCTCAAAATTGGGTAAATAATGACTTGGTCTATAAAATAAATAAGTAGCGAAAGATAAGAATCCTAATGTATAAAAATATTAGAAATAGATCATTAATATACATTAAACATATTTTCCACATTGTAAATATTTCACGTATTTTATTTATCACTAAATTTGGCCACAAAAATATAAATTATTTTATAAAAATGTCAGAGAAATAATTCAACACAAAATAAAATATTACAATAAACAGTAAAAGCCATAAAAGCTGAATTCCGAGGTTCATATCTATTTATAAAAAACTCAAAACAGACCAAACTTACTTTTAAACTTCATTTTATACTTAATATTATTTATTAAAAATATTTAAAAATATTAGAATAAGACGTGTGAGTTTTGGCATTTGGGTCACATTGTATATATGTACTATATGTAGAAAATTCCCGTATTTTAAACAATTATCTGTAAATATGATTAACTTAATTTTTTTGTAAAATTCTTTTTTTATATAAAACTTAAGTCAAAATGACAATAAATCCCAAGGTCACGAAGTCGTTACTTAAATTTTCCGGACCTCATAACTCGGGCGTATGAACTCTGAATTAGGCAAACTCAGTCTTAAAGTTCATATTATTTAATTATCTATCAAATGACACTTTCTCTAAAATCAAAGTTAGTATGAAAAATATAGGTTTAAGGACCGTATTTGTATATATATTGTATAACTTACCTTAATTTATATTATTTAATGTAGTCTATATATTTATATACTTTATTAATATAATATTATTTAAATGAAATTTACTATTTTTTTAATTATTAATTTATTATATATTTATTATTTATCATTATTAAATTATTCAATTATTTAAATATTTATATATATATATTTAATAACTTAATTATTTACGTAATTACTTATTTAATAAGTTAATTAAATATTTAATTATTTCTCAATTAATTTATTTAATCTAATTTTTATTCTAATCATTTATTAATTTTAGATTAATTAATTAATTATTTATTTATTTTCTTTATTATTTTCTCTCTCCTCTTCCTTTCCTCTTCTCTTTTCCCCCTTTCTTCTTCTTCTTCTTCTTCTTCTTCTTCTTCAGCCGCTGCCCCTTTCCCTTCCTCCTTTCTCCGCCAACAGCCTTACAGTTGGTCGTTTGTCCAACCAACCTTCTCCTCCTACAGTGATCCTCTACAAGGTAGCTTGCCTTCCACAGAACCCTAACCTATATATATATATATATATATATATATATATATATATATATGGGTAAAATGTGTATGCCCCCTAGGGGGAGCTAACTTAGCTCCCCCGCCCCTTTTTCACAATTTTTTTTATTTTTTTTGAAATCTAAAACCGTGTAAATTCATTATTAAATCCCTATATTATGCTATTCAAATTTCATACAAAACAGAGACTCCTACGACCTCCATCCAAACGGGGCCGATTTAAAAAATCCTGTTACCGTTAAAAAAATGACTGTCTGGATGGAGGCCGTAGGAGTCTCTGTTTCACACGAAATTTTTATGACATAATATAGGGATATAGTGATGAATATTCACGGAAAAAAAATTCAAAAAAAAAATAAAAAATTTGAAGAAAATAGGGCGGGGGAGCTAAGTTAGCTCCCCCTAGGGGGCAGCCCCATTTTCCTCTCTCTCTCTCTCTCTCTCTCTCTATATATATATATATATATATATATATATATATATATATATATATATATATATATATATATATATATATATCCATGGACTCCTCTCGGAGGAAGATCCTCCATTTTTCATCATTTCCTCCCAAGCTCCAAGATCATGGGGGTGACAACCTCTGATTCTACTCCTCATCGAGCGAAAGAGAGATAGTGAGTGAGAGATAGAGAAGGAACGATCATCTCGTCAGCATTGAAGATCGCGCTCCATCGTGCATCAACCTCCATGATTCATCGCCGTATTGAGGCCACGATCCCCTGGAGCCGCTGCTTCATATCACAGACGACGTCCTCCACCTACGACTCATTTTCCAGGTTAGATCTACATCCCTTATCTTCCCATTCTCATGTATCTTCTTGTGCTCTCCCTATACTCTCTATTTGATCTAAACCTTTCCTCGTTCATTTTCACCATCTGATTCCCAACCATATCCATGCCTACTTTACATCTCTGTCCTCCGCCACAACTAGCTATGCATTCACTTCTTTCCTGTTGATGTCCGAGCCACTGCAAGCTCAAGACACTTTCGAATCTGCAGGAGGATCATCACCGAGAAGCATCAGTCGTGAATCATCGAAGCAAGTGAACACTTCGAACCTCATTGAGCACGAACATCTGCTTCCGATCAAATTCTGCATGATAGCACTTGGAGATTGACCGTCTGAGGCTTGTATCTTAATCTCTCGGATCTACCTTCGATCTAGTTAGTTTGATCTGTTTTACCAAGAAGGTCTATGGTTCAAGTTTGTATAGCCCTATATATTCTATATTACATTATTTGTGTAGTTTTTATTTCATCATTAGTGCTTGTTTGTAACAGATTAGTTGAACAACCGCCATCGTCTCCACCGTCAAACCACTGGGCATGAAGGACAGTACCACAAGAGCATCACCACCCGTCGCTCGTTCCTTGAATCCGCCACACCTACATATTTGGGGGTTTTAATTTCAACCGCTTGATTGGATTTGATCGAAAGGTCATTATTACGCCACACATCTTGCATAGGGTAATAGCCGCACGAGTTGTTCGATCAGGATTGATCAAACGCGTGACTCCTCTACACGTGTCCACAACAATGTGAGCACACTACCCATCACTCAAGCCTCTTCACGTGCTTCGCATGTGAGGAACCTGATATTTTTTGCAAAATTTGTAGATTCACCGTTGGTAGTTTCAATTATAATGAACATGTCCCCATACAGGTGTGTACCCGACACGTGCAGGGAGATATTTGTGGGAAATTTGCAATCTCACCCCTGAATTCGTGGTTATTCTGAACATGTCCTGATCGAGGTTGAGTCACGTGGACACACACGTGCTACCTAAGCATTTTTACGCAAACACCCTTGCAATTTTCTACATTTTTCACTTACCCCTTTAATTCCCAGAAAACTACACACGTACCCCTTGTACTGTACAATATATAGAACATATACTTTTATAATATTTAATAAGTAAAATACATACTAATAAAAAAATAAAAAAATACCTATACATATCTCATATTATACTCTACATAGTATTAAAATAAGTTTTGCAAAATAAAAATATTTTCTATTTTTAATTAATCATTAAAACACTAAAAAATATAACAAACATCAAAAATAACAAAAGTACGTACAACATATCGTTTTAAAGATAATTTTACCTACTTTGCAATAAAGATAAAATAAAAATATTTTGCTACTGATTACTATTTCAACAATCCAAAATAAAAATCTATTTTCTATAACAACATAATTTTCATCCTTAAAAATAATAAAAAATCCATAAAAATCCTAAAAACAATCTAAAAATTCATAAGAATAGTAAAAAAACTAAAACAAAAAATAATAAAATAAAAACCAAATACAAAATTACAAAATATTTTCTAAAAAATAAAAAGTACAGAATACTTAAAATCACAAAACAACATAAATTTCATAAAATCAAATAAAAATTCAGAAAAATCTTTATAAAAAAAAACAAAAATTAAAATCCCACAAATCCTAAATTTTCTACCTTTTCCCCTTGTTTCCAACTGTTTGCCTCCTTGAGTTTGACACTCTCGTACTTGACACTATACACATCTTGTTTCGGAGTATAAATAAAAAATATACATTTCTATTAAAAACTCGTCGATCATTACAACGACAATTGTCTATTTTTAGACGACTCGATCAGTATATTTTTCAATACATTCCGAATAAGACAAGCAAACATGGCTTTAAACTTCGGACTTATCAAAGTCGTCCAGTTTGAAAGATGGATGACTATTGGGAATACTCAGAGTTACATCTATTATAATGGATCATATACCATGACACTTCCATTCCAAGGGAGTGATGAAACATGATGGAATTTAGTGGCTCCATCTAGCTTGATGATTTATGATTAAATTGGATTAAATCAAAACTCATTTGAATCTAATTTCAATTCCAATTTCAATATCCAAATATTGGGAACAGAAATGGTCATGAAAATGGAAATATACAAGCTCACTGAGCTCATTTCTTAGCTCCAAATGGTTTGGACTATGATTATAAATGATCAAGGAAGCTAGATTCAACTCGTCGATATTTTATGTAAATGATGGAGAGGTGATGTGTTTCATTGAGCTCACTGAGAGTTTAAAGTGGTACAACATAGCTCAACATTCGCATGTGACTGGTTTTTTTTTCAAAAATGGTATAAAACTGAAATTAGATAGTTATTCACTTTTCAAGTCACTATACATGGATACCATGATCTCCTCGATATTATCTCCAAGTATATGCATATTTATCTCATGAGTCCTAATTGGATTAGGAGTCATACCTGGTAATGGAAATATTGTAATAATTATGATTATTATATATTTCTGATAAGGACAATTATGTGAATATCATTCACAAGTATAAGTCATTGATTAATGTGAACAGAGATTCACAATAATAATTATTTATATGGATGTGATTCATATAAATATTTATGTTAGTATTATTTACATAAAATTTTCAATGCATGACATTGTGCAAATTTGATTCACTTTAATTTTGTAGATGTAAATTGGATTTACATTTAGTTTGGGCTCATGCATATGATTCATAAGCTTTGAGGATTAACTCCATAATGTATCCAATATTGATAATATGATTATCAAATTAATTAATTAATTAAAATGTGCAACAACTTCCATTTATGGAAGGTGGTTGGTGTGTATACTAAGTATACATGTTCCACCATGTTGTTGAGTTCTTATTAAATTAGAACTCTAAAGTTGTTGCTTATTTTGTTTTAATTAATTAATATTGATTGGAGATAATAAGGAGATGATCTTTATTGAATTAGGACTTGTTCTTAGCCCTTGATTTAAAATCCAAGGGCTACCATAGTATATGTTGGACGTGTACAATAAGTATAAAAAGAGGGCTATGCCCTCTCTTTTCACCACAATTCTAAGAGCTAAATCCTCTTCTAAATTTCATGCCCCTTGAGAGAGAAATAGTATTGAGAGTCTTCAAATCTTACAACTCTCTTCTTGCTACCTTAGTTGATGTCCCGATTCGTGGGAAGCAACACTACTCATTTTTGCGCCCATGAGAGACAAATTTGCATATCGGACTTGATTCGGGAGGTTTCTTTCATAGAAACCCATGCTTCAAAGGTAAACATTTCTACCTCTCATACTCATCATGAACACTAGAAATCATGATGGAAAACGTTTGCTAAATATTCCATGTGATCATACGATGAACTGATATTGTTTTGGAAAACTGTTTGCTAAATATTCCATGTTTCCATGATGCTTAGTAACTAATTTTTTATTTACTTCCTTCAGTGGAAAGGATCATGTGACATCCGTGAGAAGTTAGATATATGCAATCTCATCTGATTTGTCCTACTCGGGTAGAACTTTGTAAATAAGTTCTTTAATTATGCCCACATAATGACTACCACTACAAGAAACTGGACCTAAGGCAACGAATATTTTGAAAATTCGTTTCCATATCTTTCGATAAAGATTTAACAACGAATATTATTCATTGCGAAATCATATTTTATACTTGTAATTAACAATGAATATCATATTCGTTGTTAAAGGTCAATATATAATGATTTTTTTGTTGAATTATTCATTAAAATTCACACTAATCGTTACAAAATTTAACAACGATTAGAAGAAAAATTCAATGAATAACCGTTGTTATATGATTCATTGCAAGAAATATAGCAACAAATACCATTATTTGTTGCGAATTTAAAGAAGCAAGCAACGAATAATATTCGTTGTTATATATTTAATTACGGAAGATATAACAACGAATATTAAATTATTCGTTGCATTAGGTCAATTTTCTTGTAGTATAATACCCTCCCCAAATTCATAAGTCAATATGCAGCTTTATCTGCTATAGTGAAGCGGAAGGTCCTAAAACGGATGTAGTCTCGAGAAACACCATACCATCCTACATAATCCAAAAAATGCTCTTCTTCATCGTCCAAACCCTTGAGCTCTTGCAACCTCCCGGTTATATTTACTCATGATAGTCTATTCGGTGGATTGATCTCTTCAACTATATTCCTTCTAAATGCTATATTTTTCTCAACGATCGCGATCAGATCTCATTATTCACATGTATGATTCATATAAATCTAGATTCTATATGGGGTTTAGACCATGTTCTACGGGTTTTCTTGGTTTTTTAAGGTTTTCTATCTATGTTGTGTACTTGTTTTAAGCCCTTGGTGTTTGCAAGGGCACCACACATCTGCTGTGAAAGGTATTTATGATCTCAATCATTTTAAATTTACGAAAATCCATTTATCTGGCTCATCTGATCTGCAAATTCCATCTCGATGGATACTAGCGATCCATATGGGAATAGAAACGGGTACTACTTGTCCCAGCAGTCCCCTGCAGCTGACCTAAACATGGTTGTCCCCTCATTTTGGTTGATGTTTTATTTGAGGGATATAGAAAATGAGGAGTTCTCTTCTTTGAGGGATACACCAATTTGTGTGAATAGTTCAATAGTGTACACCAATTTGTTTAGAGTTAAAGCTTGGAATTGACAGATGGAAGGAGCCACACAAATGGATTTTCATAAATTTAAAATGGTTGATGATCACAAATACCTTTCACAACATATATGTGGTGCCCTTACGAACACCAAAGGCTTATAACAACAACACCAGATACATGTAAAATAAAAAATCCAGAAAATCCAAAGAACACGATCTAAACCCCATATAAAATCTAGATTTATAGGAGTCATACATATTTATGATGAGATTTGATCGTGATCGCTGAGAAAAGGTGCGGTAACTAAGAGCAACGATCTGCGAAGGCACATGAGATTAGGATTGGAGATTACGAAGAAAGAAGAGAAGTGAAAGATTAGGAAATGTGATCAGGACTAGGGTTATATAAATACCGGTAGAAAGTGAAAGGAGGCTGATGAGGAGGCATCGGTCAGAGGATGGGGGCCAAATCGAGGAGGCAATGCTGAGAGGATATAGAAAAGGGTTATATGTGACTGCTCTTTAGTTGGCTGCCTTCACTTCATTTCGTATTTTTTTGTTTTTTTTTTTGAAAAATATCACCGTGTATATTCATCCCTATATCCCTCCTTTATGCCATTCGAATTTCGTCAGAAACAGAGACTCCTATGGCCTCCATCCAGATAGCCATTTTTTAACGGTAACGTGATTTTTTAAATCGACACCATCTCGATGGAGGCCGTAGGAGTCTCTGTTTCTGACAAAATTTGAATGACATATATGAGAGATATATGAATGAATATACATGGTGATATTTTTTTTTAAAAATGACAAAAAATAGAGCGGGGGCAACCAACAGCGGGCAACTCCATTTTCTCCTATAAAAAAAATCAAATATTTTAATATTGAAATCGACGTGTGTAATTATAAAACGTCGAATTAAGTATATTTTATTATTGTTCTGCATAGGATAATCATGACGGCTAAACACATCATGATCGTTGATGTATATTTTTTTCTCGCACTAAAAACTTGACCAGCTCGAGTGTCTTTGTCCCTGTCATTGTTTAACAGTACTAAGATGCGCAGCTAATAGAGAAGGTGAAACATCTTGTCATTGTGGTTGACATGTGCAGGTTGTTAATTGCAGTCGACATATAATCATAATAGCAAGGATGCGATCAAATATTCACACGTTTTTTTTCACGCCATTAGAGGCTACGTATAACCTCGAAGATCCATCTCAGCTCTCCTCCTTTCCAGTGACCACATATGGGTCCCCAATTATTGGCCTGCATTAAATAGAGGAAAGAATAACTCAAATGTCAAAAAACACAGCCAGGTTCACGCACGTGATTTGAGCGACCATCTCCTCCATGTGCCTCATTAAGTTAAGATCAAGCAACGACTATTCTCGATCATTAGTTTCTCTATATTGCATGCATCAACTCGAGTTTCATTTCTGCTAAACGATAAGCTACTGGCATCTTGGAAGGTACAATCAGGTCATTATGAGGTGGTCGTCGTAGAGGTGGAGGCGCCGACGCTGATCATATGGCAGACGCAGTGGACAAGGCGAAGGTGAAGACGGAGATGGTGAATGGCGGTGGTAGAGACGGTAGACTAGTTAGCCGCTGACAACTTGGAGAGTACAATTTAGGCAATGACAATTACATTAGGAAAATGATTGTATTGGAAGCGTGTTTACAAGTCCAAGATAAATTATGGATGAGATATGGTAGATGCTATTAGACATTTTAACAAGTTGATGCTTTCTAAAATCAATGATAATAATTCAAGCGCATGAAACCCGAAGTGATCGAGGCATCTAAATTCGGAGAACACCCATACACCTTAAACTTTTGGCGAGTGGTGAAGACAAAACAACAACAATAACAATAAAGCCTTCTCCCACATTAAGTAGGGTCGATTATATGGATTCTTCGCCTTCATTCAGATCTATTTAAACTTATTCTTAGACTTAGATCCAAATACATTATATCTCTTGAAATAGTCTTCTTCCAACACTCTTTGGGCTTTCCTTGCCCTCTCTTAGCTGACTCAACATCCCAAATCTCACATGTTCTTACCGGTACATCGACCAACCTCCTTTGCGAATAAATAACCTTAAGTAGATCCCTCTCTCCCCCGTTTATCCTCTATCGAAGCTACACCAACTTTCCTTCTATTCTCATGATTCAAAATCAGATCATTTTTGTATAACTGAAAAACAACACCTGATCATAAGATAACTGAATCCTGTAAAAGAGACAGAATAAATCGTTGTCGTTGTATTGGCCAGGTGATTTTTAGTAGAAAAGATTAAGGTTTAATTAATCATTTTATTTTATTTATACTCCTAAACTTTGATGTATAGTGAAAGCACGGTAGTTTCGTACTCAAGGAGGCAAATTGTTCGGAACTAGGATTAAACAGTAGATAATTAAGGGTTTAACGGGTTTTCAAAAGTTTATTTATTTTTAAGGATTTTTGGATTTTTATTTAATTTTATGAATTTTATTTTTTTTAATTTTTAAGAATTTGATATATTTATTATTTTAGAAGACATTTCATAATTTTTATTTGATTTTATTTATTATTTTTATGCTTTTATTTGTATTTTCTATTTTTACGAATTTTTAAGGGGGCTTTTAGATTTTTTATAGATTTTGATTGATTTTTAAAAATGAAAATTGAGATTTTATGGTAAACATATTTTCATTTTCGATTTTTATAATAGCAAATAGTAGCAAAATATTTTATTTTATTTGTATTGTATAGTAGGTGAAATTATCTTTAAAATGATAGGGTGTATGTATTTTTGTGTTTTTTTGTTGAAGTAGTTATTATTTTCAAAATTTTTATGTATTTTATAAATATTTATTTGTTGTTTTGGTTTCTTGTGAAAAATATAGTGAAATATGCTAATTGTAATTTTTATAGGATTTTTGAAGAAGTTTTTAGATTTTTTTATTTTTTTAAAAGTGTGTTATATTTTTATGTGTTTTTAATTATTCATTAGAAAATAGAAAATATTTTTTATTTTAAAAAATCATTTTAATACTGTATATGGAGTAAAATATATTATTTTTGTGTATTTTTATTATGTTTTTTATTATGTATTTGTCATTCGAATTTCATCATAAACAGAGACTCCTACGACCTCCATCCAGATAGTCATTTTTTTAACGGTCGCAGGATTTTTTAAATCGATCTCATCTGGGTGGAGGTGGTAAGAGTCTCTGTTTCTGACGAAATTCGAATGGCATATAGGAGGGATATAGGGATGAATATACGTGATGATATTTTTCAAAAAAATAAAAAATTGACAAAAAATGGGGGGCAACCATGTTGACTGCCCCCAAGTGGCAGTCCCATCAACCCCATATAAATAAGTGTGTATTATATACATTTTTTATTTTAACTTAGTTATAGAATATTAATAAAGTATATAAATATGATAAATATCATACATTAAATAAGATAGAATTAAGTTACATTATACCATATACACTAATATGGTCCCAAAATCGTAACTTTTCACATATTAACTCCGATTTTAGCAAAATTAGTGTTGTTTGGTAGATAATTATATTAAACGAACTTTAAAACTGATTAAACCAAATTCAACATTCATATGACCAAGTTATGCGGTCTGAAATATTTAGTTCATGGCTTCGTGGCTTCGGGATTTATTGACATTTAGACTTAAGTTATATTTTTATATTTTTCTATTAAATTTTAGAAATATTTTAAAAAAGAAATTAGATTAAACAAAATTACTGAAAATTAATAAAAAAAATCAGAAAGTTTCTACATATAGTACGTTTTGATAAGGGTTAAATAGAGCTGCCCCACCCAATTTTCGACATATTTTTTATTTTCTGAAAATATCACCATATAGATTCATCTGTATATCCCACCTATAAGCCATTCGAATTTCGTCAGAAACAGAGACTCCTAAACCCTCCATCTAGAACAACTTGATTACAGTAATCTTTAGACCATTAAAATTACTTGTGTTTAGATGGAGGGCATATGAGTCTTTGTTTCTCATGAAATTCGAATGACATATAGGAGGGATATATAAATGAATATACATGATGATATTTTTAAAAAAAAAATAAAAATTGCGAAAAAATGGTGCTAGGCCAGCCTTATTGGCTGTCCTAAGGGGGCAACCCCATTTTTTCTGTAGATAAATGGGTCTAAACGCCAAAACTCATCATTTTATTCTAATATTTTTTTAATATTTTTAATGGATAGTATTAGTTGCAAACTAAGTTTAAAAGTGATTTTGGTCAGTTTGGAGTTTTTATAAATAGTTATGAACTATGGAAGTTAGTTTTTACGGATTTTATGGTTCATTGTAATATCTTATTTTTATAAAAAATAATTTTTTTGATATTTATATAAAATAATATATTTTTTATAAACAACTTTTGTGAAGAAAGTATTTTTATTTGAGGATTTCTCGATGATGAACAAAATAGGTGAGATATTTACAATATGACAATAGAATGGATATATTTTCGTGATATACATTTTCTGTCATTTTTATACATTAAGATCATTATCTCTCCCTACGTATTTATTTTATCAATCAAGTCTGACCCGATCTCGGGATTAAGATAAGTCTATATATTTTATATATATCCTTCTTTTTCCTTTATTTTTCATTTTTCTCTTTATTATTATTTTTAGATAAAATAAGTGTTAAATATATAATATTAATAATTGTAGTTAGAATGCTAATGGACATTAGTGAGTATTTGCATGTATTTTACCAAGATTTTAGCCAAGTAAAAGAATAAAGGCGGTGAATAATATATTCATCAGTCATCCATAGAAAATTTCTACTTCCTAGTTTCAAGGTCATACCAAAGTCTTCTCAAGACGAGAATTTTTTTATGATGCACATGACCTACGAAATTCTCTGTAAGTTTCATCTCAGCATCTTCTAAACTATGGAGTAGGAGTAAAGACTCGTGTGCCTGTTCAGAAATTGGTTTCTCTTCGACCATGAAAACTTTAAGAATTTAAAAACAGAGTATTTCTTAATACCAAGATCTTCGATATTATACTTCTGGTCTAATTCTTCCCATAGCCCCTTCGCAGTCTGCATGGACGAAAAATATACCTCAAACAATGTGCTGGACATAGCCAACAAGATGCAACCATGACATATACAATCGCATTCCTTCTACGTAGATTATGCCTTCTGGCTATAGGGTGAGGGATTTTTCTTTTCCACCATAGGACATTCGATTTCAAGCATTGAGATTAATCCTATAGTAGTTAATCAGATTTTCATGTATTGTTACCAAAGTTTGAAATTCTGACCACCGAAGTATTCAGGTATACCAGTCATATCAACCCTCGACTTAAACATGATTTCCGACATTATTTAAATTCTGATTCAGGATATCCACTCTAAGATTGTTGTTAACTGAATCATTAAATCATACATTAATCAGTAAATTCCATGGTCAACACAAATCAATGTATTACATGTTTTCAAGATTAAGATCATGCATAGGATTTATAGTATATATGCATGAATTAAATAAAACATTTAGAAAGCATATTAAGGCGAAATCCAAGAAAAGTAACGCAATAAACAAATTGTGACAAACGTAACAGTAAATAAATTAGATTAGAGATCACCGAAACGTCCATGAAATAGTCTGACCTTATAGAGGATATCACCCCACAATACCGATGCGAAGGGTAATGGTGATCCACTCCTATGATACGACTATACACGATCGTCATCCGCGTACACCGATGAAATCACCCTCGAAAGTTCCTCAGAGAACTTACCGACAGAAGGAGGATAAATGCTGTTGCAGTAGGAAAACAAGGAGAGCAACATCGGTGGAAGGTTTTCTTGCAAGTGAAGAAAACGACGTGTAGGTATAAAAAGACATGTGGAATACATTCAAAGCGGTCGAATCACAATTAATCTGAGGAGTTAATTTATTCGACTCGCTAATGAAATCCACGGCAAAAGTATTGAAATCCCAATTGACTCTCCCGAGATGGAGACAGAGCGGAACGTGCGCACACGTGTGTAGTCTTTCATCCCTCCTTGATGAATACTCATTCATCACTCTTTATTCTTATATTTTAGCTACAAAAACCTTTGCAAATGCATGTATGTAGTTGTAAATACAAATAATTACCAAAAGCATGCATTGTGTAAAAATATATAATTAGCATGTTTTTGTGCAAAAATAAAAGAATAAAGATTAAAAAGAAAAAGAGGGAAATATTTAGAATAAATATTGAGCAACCTAACCCAAGGGAGGGCTCAGCATGGGCCTGACCGCATAAAAGCCAAAGTAGAGGGAGATAGGGGCTCATATGTGTAAATGATTATGTAAATAAATAAAAGCATTTTCTCACGAAAATAGACTCAAATTGGTTTGTAAATATTTGTACATATTTATAGATATAAAAACAAGATAAAAATAGAAAAATCAAAAAGAACAAAAACATCACTTTCACATTGTACATAGAACCACCTTTATATTTATTTAGCCATATAAATAAATAAAATAAATTTCCAAAATTTTTGTAAATATTCTACATTATATAGTGTAAAGAAATAAAATAAAAACAATTAAAACAAAAACGAAATAAAAATAACAAATTAAAAACACAAAAATATATTGTAAATATACCATGTATTTATATGTACATATGTATTTATTTCACCTATGTATATAAATAATTAAAATAAAATAAAAATATCTTTTTATTCCTTATTTTATAATGAAAATAAATAAAATATAAAATGGGAATAGAATTGTATAAAAATAATAATGAAAAATCAAAAACTAAAAAAACCTATATATTGTATATATACCTATATATGAACCTACTATGTAAATACACTATTTTTACTTTGAAAAATTAATTAAAAATCACTAAAAAATAGAAAAAAATAAAATAAAAATATTTCATGTTTTAAGTTTTCACTAATTCGGCCATTTGCTACCTTTAAATTCATTTTCAAAATCCAGCCACATGGCCTTCTCTCATTGGTCATGGGGATTGTTGACCGCCCGGTCAACTCCCCCCAGGACCACTTCACACGGGTTCTTAGCAGGTAACCCATCTTCTCGGATTTTTAGCACTTAAACCCGATTCATCCCCACTCAAACCCCGGGTCCGATTTGATCTTGACATACCCGAGACCCTCGCCGGAGCTCCTGCATCGGGATCCGCGCGCTTCCACGCCCTACCCGCGCCTGTCTTCCCGGACTCTCCAGCATATAAAGCTCCAGCTCCGCCTCCTCGAATCTCATCTTTGGCCATTCGATTCCACCCCCTGTGAGCTCCAGCGTGCTCGTGAGAGTGACAGCTCGTCCTGTGCTGTTGAAGCGAGGAGAGGGAGCGTGACCACTGATCCGGCGAAGCTTCGCCTCCTTGCTCCGCCACCAGCAGGAGCCCGAGCCTCGGAGGGAGACGCTCCTCGAGGCGAAGACCCAGAGCATCCTTAGCTCGTCCCCAGTCTCATCAGCCACCCAGGTAGTCCCTTAGCCCTTCCTTTTCCTTTAATTTCAAGTTACCCCAAATCGCTGCTCCACCGTCCCCCGCCGATTCCGATCGATTCCAACCACCATCTGACCATCGGGCTTCACCATAGCCACGCCTTCTTCCTGCGCACCTTCTCCATAGCTCCATCCAACCCAGCTCGCACAGGAGCTGGTATTCGAGCTCCATCGTCCTGATCCCGCAAAATTCCCGAACAACTAAGGTAGAAAATAAGTCACAATGTCGTTGTCCTCAGTCACTCGAATGCGTAAATCAAGAAAATAAACCACTCAAAGAAATCAAACAATCAAAACACAGAATAGAGCGGTCCTGCTATAAGATTAACCTGGTATAGCTCCCAGGGTCGAACTCAAGGAGCACAGATTGGCTTAAAAAGCCTACGATGTAGTCAAGAATCCAAAAGAGTCTTTTTTTTATGGTTTTTTTTATTTGTTTTTGAATTTTTTTTTAGAATTTGAAAAGATGAGAAAATGAATGAAAGCACACAAACACTGGACTTCAGCAATTTATACAACACACAAAAATGATGCAAAAATTATGGAAAATTGGTTTTTAGGTTTTTTATGTTTTTTACTATTTTTGGTGAATTTTTGGAATTTTTATAATGGGTAAAATAATTATTAAAAATCAAACAATGCAAAGAATGTAGGGTACTGTCCTGCAAGGCTTAAGACCACAAAATAGAATAATTTTGGATCTCAAAAAGCCCTAAAGGTAATTTTCCTATATTCTATAAAGAATAAGGAAAATTTAGGCACCCTAATTATTATTTTTGGATTTTTTAATTTTTTTATTACAATTTTTATGGGTTTTTAGGGTTTTTCAATTTTTATGGTTTTTATGTGATGGACAGTAGCCAAAATTGGCTGAAAAATCAATCAACAAGCAATAAACATTATCTAATTTTTTTGGAATTTTTGGAGATGTTTTTATATTTTTTTTTGGTAATTTTAAAGTCAGGCAGTGAATAAAAAGAGGGTTTTTGAATTTTTAAAAATAATAAATCAAATCAAAAATGTCCCCAAAAATCATAGAAATTTCTACACCATGACAGGAGCCATGTGTCAAAATTTCATTGGATTTGGAGTTCGTTTGATATTTTATTCAAAAATAATTGTGGGGCACTGTGCACAGGGACCTAAGTGCAAATACCCAAAAGTTCTGGGGTCCTGGTGCAAATTACCCAAGAAATCACGTGCCAAGCACGTGTCTGGGGCACACAGGGACCTAAATGTAATAAAAACCAAGTCCTAGGGCTATTTGATAACTCGTATCAAAAGCCCAGGGGTATGGTTGCAAAAAGCCCAAGAAATAACGCACATGTGCAAAACAATGCTCACAGGGGCATAAATGCAAATAAACAAAACATTTTATTCAATCAATAACAACCAGAACATACAGGGCATATATTGCAAATAACCCAAAAAGACACGTGACGACGCACGTGGTTCACTACTGGCAGGGGTATAATTGCAATTAAAATAAAGCGCGAGGTCCTTGACGCAAATTACCCAGAAAATAAACAACTGAATTAACAAATTACAGGACTAAAAAGAAATGAAACAAGCAGAGGGGGGTCCTATGAAATTTACCCCTTTATTAATAGCCAACGGCCCAGATGATGACGCGTGGATGATCGGACGGCGGAGAACAAACGCGCCCTTGACTATGGAAGCGCTGGGCTGATCCGACGGCTGGCGTGCGTCCACGTGGTTGATTGGACGGTGCAGATGCGATGTGGCTCTTCGAAGGCAACCGAGCTCAGATCGGGTGGTCGAGGTTCAGCCACGTATATGATCGAACGGCTGAGAGATGTAGTGGCTTAGCCTCGCTGCTCAACGGCCCAGATGAGATCTCGGATAGATCAACAGCTACTGCTCCTCCAAAGATGAACGGCTACGATCAGAACTGGAGCGATGAGGACGATCGAACGGCGACGGAGGGTCCTCGAAGAACTGATCCCCGGCGAGACTCGCCGAGCTCGTGCGTGCGCTAGGGACCTCCGATGAGCCTCCTGAAGATCGGCGAAGAATCGTGGGAGGCTCCCGCGTCTGCTGATGGTCTCCGACGGTCAAACCAAGCTCCGAGGAGCTCGAGCACGGCCGGCGGAGAAGAAGCTCCTGGCTTGAAGTTGGGGGACCTCAGACGGCCTCCTCTTGACCTGCAAAAGAGTTCAGCAGCTTCGCGGGTCGAGGGCAAAGTGCCTCGACCCGGTTAGATGGCGTGAAGATGAACGGTGCGGTGGGGCGAACGAGCTCCGGCGAAGCGACGGCGAGGGAACTCGAATCCCAGATCCTGTGCGATCTGGGTTGTGCGAATGGGCGAAGAAGGTGCGTGGGGACACGGTGAAGGTGATGGTCGGGTCGGGGGGTCGAGATGATGTGTGAGGTGGCCGGAATCGGAAAAATGCGGCGATGGTCGGAATTGGGCGTAATCGGAAATTAGACTAAAATAGAACGAACTAAGGTCACCTGATGGCTGAAGTAGACTGTGCTGGAGATGGGCTATCTCCTGGTCGTAGCTTCGAAGGGCGTCAAGGCCTGAAGCTCGGTGCTCGACGCGGCGGCGGAGCAAGGACGGCGAGGTTACGCCGGATCGATGGTTTCGCTCCTTCACCTCACTGCAACACTGGCAAAAGCTCGCTGTCACTCTCGCCTTGCCGATGGAGGTCACGGGGAAAGAAGAGAATGGCCAAAGATGCGGCGCGAGGGCGGCGGAGGTGAAAATATATAGAGTGACAGGGGCGACTAGGGTTGAGGCTCGACGGAGATGGAAGGCTTTGATTTGATGGCGGAAGATCCGGCGAGGGAGAGGGATGATCGGCGAAGAGTCCGGGCGCGGGGGTTGAGTGGATGACAGGCTGGAGCGCGTGGGAAAAATCGGGGAAGGAGGCGTGGCGCGCGACGGTCAGAAAAGGAAGGAGGCGCGGGGGAGTTGACCGGGGTCAACATTCCCCCGTGGCCCAATCAACGGCTGCCACGTGTAGCGGATTTTTGACCATTTATTTTAAGGCAGAAATAGGTCGAATTAGAGAAAACTTAAAACATGAAATATTTTTCTTTTATTTTTTTCTATTTTTTGGTGATTTTTAATTAATTTTTGGGAATAAAAATAGGTTAGCTCTATATATAGGTATATGTACACTATATTGGATTTTTATTTTTGATTTTTTTTTATTTGTTATTTTTATGTGTTTTAATGTTAATTTTGTATTTTATTTATTTACAAGATAAAATGAGGAATAAAAGAATATTTTTATTTTATTTTTATCACATATATACAAGGGTGAAATAAATAAATGAATACCTTTATATACATGGTATAAATACAATGTATTTTTGTATTTTAATTTTGTAATTTTTATTTGATTTTTGTTTTGTTTCTTTTTATTTATTTTATTTACAAAATGTAATAAAGAATTTTCACAAAAAGTTTAGAAAATAAATGAATTTATTTATAGGGTTAAATAATTGCAAAGGTGTGGTTTATACACATGGTGAAGGAAGGGTATTCTTGACTTTTTGATTTTTCATCTTTTTATTTTATTTTTGATATTTTCTAAATATACACACAATATGTACAAGTATATTTTTGGGTGAGGAAAATATAAAGTTTTTATTTATTTACAAATATATACATGTGAGCCCCTATCTCCCTCTACTTTGGCTTTTATGCGGTCAGGCCCATGCTGAGCCCTCCCTTGGGTTAGGTTTGCTCAATATTTATTCTAAATATTTCCCTCTTTTTCTTTTTGCTCTTTATTCTTTTATTTTGTGCACAAAAACATGCTAATTATAGGTTTTTACACAATGCATGCTTTTGGTAATTAATTGTATTTACACATATCTACATGTATTTGAAAAGGGTTTTTGTAGCTAAAATAGAAGAATAAAGAGTGATGAATGGGTATTCATCACCCCCCTATGCTTAACTTTGCTAGTCCCTTAGCAAACACTTATTTGAAAAAGAAGTGAAAAAGAAAGAAAAAGAAAAAGAAAAAGAGGATGTACATGGATCAAGGTTGACTTATTAAACTTTGCCTTCATTAACGTGAAATATGGAACTCGATCAGATCTTTGGATTATTAATGTGTCGGAACCTTATTTGGACTTAAGCCTAAAACTCAACAGCCTCCAAGTTCCACCAATCTATGGGCAAGACTCCTCAATAAACCAGATCAGAACAAGTCTACATACACAAACTCTAATGACCATGAATCTTTTCTTGCGGTGTAAGTGATATGTGGCTCCCCACCTCAGAAGTGACAAAGAAACAACCTCCCTCAACCTGGTAACTCTAATGCCTCGGTCTAGCAACTCTTTCCTCGAGAAGCGGGGTATTCCCTTCTAAGTTCAAGTGCAACCGGCTCAAGGAGAGGGGGTAGAAGTATAGAGTTTTGGAAGCTTAGCCAGTGTAGCTAAGTCTCCCGCTGCAAGCTTCATGAGATGTACATGATACCATAAGCTTTTGCTTTTCACTCCGGTGGGGTTATTAAATTTTCAATCCGACCCACCACTTTTTTGGAGTTCTTTTTGCATTTTTGCAATTTTTTTTTTTTTCAACAACTTCTGTACAACATATCTACATGGTGCAGCATATATAAGAAATTTCCCCTTGAGCCAGTAGACTATCCCTCTTTTGAAGCTTTATTGCAACCCACATCTTCTGTCTTTAGCTTTCAACACCACTAGACCAAGTTGAGGTGCACTTCCTTCACTATAAGAAGAAGAGAGGTTCCGCCTAGAAGTACTACCCTCATATGCTACCCCAAGCCAAAGGAAACTGCCTCCTCACCACCTCATCCATGGAGAGCCATGTGTAAAGTGCAGGTGCAAGTGAAGCCATTGTCTCTGAGAGTCATGCGTGTGTTGTTAAGTGCTCTACTTAGGCTCATCAAGATGACATATGCTCATAGCCTAGTGGACTCGAAGAATTAAGTCCTTATGGACCTGAAAAGCCTTAACCCTAAGTCCTACAAGGTTCCTCTTAAAGTTAAGTGAATTAAGATCTTATTCAAGCTCCATTTCTCAATTTAATTCCAGGCTTAATTTACATGTCAACTCTCATCCAGGAAAAACTATATACATATATGTACACAAGATGCTATTTACAAATATTTTGCAAAAAAATTTTGAAAAATGTTTTGAAATCATGAATGAATGATGCATGAAGTGCAGGTTTTGCAAAAAGATATTTACACACATTTACACAAGATTTTTGCAAACTTTTGATTTTCAAAACATTTTGGAAAAATTTTGTACTATATACATAATTTTGATACAAAAATATTTACACAAGCTTTACACAAAAGATTTTTGAAATCATTTTTACAAGAATACTTTGTACACTAGCTATGTATGTGCAAGAATAAAGGAGGTTTATGTACATGAAAAATTTTTAATTTTTGTGATTTTTAGCCAATTTTTATTTATTAACACACTCACACAAAGTACGAGTTATGGCTAAAGTATATATGAAATATATACACACCCCCCCTATACTTAGCTCGAACGATGTCCTCAGAGTGATCAAGAGCGATGAAGAAGACATAACTCGTGCTTAGTAAAAGGGAAGTGAAAAGGAACGAATAAATGAATAAAATGAGAGGAACTCGGTGGTTTCCCCCTATACTTAGGATTAACTAATCCTAAGTATAGAAAGCTGTACATGAAGGGAAAGCCGAGTGAAGAATATACAGAATCTGCCCCCCCCTATACTTAGGGTAAAATATCCCTAAGTATAGGCAGCAAAAACAAGAGCAGAAAGAATGAAAAGAATAATCGCAGGTCCGACATCCCCCCTATACTTAGGGTAAAGTACACCCTAAGTATAGCGTAATCATAAGATGAGAAATGGGATGTGGGACTAAAGAATAGAATGGTATGGACAACTGGATCTATTCAGGCGGAAGAACAGTGGAAATCAGGCGTGAGATGCAAAGGATGTGAGTCAAAAGACCACATCTCACGCAAAATGAATAGCAGCAATAATAACGTCCCGCGGCTCATGATCTAGAAATGGTTTGAGCCGCTGGCCGTTCACTCGAAAGGTACTCTCAGAAGATAACTCAGATATATCAATGCTACCGTTATCGTGTACCTTTCTGACCAAATAGGGTCCTTTCCATTTGCTCTGTAGCTTCCCTGGAAATAATCTAAGCCTTGCATCAAACAGCCATACCTTCTGTCCAATCTCAAAATGCTTGTGGCTGATATGAGAGTCATGCCACTCTTTGACTTTCTCCTTATAATGTAGGCTGTTCGAGAAAGCTGCATCTCTAAGCTCTTCCAAGGCGGCTAACTCTGCCCTTCTCTGGTCTCCTATACCATTTGGATCCATAAGAATATCTGTAACTGCCCAGAGTGACTTGTGCCTCAGCTCCACTGGTAGGTGGCAAGGCTTGCCATACACGAGGCGAAAGGGAGACGTACCCAATGGAGTCTTGAAAGACGTCCGATATGCCCACAAGACCGAGTCCAAAAGTTGTGACCAATTCTTTCGGTCAGGGCGGACGACTTTCTGTAAAATATTCTTGATCTCCCTATTCGACACTTCAGCTAGACCATTCGTCTGTGGATGGTATGGTGTAGCAACACGATGGTCTATGCCGAACTCTCTAGCAAGTGCCTTCACCTGGTCGTTGATGAAATGAGATCCCCCATCAGAAATCAGAACTCGTGGAACCCCGAACCGCATAATGATGTGTCTCCTCAAAAATTTGCAAACTGTCTTTGCATCTGCGGCTCGGGCGGGGATAGCCTCAACCCAACGACTAACATAATCTACGGCCAACAGAATGTACTCGAATCCCTGACTCTTAGGGAATGGACCCATGAAATCGATGCCCCATGCGTCAAAAACCTCACAGAAATGAATGGGCTGCATCGGCATCATATCACGCTGTCCACAAGTGCCCATCCTCTGACAGTCAGTACACCTCTTTACGAACTCATCTGAGTCCTTGAAGAGGGTAGGCCACCACAAACCGGACTGGAGCACTTTCTGTGCCGTTCTCCTCCCAGAATGATGTCCTCCTGCCTCAAGCTTGTGGCAGTAAGTGAGGACACTATGATGCTCCTCCTGAGGAATACACCGACGCCAGATGCTATCCCCTCCTTCGTGGTAAAGGATGGGATCCTCCCAATGGTAATACTTGGCCTTCGCAAGGAAGGTCTCGATCTTCTGCTTGGGCCAATCTTGTGGGACTTTCCCAGCAACGAGAAAGTTCACAATATCGGCATACCACGGGAGTGAGGCGATAGCAAGGATCGCCTCATCTGGGAAGGTATCTCTGATCGGATCAATCTGCTCTGAATCCTCAGGCTGCTCTAGTCGGGATAAATGGTCCGCCACCACATTCTTGACTCCAGGCTTATCCTTGATCTCAATGTCGAACTCCTGGAGTAGAAGGATCCATCTAGTAAGTCTGGCCTTGGCATCCTTCTTTGCCATGAGGTACCTGATGGCGGTGTGATCTGTGTACAAGGTCACTCGGGATCCAATGATATATGATCTGAATTTATCTAGGGCAAACACTACTGCTAGCATCTCCTTCTCTGTGACTGTATAATTCCGCTGGGCGGAATCCAATGTGCGGCTAGCATAGTGTATCGCAAATGGTACTCCATCCCTCCTCTGTCCTAGCACTGCCCCTACGGCAAAATCGGAGGCGTCCGTCATGATCTCGAATGGGAGAGACCAATCAGGCGGCTGAAGGACAGGAGCCTCAATTACACACTGCTGGAGAGTCTCGAAGGACGAAAGACACTTGTCATCTACAAGGAACTCGGTGTCTTTCGTCAAGAGGTCAGTCAACGGTCGGGCAATCTTGCTGAAATCATGAATGAATCTCCTATAAAAACCAACATGCCCCAGAAATGACCGTAACTGCTTCAGATTGGACGGCGGTGTGAGTTTCCTCATGACATCGACCTTGGCTGGATCAACCTCCATGCCTCTGTTGGAGATGATGTGGCCAAGCACCGTCCCTTGAGTCACCATGAAGTGACTCTTCTCCCAAGATAGAACTAAACGGGTGGCAATGCATCGCTGGAGCACTCGGTCTAGGCAATCAAGACAGGAATCGAAACCGTCGCCGTAAACCGAGAAGTCGTCCATGAAGACCTCCAAACACTCCCCTACCATGTCCGAAAATATCGACAGCATGCATCTCTGAAAAGTCGCAGGGGCGTTACATAGCCCGAATGGCATGCGTCGAAAGGCGTAAGTACCGAAGGGACAGGTAAAGGTGGTCTTCTCCTGATCCTCAGGAGCGATGGCTACCTGATTGTAGCCCGAGTACCCATCGAGGAAGCAATAATGGCTCTTCCCTGCCAGTCTCTCTATGATCTGATCAATAAAAGGCAGGGGAAAATGGTCCTTCTTGGTGGCCTGGTTGAGTCTCCTGTAGTCAACACAGACCCTCCAAGAGGTGGGTACTCGTGTAGCAATCTCCTCTCCCGACTCACTGATCACAGTCGTGATGCCCGTCTTCTTGGGCACCACATGCAAGGGGCTAACCCACTTGGAGTCGGAAATGGGATAAATAAAATCTGCACTCCACCATTTTGATATTTCCTTCATAACAACCTCTCTCAGGTTAGGGTTCAGTCGCCGCTGGAACTCACGCGACGGCTTTGCCCCTTCCTCAAGATAGATATGGTGGGAGCATAATGAAGGACTGATCCCATGGAGATCTGCTACGCTCCATCCAATTGCCTTGCGGTTCTTTTCAAGAACCTCCATCAGACGGGATTCTTGTTCTCCAGTCAGATCTGCAGAGATGATGACTGGGCACATCTCAGACTCTCCCGCAAGGAATCGATACTTCAGCGAAGTAGGGAGCGGCTTTAGCTCTGGACAGCTAGGTGCTGGCAAATCTGGCTTCTGAAGAAGATGTGTGTATGCAGACAATTCTGCCAAATTTGCCTGGGAGAATGATAACGAACTCTCACAAACTGGATCTGGAGAAGGCGGGTCTTCTACATTGTCTCTGGCCTGCTCTGCCTCTACCTCCTCCTCATCTATAGGCTCAGGTGGATCCAGATCTGGCATCTGATCACTACAATCTGCCCAATCAGACTCTGAATCCGAGGGATCTATATCAAACTCAGTGGCATCAGTACCACTGGAGAACAAGGTGGCATCAGCACCACCATAGAGCAGGGTGGCCTCAGTACCACCATCACTGAGAATCGTGTCGCGATCAAGGTCCGACTCTGCTGTCTCAATAGTATCCTGAACCAGGGCTGTGCTCTCCAGACTATCCTCTGCTATCATCTCTGCATCAGCTGTATCTGAATATGAGAGGATGGTCTGTGCTGCAGGGTCTGCCCAAGCTGCCTCATCATCTGTGATCACAAAATCACAGTCCTGGTGGATGTCTGACTCCGCGTCTGTCAGCTGCTCTGAATCTGTACTGCCATGTGAGCGGGATCTGGATCTGGCTCTGTGGTCCTTAACCGTCTCTATTTGTATACTCTCGCCCTGGACGCGAAAGTACACCTTCCCACTGTCATGGTCAGTCACTGCCTTGGCTGTGGCCAAGAATGGGCGACCGAGAATGATGGGTGAATCGGTCAACGAGTCAGGGGTCTCCATGTCCAGCACTACGAAGTCCACGGGGAATTGCAAACCCTGAATCGTGACGACAACGTCTCGCAACAACCCCTTTGGCCTCTTGACAGAACGATCAGCAAACTGAAGGTATGTCCTGCTCTGTCTAAGAGTGCCCAACTCTAAGTGGTGGAGAAGGGCTGTCGGAAGAAGGTTGATCGACGATCCGCTATCTAAGAGAGTACGGTCGAACATCTGCTCACTAATCTGACATCTGACATACGGGGCCCCTAGGTCTGGCCTCTTAGTCGGCAGATGGTTCTGGATCGCGTAACACGTGGCTTTTGTTAGCACATGAATTTCTGCGGTTTTGTTCCTCTTCGTCCTCCTGACTGTAGTCCTGTCTCTCAAGGATCGCTGAAGAAGAGGAATGTGCTGCAAAGCCTCATTGAGGGTCAGCTGGATGTGAAATCGGTCTATCATGCTCTGGCTGAACTCCTCCTGCTCTCTCTTTTTTGGGTCTTTTTCTTTTTTCTTCCCTTTCCCCAACTCAAGGGCTCTAGGAAAGGGGATCACAGGGTCCTTCTCAGATGAAGGACTAGGAATAGGTCTAGATGTTTCAATGACTGGATCCTTACAAACATCATTCACCACAGGGGGATCAAAGTAAACTAAACCTTTTCCTTTATTCAAATCAGAATTCTGAGACACATTCATTCGAGAAAAGACAACATTTCTATCAAAATGAATATTGGTGGCCTCAGTACCACCTCTGGCTGGCTCTGCAACTAAATGTCTTGCGGCCTCAGTACCGCTGGCTGGCTCGGCCCTCCTGGTGGCATCAGTACCACCTCCTCTATGTTGTGAAATGGCGGCCTCAGTACCGCCGGGTGAATCAGCATCTCTGGTGGCATCAGTACCACCGTCATCATGATGTGCGGCTTCAGTACCGCTCTCCTCTTCCTCATCTGGCGCTCTAGATGGATCCTCGTGATGTCGCTCAGATGAGGCGCCGCCTGCTGGTCTTCTACCGCTCCTAAGTGTGACAAAATCAGTATCAAATATATCCGACGAGATAACATCAAATGAGTCACTAGAAGTAGTAGGATCAGTGTGAACTACCTGCTCAGATTTCCTCTTCAAATTATTCGGATTCGGCTCGATCTGTGCAGGGATGGCGGCCTTCCCTCTCATCAGGTCCCGCATCTCCTGGCGGAACTCGTCCATCTCCCGTCTAAATGTAGCCTGCTGCTCTGTGAAGAGGCGGGCTATATCATCCATGGCGGGGCTCTCATGGGAGCCCGACGGGTTGCCTCTCTGGTAATGAGGCTGCTGGACCTGATGCTGCTGTGGCTGAGAGGGGTAAGAGGATGGATGCTGCTGCTGGTGAGCCTGCTGCTCACGTCTCCAATACTGTCCCTGCTGCTGATAGGGACGAGATACGAACGATGATGGCTGGGATGCTGGGTGCTGCTGGTGATCCCTCTGCTGGGAGTACTGCCCTCCCTGACCGGCTGGCTGCTGCTGGGGTTGGTTACCCCCATTCCCCCACCTGAATCCGGGATGGTCTCGTCGGATTCCAGGTTGAGGACGGTCATACCAAATCCCGTTGACGTCCATCAACGGCTCTGCATCGTATGGGGCTGGTGGGAGTACATCCAGAGGCTGATCCGGCTGATATACCACCATCTGCAAGTCTGGAGATGGTGGTGCCTGGTAAGAGGGCTGCTGCTGCTGGTACGGCTCCGCCTGTACAAGGTGAACTTGTCTAGGCTGCTGCAAAGAGCTGGAGCGCTGGGACGAGCTGCGGCTGCCACCGGAATCGCCTCGCGACAGAAGACGGGGCTGAGGAGCCGTCTGTGCCTCCTGAAGACACAAGAGCTGGGTCTTCATGTCGCTCAGAGTCTGTGCCATTTCCTCCATCTGAGTTATGCCCTGGCACTGCTTCTTCTCAATGATTTCCATGCGGTCCAACTTCTCGCTGATTATCCCCATGTCCGCAGCGGCCGACTCTGCCTGTGCGGCTGCAACTGTGGACGAACTGGATGGACCCGCATCAACCCGTGCTATCCGCTGATACTGCACGGATCCTGGCGGCTGAACTCTCTGTGTGTACAACCGAGTCTGGGACATCACCATGTAATTTTCGGACATCTCCTCAAAGATGGCCCAGACTTGGTTGTGGTCCTTGGCAAAGTAGGACCCGCCGCAAGAAGCATTCACCAGACCCTGAAGCTCTGGTGTCAGCCCACTGAAGAAGCTCTGAACTAGGTTCGGCTTCGAAATGTCGTGGTGTGGGCATCTATCCAGAAGCTCTCTGAACCTCTCCCATGCCTCATGAAATTGCTCGTTAGGGAGCATGGAGAAGTTGTTGATCAGGGCCCTCGCTGCATTCGTCCGCCCGAGTGGATAGTACTTGTTCAAGTACTCGGTGCGGAGCTGATCCCAGGTGTACACAAACTTCCCTAGATGTTTCAGCCAGGAGGCTGCTCTATCTGCCAGTGAAAAAGGGAAGGCCATCATTCGAATCGTATCTTGGTCCACACGACGATCGTGGACAGTGCTGCAGATCATCAGAAACTCCTGGAGATGGAGGTGGGGTTCCTCAGTGGCGAGTCCATGAAAGTGAGGAAGCATCTGCAGGGTGTTCGGAGGGAACTTGAAATCCCCCACAATAGCAGGAATCACCACCCATTGGTGCATCAGTGTAGATCCTGGGTTGTGTAACTCCCGCATCGGTCTTGCTGCGGCGGCGGCTGCCGCTGCTGCGGCGGCTGCTGCTGCGGCTGCTGCCTCTGCATCAGCATCAGGAATGTCTTCCGGCTCGCTCGGCTCGTCTCGCTCTCTTCGGAGTCTCTCCAACTCCCTCCTCATCTCTATCATGAAAGCCCCTTGATCGCGTAACTGGTTCTGAACTGTCTCTAATGACGCGATCAGGGTGGAGTTGATCGCTCCCTGGTCTAAGACAAAGTGTTCGGGCTGGCGATCATCTGAACTACCGGCTCCAGCCATAGGGATGTCTGCAAAATCAGAAGAGCCCAACTCAGGTTCTGTCAAATGAATTCGTCTTTCCTCGGGCTCATGTCTCTCAGGAACAGAAGAAAGGGGATCGAGGGGGAACAGGGTGGATTCGAACTCGGGCCCGGAGAGCTGGTCTCGACTCTCACGGGCCAACCTAGATGATGAAGTAGACTCGCCTGGAAGCGGTGTAGCCAGAGGCTGCCTAAGAGATCGTCTACCCATCATCTTGATCTTGGCGAGTTGGGCGGATGAGATCTGGAGAAAATATGATTGCAAGCAAACCCCCGGTTCACCAACACAACACAATCTGAAGACCGTGAAAGCTCGGTCAATTTATCTTGTCAATTTTATTTGGTGAACAATCAAGATATCAGAGCGATTACGTGACCTGCTGGGATACCCGATACTCTCTCAACTGACTGTCCCGCACAGAAGAGTCGGTAATCAGTCGAGATGAGCACCGGAGGGATCTACCTAGTGTTCGGGTCACTCTCTCGCACAATCAAACCAAGCAATGAGGGGGTTGCTCTCCCCAAGACAAATTTTTAATTGTGAGTGTCTTTTAGGGTCAATAATGTTATCCAGTCCCAATTTTTTTTTGTTTTTCTTTTTAAATATTTTTCAAAATAAATACAAGCGGCCTAACGGTTTTTCTGATTCTCCTGATGATTATTAATCCAAAAACAGAGGGAGAAGACGAAAAAGCCGATGCACGGAGAAATCAATGATGCATGCAGAGAAAGAAATGCGTACCTTGTCTCCAGCACTCTACATGCAAGTGATCCGCGCAGAATTTAAAGATAGAAATAAAACTACCTAAATGATGCAACGGGAAAAACCGAGTCCTAGATGAGCAACTTCTATTGATCGTGAAGAACAATAGTTAGCTAATCGAATTGAGTCCGGAGTCCGATCTTGGGAGTCACTCGGTGCCCGCCACAACGGGTCCTGCCAGCGCTGTATGTGACTCCTCACGGCACGTGGTCTCAAATCCAATTTTACTAACTTTTTCAATGAATTTTATTAAGGTCCAATTACGTTCTATGGGAACAGATTATTCTATTAAGTGTTTGGGCCTTAAATATCTACGTCACAATCAACAGAAAGTCCTAAATCTAGGGGCTCGAGGAAAACCGCGTAAACACCGGAAAAGGCAGCTAGCTATGAAAACCACGATGAAAGCCGCGAAAATCCAATTGGGTCCCCCGAGCACACCGGTGCTCAGCGAAACAGACCCGCTAAGTGTTACAAGTGTCCACAGTTCAAAGTTCAAGTCCTAAATTATTACAACAAGAATAATGTTCTCTCTCTCTCTCTGAGATAAGAATTTTCTCCCCTCTCTCTCCTCCTGCTCGTCTTCCCGTGCGGGTCCTCAAAAAGTGTACTCCAAGTAGTCCAAGCAGTACCTCGCACAAAAAATAGAAAGAGAGAGTGTCAGAAAACAGTTATAATATAGAGAGAGACAAAAATAGCAGAATGAATAACTGACTACAAAGCCGTGCTCCCCGGCAACGGCGCCATTCTGATCCCGCAAAATTCCCGAACAACTAAGGTAGAAAATAAGTCACAATGTCGTTGTCCTCAGTCACTCGAATGCGTAAATCAAGAAAATAAACCACTCAAAGAAATCAAACAATCAAAACACAGAATAGAGCGGTCCTGCTATAAGATTAACCTGGTATAGCTCCCAGGGTCGAACTCAAGGAGCACAGATTGGCTTAAAAAGCCTACGATGTAGTCAAGAATCCAAAAGAGTCTTTTTTTTATGGTTTTTTTATTTGTTTTTGAATTTTTTTTTAGAATTTGAAAAGATGAGAAAATGAATGAAAGCACACAAACACTGGACTTCAGCAATTTATACAACACACAAAAATGATGCAAAAATTATGGAAAATTGGTTTTTAGGTTTTTTATGTTTTTTACTATTTTTGGTGAATTTTTGGAATTTTTATAATGGGTAAAATAATTATTAAAAATCAAACAATGCAAAGAATGTAGGGTACTGTCCTGCAAGGCTTAAGACCACAAAATAGAATAATTTTGGATCTCAAAAAGCCCTAAAGGTAATTTTCCTATATTCTATAAAGAATAAGGAAAATTTAGGCACCCTAATTATTATTTTTGGATTTTTAATTTTTTTATTACAATTTTTATGGGTTTTTAGGGGTTTTTCAATTTTTATGGTTTTTATGTGATGGACAGTAGCCAAAATTGGCTGAAAAATCAATCAACAAGCAATAAACATTATCTAATTTTTTTGGAATTTTTGGAGATGTTTTTATATTTTTTTTTGGTAATTTTAAAGTCAGGCAGTGAATAAAAAGAGGGTTTTTGAATTTTTAAAAATAATAAATCAAATCAAAAATGTCCCCAAAAATCATAGAAATTTCTACACCATGGCAGGAGCCATGTGTCAAAATTTCATTGGATTTGGAGTTCGTTTGATATTTTATTCAAAAATAATTGTGGGGCACTGTGCACAGGGACCTAAGTGCAAATACCCAAAAGTTCTGGGGTCCTGGTGCAAATTACCCAAGAAATCACGTGCCAAGCACGTGTCTGGGGCACACAGGGACCTAAATGTAATAAAAACCAAGTCCTAGGGCTATTTGATAACTCGTATCAAAAGCCCAGGGGTATGGTTGCAAAAAGCCCAAGAAATAACGCACATGTGCAAAACAATGCTCACAGGGGCATAAATGCAAATAAACAAAACATTTTATTCAATCAATAACAACCAGAACATACAGGGCATATATTGCAAATAACCCAAAAAGACACGTGACGACGCACGTGGTTCACTACTGGCAGGGGTATAATTGCAATTAAAATAAAGCGCGAGGTCCTTGACGCAAATTACCCAGAAAATAAACAACTGAATTAACAAATTACAGGACTAAAAAGAAATGAAACAAGCAGAGGGGGGTCCTATGAAATTTACCCCTTTATTAATAGCCAACGGCCCAGATGATGACGCGTGGATGATCGGACGGCGGAGAACAAACGCGCCCTTGACTATGGAAGCGCTGGGCTGATCCGACGGCTGGCGTGCGTCCACGTGGTTGATTGGACGGTGCAGATGCGATGTGGCTCTTCGAAGGCAACCGAGCTCAGATCGGGTGGTCGAGGTTCAGCCACGTATATGATCGAACGGCTGAGAGATGTAGTGGCTTAGCCTCGCTGCTCAACGGCCCAGATGAGATCTCGGATAGATCAACAGCTACTGCTCCTCCAAAGATGAACGGCTACGATCAGAACTGGAGCGATGAGGACGATCGAACGGCGACGGAGGGTCCTCGAAGAACTGATCCCCGGCGAGACTCGCCGAGCTCGTGCGTGCGCTAGGGACCTCCGATGAGCCTCCTGAAGATCGGCGAAGAATCGTGGGAGGCTCCCGCGTCTGCTGATGGTCTCCGACGGTCAAACCAAGCTCCGAGGAGCTCGAGCACGGCCGGCGGAGAAGAAGCTCCTGGCTTGAAGTTGGGGGACCTCAGACGGCCTCCTCTTGACCTGCAAAAGAGTTCAGCAGCTTCGCGGGTCGAGGGCAAAGTGCCTCGACCCGGTTAGATGGCGTGAAGATGAACGGTGCGGTGGGGCGAACGAGCTCCGGCGAAGCGACGGCGAGGGAACTCGAATCCCAGATCCTGTGCGATCTGGGTTGTGCGAATGGGCGAAGAAGGTGCGTGGGGACACGGTGAAGGTGATGGTCGGGTCGGGGGGTCGAGATGATGTGTGAGGTGGCCGGAATCGGAAAAATGCGGCGATGGTCGGAATTGGGCGTAATCGGAAATTAGACTAAAATAGAACGAACTAAGGTCACCTGATGGCTGAAGTAGACTGTGCTGGAGATGGGCTATCTCCTGGTCGTAGCTTCGAAGGGCGTCAAGGCCTGAAGCTCGGTGCTCGACGCGGCGGCGGAGCAAGGACGGCGAGGTTACGCCGGATCGATGGTTTCGCTCCTTCACCTCACTGCAACACTGGCAAAAGCTCGCTGTCACTCTCGCCTTGCCGATGGAGGTCACGGGGAAAGAAGAGAATGGCCAAAGATGCGGCGCGAGGGCGGCGGAGGTGAAAATATATAGAGTGACAGGGGCGACTAGGGTTGAGGCTCGACGGAGATGGAAGGCTTTGATTTGATGGCGGAAGATCCGGCGAGGGAGAGGGATGATCGGCGAAGAGTCCGGGCGCGGGGGTTGAGTGGATGACAGGCTGGAGCGCGTGGGAAAAATCGGGGAAGGAGGCGTGGCGCGCGACGGTCAGAAAAGGAAGGAGGCGCGGGGGAGTTGACCGGGGTCAACATTCCCCCGTGGCCCAATCAACGGCTGCCACGTGTAGCGGATTTTTGACCATTTATTTTAAGGCAGAAATAGGTCGAATTAGAGAAAACTTAAAACATGAAATATTTTTCTTTTATTTTTTTCTATTTTTTGGTGATTTTTAATTAATTTTTGGGAATAAAAATAGGTTAGCTCTATATATAGGTATATGTACACTATATTGGATTTTTATTTTTGATTTTTTTTTATTTGTTATTTTTATGTGTTTTAATGTTAATTTTGTATTTTATTTATTTACAAGATAAAATGAGGAATAAAAGAATATTTTTATTTTATTTTTATCACATATATACAAGGGTGAAATAAATAAATGAATACCTTTATATACATGGTATAAATACAATGTATTTTTGTATTTTAATTTTGTAATTTTTATTTGATTTTTGTTTTGTTTCTTTTTATTTATTTTATTTACAAAATGTAATAAAGAATTTTCACAAAAAGTTTAGAAAATAAATGAATTTATTTATAGGGTTAAATAATTGCAAAGGTGTGGTTTATACACATGGTGAAGGAAGGGTATTCTTGACTTTTTGATTTTTCATCTTTTTATTTTATTTTTGATATTTTCTAAATATACACACAATATGTACAAGTATATTTTTGGGTGAGGAAAATATAAAGTTTTTATTTATTTACAAATATATACATGTGAGCCCCTATCTCCCTCTACTTTGGCTTTTATGCGGTCAGGCCCATGCTGAGCCCTCCCTTGGGTTAGGTTTGCTCAATATTTATTCTAAATATTTCCCTCTTTTTCTTTTTGCTCTTTATTCTTTTATTTTGTGCACAAAAACATGCTAATTATAGGTTTTTACACAATGCATGCTTTTGGTAATTAATTGTATTTACACATATCTACATGTATTTGAAAAGGGTTTTTGTAGCTAAAATAGAAGAATAAAGAGTGATGAATGGGTATTCATCACGTCCCCCCTTCGCCGGAGCTCGTCCACCTCGACCCTCCGTTCACCATCACCCTGCCTAATCGGGTCGAGGCAGTTTGCCCTCGACCCGCGAGTCTTCTGGTAGTCTTTGCAGGTACTACCCAGCCCATCTGAGGGCTTGGGTCATTCAGGCCAGGAGCCTCGCCTCCGCCGACCTCGCCGGAGCTCCCCAGAGCTCGGCTGGGCCATCGGAGGCCACCAGCAGCTGCGGAGCACCACGCCGGAGTTTCTCCGATCTTCAGGCGCAACAGGGGAGGTCAGGACCGCACACACTGGGCCGGCGAACTTCGCCGGCCACCTGTTCTTCCTCGACCTTCAGCCGCCGTCCGATCAGACCTCCTGCTCCAGTTTGCATCTGGGCCGTCCGTTCAGGAGCAGCAGCCACCGTTTGATCTGAGGAGGATAGATCTGGACCGCCCGATGCTCGAGGGTTAGCCACAGAGAGCCACCACCGTTCGATGCTCCACGTGGAACAACCCCCTCCGACGGATTCGCCCGAGGAGCCCAGCTGTGGAATGCCCGTTGTTCGCCACCGTCAGATGCTCCACGTGGCCTCCATCCAGCCGCTCCATTAATAAAGGGTAAACTACCCTTAGGCCCTTCTGTTTATTGCATTGCGTAGTTAGTACTGTAAATACGTAATATAGTTGTTTAGTTTTTGGGATATTTGCATAGAGGACCCCGTACTCTGTTTGGTTTGCATTTATGCCCCTGTGTATGGTCTGACACGTGCATCGACACGTGAGTTTTTGGCTTATTTGCATATCCTACCCCTGTAGTTCTGACTGTTAATGAATGAATGAAAGTTTGTATTTATTTGCATTTATACCCCTGTGCGTATTTTAATTGAACATGTGCGAGTATTTGTGGGTATTTTGCAGATAAGCCCCTAGGCTTTTGGTACCAGTTATCAAATAGCCCTCGGGACTTATTTTCATTACATTTGGGTCCCTGAGTGCCCCAGGCACGCGCATAGCACGTGTTTTGCTGGGCTAATTACACCAGACCCCCCAGACTTCCGGGTATTTGCACTTTGGTCCCTATGCACTGTGCGCCCTTTTCATTTTTGAATAAAATAGCAAATTACCTCCAAATCCAACGAAAATTGGACACATGGCTCCTGCCATAGTGTAAAAGTTTCAAGGATTTTTGGAGACATTTCTGAGTTGATTTGATATTTTTAAAAATTCAAAAACATCAAATTTTTCTACTGTCTAACTTTAAAAATCACAAAAAATATTAAATAGTATCTAAAAATTACAAAAAAATTGTTTACTGCTTGTTTTGTTGTGTTTGATTTTCTAGCCAATTTTGGCTATTTTTCATTACTGAAAACCACTAAAAACTGAAAAACACTTAAAATCTTATAACAATTCTAATAAATAAATCAAAAATCCAAAAATAATAATCTAGGTGGCTAATTTTCCCTTGTTTTATTCTCTATACAGGAAAAATACCTCCAGGCTAATTTGGGGCTTCTAGATATTTTATCTAGGTCCTTTTAGCTCTGATGGACAGTACCTATAGTTTCAATCACCGTTTCATTTTTAGAGAATTAAATAAACATCAGAAAAATCCCAAAAATTCAACAAAAACACTAAAAATTATAAAACACATAAAAATATTTTTGTCAGAATTTTTGGTTGATTTTTAGTGCATATAATAAATTGTTGAAGTGTGTAGTTTCTTTGCTTGTATTATTTTCTTAACATATTAAAAATCCAAAAAAATATAAAAAACCCTTAAAAACCACCAAAAATACCTTCTCTTCTATGATTGACTACTTCGTAGGCCGTGAGGCCAATCCGTGCTCCTTGTGTTCGACCCTGGTCGCTATACCCGGTTAAATAAATAGCAAGACCGCTATTTCGCATTTTGATTGATTTTTATCTCTCTTGGTGGTCTATTTTTCTTGATTGTTCGCACTTGATTTCTTAGGTCGCAACGACCGATTAGCACCTTATATCCGAGTGGTCATTTTGCGCGTTTCAGATTGGCGCCGTTGCCGGGGAGCACTGCTTAGTAGTTGTTTTTCCGTGGTTTTCTTTTACGCGGTTTTCTGTACATATTCTTGTATATACATTTGATTTGTTTATATATTCATTTGGTCTGACATTCTTGCTTGTTTTCTTGCGAGGGCCCGAGGATCGAGGCGGCTTCTTCGGAAGTCGACGCAATCGCGAGAGTCGGAAGTGGCTCTCTTCTTTACAGAGCCGTAGGAGAGCGCAGGAGAGCGGGCAGGAGTGCGGGAGCCGCGGAATAGCCGCGGATTAGCATAGTCTAGATTAGGATTTATTTCCCGTATATTTGAACTATTGTAATAATACAGGTATATTCGGACAGACACTGGGACTCTCGGGTCTGTTTCGTCGAGCACCGGTGTGCTCGGGGGACCCATTTAGATTTTTCGCGGTTTTTCGCGGTTTTAGCTTTTTAGCTGCCTTATACGGTTTTTCGCGGTTTTTCTCGAGCCCCTAGATTTAGGATTTTCTGCTTGATTGTGCCGTAATTAGTAGGATCCCCACACTTAATTGATTGCCTGTTCCTATAGAGCGATAATTGGACCTACTAATAAATCAATAATAAAAATAGTTTAGTCGCTTTCCTGAGAGCCTACGCGCCGCGAGCCTGCCCCGTCAAGCGCTACTCCTGAACTCGACCTGTCGAGAAGAGGAGGGGTGGGTCTAGACCGGACTCTTTGGATCGAGGGCGAGTGACTAGGCTAGACGGTTCTATCGAGTAGAAATTGCCTGTTTAGGACTCGGTTTTCACCGCTGCACCATTTAGGTAGTTTATTTCCTGTCTTTCAATTCTGCACGGATCATCTTGCATGTAGACTGCTGGAGTCAGGTACGCATTTCTATCTCTGCATGCATCATTGATTTCTCGCGCATCGGCTTTTTCGTCTTCTCTCCCCTATTTTGGACTTAATAAACAGGAGAACCGAAAAATTCGTTAGGCCTTTGTTTTTATTGAAAAAAATTAATTAAAAAAGAAAAACCATAAAATTGGGACTGGCTAAGACTATTGACCCTAAAAGACACTCACCTTAAAAATTTGTCTTGGGGAGAGCAACCCCCTCATTGTTTGGTTTGCTTGCGCGAGAGAGTGACCAGCACCCTAGGTAGAGCCCTCCGGTGCTATTTCTAGCTGACTACCGACTCTTCCGTGCGGGCCAGTCGGTTGGAGTAGCATCGGGTATCCCAACATGTCACATAAGCGCTCTGATAGACTGTTTGTTCACCTAATAAAAACTGACAAGATAATTTGACCGAGCCTTCACGGTCTTCGGCTCGTGTTGCATTGGTGAACAAAGGGGTTTGCATTTTGATCATAGTTTCTCCAGATCCCATCCGCACTACTCGACCAGATCACGATGATGGGTAGACGCTCTCTTAGGCAGCCTCTGGCTGTACCGCTTTCAGGCACGTCTACCCAGTCATCTAGGTTGGCCCGCGAGAGCCGAGACCAGTTCTCCGAGCCTGAGTATGATTCCGCCCTGTTCCCCCTCGACCCCCTTTCTTTCGGTTCTGAGAGATATGAGCCAGAGGAGAGACTCACAGATTTGACAACACCTGAGTTTGGCTCGTTTGATTTTGCAGACGCCATGGCCGGCAGTTCTGAGGATCGCTCCCGTCAGCCTGAGCACTTCGTATTGGATCAGAGAGCGATCAACTCCACCCTGATCGCCTCTTTAGAGACTGTCCAACAGCAGTTGAGAGATCAGGGAGCTTTCATGCTCGACATGAGGAGAGAGATGGAGCAGATGCGAGCAGAGCGCAAGGAGCGCAGAGAGGGATCGAGGATTCCAGAGGATGCAGATGTAGCAACCGCAGCAGCCGCCGCAGCCGCGGCCGGAGGACCACCGAGACCGATGCGGGAGTTGCACAACCCCAGATCGACGCTGACGCACCACTGGGTCGTACTTCCAGCCATCGTGGGGGACTTCAAGTTCCCCCCGAACACCTTGCAGCTACTCCCCCGCTTCCACGGGCTCGCGACTGAGGAGCCCCATCTCCACCTCCAGGAGTTTCTGATAATTTGCAGCACTGTCCACGACCGTCAGGTGGACCAGGATATGATCAGGATAATCGCCTTCCCCTTCTCCCTAGCAGAAAGAGCAGCCACCTGGCTGAAGCATTTGGGGAAGTTTGTTTACACCTGGGAGCAGCTCCGCACCGAGTACTTGAACAAGTACTATCCACTTGGGCGGACCAATGCAGCGAGGGCCCTGATCAGCAACTTCTCCATGCTCCCCGACGAGCAATTCCATGAGGCATGGGAGAGGTTTCGTGAGCTTACTGACCGATGCCCGCACCATGATATGTCGAAGCCGAACCTTGTGCAGAGCTTCTTCAGCGGGCTGACACCAGAGCTCCAGGGCTTAGTGAATGCTTCTTGTGGCGGGTCCTATTTCGCCAAGGATCACGACCAGGTCTGGGCTATCTATGAGGAGATGGTCGAGAACTATATGGTGATGTCTCAGACCCGGTTGTATACTCAGGGCAGACCCCAGCAGCAACCAGGACCCGTGCAGTACTAGAGGATAGCACGGGTCGACGCCGGTCCATCCAGTTCATCTGCAGTTGCAGCAGCACATGCAGAGTCGTCCGCTGCGGATATGGGTATTATCAGCGAGAAGTTGGACCGGATGGAGCTGATCGAGAAGAAGCAGTGCCAGGGCATCACGCAGATGGAGCAGATGGCACAGACTCTGAGCAACATGAAGACCCAACTCATGTGTCTCCAGGAGGCACAGACGGCTTCCCAGCCCCGTCTTCAGTCGCGAGGCGATACCGGCGGCAGCAGCAGCTCGTCCCAGCGCTCCAGCTCTTTTCAGCAGCCTAGACAGGTTCACCTTGTACAGGCGGAGCCGTACCAGCAGCAGCAGCAGCCCTCTTACCAGTCTCCACCATCTCCAGACATGCAGATGGTGGTATACCAGCCGGATCAGCCTCTGGCAGTACTCCCGCCAGCCCAGTTCGATGCAGAGCCGTTGATGGATGTCAACGGGATTTGGTATGACCGTCCCCAGCCTGGGATCCGACGAGACCATCCCGGATTCAGGTGGTGGAGTGGAGGTACCCAGCCCCAGCAGCAGTCATCCGGTCAGGGAGGGCAGTATAACCAGCAGAGAGATCACCAGCAGCAGCAGCCCCCAGCTTACCAGTCACAGCCGCAGTCATCCTTTGTTCCTCGTCCCTATCAGCAGCAGGGACAGTCTTGGAGATGTGAGAAGCAGGCTCACCAGCCACACCAGCAGCACCCTCCTTCTTACCCCTCTCACCAGCAGCAGCACCAGTTCCAGCAGCCTCATCACCAGAGAGGCTACTCGTCGGGCTCCCACGAGAGCCCTGTTTTGGATGACATAGCCCTCCTCCTCACGAACCAGCAGGCTACCTTCAGACGGGAGATGGACGAGTTCCGCCAGGAGATGCGGGACATCGTGAGAGGGAAGGCCGCCATTCCTGCCCAGATTGAGCCGAATCCCAACAGCCTGAAGCGGAAGTCTGAGCAGGTAGCTTACACTGAGCACGCCACTCCTAGTGATCCATTTGTCGATATATCTTCGGATCTGTTTGATGCTGATTTTGTTACACTTAGGAGCGGTAGGACACCAGCAGGCGGCGGTGCCTCGTCTGAGCTACACCATGAGGACACATCCGGGGCGCCAGATGAGGAGGAGGAGAGCGGTACTGAGGCCGCACCCGAGGATGACGGTGGTACTGATGCCACCAAGGATGCTGATTCCACCGGCGGTACTGAGGCCGCCGCTTCACCAGTTCGAGGAGGTGGTACTGACGCCACCAGAGTAGCCGAGCCAGCACGCGGTACTGAGGCCACGAGACGTCTAACAGAGCCAGCCCGTGGTGGTACTGAGGCCACCGGTGTTCATTTTGAGAGAGATGTTGTTTTTCCTTCTGTTGATGTATCTCAGAACACTGTTTTGAATAAAGGAAAAGGTTCAGTTTCTTCTGGTCCCACTGTGGTGATTGATGTATGTGCGGATCCGACCGTCGAGCCGTCTAGACCTCTTCCTAGTCCTTCGTCTGAGAAGGACCCTGTGATCCCCTTCCCTAGAACCCTTCAGATGGGGAAGGGGAAGAAAAGAGAAAAAGACCCAAAAAAGAGAGAGCAGGAGGAGTTCAGCCAGAGCATGATCGACAGATTTCACATACAGCTGACCCTTCAGGAGGCTTTGCAGCACATCCCCCTTCTTCAGCGATCTTTGAGAGACAGGACCACAGTCAGGAGGAGGAGGAGGAACCACACTTCAGAGATTCATGTGCTGACGAAAGCCACGTGCTTCGCGATCCAGAACCGTCTGCCGGCCAAGAGGCCAGATTCAGGAGCCCCGTATGTCAGATGTCAGATTAGTGAGCAGAGGTTCGACCGGACTCTATTGGATAGCGGATCGTCTATCAACCTCCTTCCGGCAGCCCTTCTCGACCGCTTCGAGTTGGGCACTCTTCGACAGAGCAGGACAGTCCTTCAGTTTGCTGATCAATCTGTCAAGAGGCCGAAGGGGTTGTTGCGAGACGTTATCGTCACGATTCAGGGCCTGCAATTCCCCGTGGACTTTGTAGTGTTGGACATGGAGATCCCTGATTCAGTGGCCGATACCCCCATCATCCTCGGTCGTCCGTTCTTGGCCACAACCAAGGCGGTGACTGATCATGATAGCGGGAAGGTATACTTTCGCGTCGAGGGCGAGAGTGTACAAATAGAGACGGTCAAGGAATACAGAGCCAGAGAGAGAGAGCATGCTCAGAGACCAGCACAGATACAGAGCAGCTGACAGACGCCGGGCTAGACATCCACCAGGACTGTGATTTTGTGATCACAGATGATGAGGCAGCATGGGCAGACCCTTCCGCACATGCCATCCTCTCATTTTCAGACACCACTGATGCAGAGATGACAACAGAGGAGAGCTTGGAGAGCACAGCCCTGGTCCAGGATAATACAGAGGCAGCAGAGCTGGTTCTCGACCGTGACACGGTTCTTAGTGATGGTGGTACTGAGGCCACCTTGTGTGATGGTGGTACTGATGCCTCCTTGTTTGATGCAGATCCCTCGGATTCAGAGTCTGATTGGGCAGATTGTGATGATCAGATGCCAGACCAGAGTCCACCAGAGCCTACAGATGTGGAGGAGGTAGAGGCAGAACAGATCAGAGACAGCACAGTTGAGCAACCTTCTCCAGATCCAGTTTGCGAGAGCTCGTATTCTTTCTCCCAGACAGATTTGGCAGATTTAGCAGCATTCACGCACCTTCTTCCGAGGCCAGATTTGCCAGCACCCAGCTGTCCAGAGCTGAAGCCGCTTCCTACTTCGCTGAAGTATCGGTTCCTTGCGGGTGAACCTGAGATGTACCCAGCCATCATCTCCGTCGATCTGACTGGAGAGCAAGAATCCCGGTTGATGGGGGTTCTTGAAAAGAACTGCAAGGCAATCGGATGGAGCGTAGCAGATCTCCATGGGATTAGTCCATCAGTGTGCTCCCACCATATTTATCTCGAGGAGGGGCGAAGCCATCGCGTGAGTTCCAGCGGCGGCTGAACCCCAACCTGAGAGAGGTCGTGATGAAGGAAATATCAAAATGGTGGAGTGCAGATTTTATTTATCCCATTTCCGACTCCAAGTGGGTCAGCCCCTTGCATGTGGTGCCCAAGAAGACGGGCATCACGACTGTGATCAGTGAGTCGGGAGAGGAGATTGCTACACGAGTACCCACCTCTTAGAGGGTCTGTGTTGACTACAGGAGACTCAACCAGGACACCAAGAAGGACCATTTCCCCCTGCCTTTTATTGACTAGATTATTGAGAGACTGGCAGGGAAGAGCCATTATTGCTTCATGGATGGGTGCTCGGGCTACAACTAGGTGGCCATCGCTCCTGAGGATCAGGAGAAGACCACCTTTACCTGTCTCTTTGGTACATATGCCTTTCGACGCATGCCATTTGGGCTATGCAATGCCCCTGCGACTTTTCAGAGGTGCATGCTGTCGATCTTTTCAGACATGGTAGGGGAGTGTTTGAAGGTCTTCATGGACGATTTCTTGGTCTACGGTGACGGATTCAACTCCTGTCTTGACTGCCTAGACCGAGTACTCCAGCGATGTATTGAGTACCATTTGGTTCTATCTTGGGAGAAGAGTCACTTCATGGTGACTCAAGGGACGGTGCTTGGCCATATCATCTCCAACAGGGGCATGGAGGTTGATCCGGCCAAGGTTGATGTCATTAGAAAACTCGCACCGCCATCCAATTTGAGGCAGCTACGGTAATTCCTGGGGCACGTTGGATTTTATAGGAGATTTATTCAGGATTTCAGCAGGATTGCCCGGCCGTTGACTGACCTCTTGACGAAAGACACCGAGTTCCTTGTCGATGACAAGTGTCTTTCATCCTTTGCAACTCTCCAGCAGTGTGTTATTGAGGCTCCTGTCCTCCAGCCGCCTGATTGGTTTCTCCCATTCAAGATCATGACGGATGCCTCCGATTTTGCCGTAGGGGCAGTGCTGGGACAGAGGAGGGATGGAGTTCCATTTTCTATCCACTACGCTATCCGCACATTGGATTCCGCCCAGCGGAATTACACGGTCACAGAGAAGGAGATGCTAGCCGTAGTGTTCGCCCTAGATAAGTTTCGATCTTATATCATTGGATCTAGAGTGACTTTGTATACAGATCATACCGCCATCCGATACCTCATGGCAAAGAAGGATGCCAAGGCCAGACTGACTAGATGTATCCTTCTACTCCAGGAGTTCGACATTGAGATCAAGGATAAGCCTGGAGTCAAGAATGTGGTGGCGGATCATCTCTCCCGTTTAGAGCAGCCTGAGGAGTCTGAGCAGATAGCTCCCATTTGTGAGACCTTCCCAGATGAGGCGATCCTTGCTATTGCCTCACTCCCGTGGTATGCTGATATTGTGAACTTTCTCGTTGTTGGGAAAGTCCCACAAGATTGGCCCAGGCAGAGGCTTGAGACCTTCCTTGCGAAGGCCAAGTCCTACCACTAGGAGGATCCCATCCTTTACCACGAAGGAGGGGATAGCGTCTGGCGTCGATGCATTCCTCAGGAGGAACATCATAGCGTCCTCACTTACTGCCACAAGCTTGAGGCAGGAGGACATCATTCTGGGAGAGAACGTCACCGAAAGTTCTCCAATCCGACTTGTGGTGGCCTACCCTCTTCAAGGACTCTGATGAGTTCGTGAAGAGGTGTACTGACTGTCAGAGGATGGTAACTTGTGGACAGCGTGATATGATGCCGATGCAGCCCATTCACTTCTGTGAGGTTTTTGACGCATGGGGCATCGATTTCATGGGTCCATTCCCTAAGAGTCAGGAATTTGAGTACATTCTGTTGGTCGTGGATTATGTTAGTCGTTGGGTTGAGGCTATTCCCGCCTGAGCCGCTGATGCGAGGACAGTTTGCAGATTTTTGAGGAAGCACATCATCACGCGGTTCGGGGTTCCTAGAGTTCTGATTTCTGATGGGGGGTCTCATTTCATTAACGACCAGGTGAAGGCCCTTGCTAGCGAGTTCGGTATAGACCATCGTGTTGCTACACCTTACCATCCACAGACGAATGGTCTAGCCGAGGTGTCGAATAGGGAGATCAAGACTATACTGCAGAAAGTCGTCCGCCCTGACCGAAAGGATTGGTCACAACTTTTGGACTCGGTCTTGTGAGCATATAGGACGTCTTTCAAGACACCATTGGGTACATCTCCCTTTCGCCTCGTTTATGGCAAGCCGTGCCATTTGCCTGTTGAGTTGAGGCACAGGTCACTATGGGCAGTTACAGATATTCTTATGGATCCAGATGGTGTAGGAGACCAGAGGAGGGCAGAGTTAGCAGCCTTGGAGGAGCTGAGAGATACAACCTTCTCAAACAGCCTACAGTATAAGGAAAGAGTGAAAGAGTGGCATGATTCTCATATCAGCCACAAGCATTTTGAGCCTGGACAGAGAGTATGGCTGTTTGATGCGAGGCTTCGTTTATTTCCAGGGAAGCTATAGAGCAAATGGAAGGGTCCTTATCTTGTGAGAAAGGTACATGACAACGGTAGCATTGATATATCCGAGTTGTCTTCTGAGAGTACCTTTCGAGTGAACGGCCAGCGGCTCAAGCCATTTCTAGATCATGAGCCGCGGGTCGTTGATGTTGCCCCTATTCACTTTGCGTGAGATGTGGTCTCTTGACTCACATCTATTGCATCTCACGCCTGATTATCACTATTCTTCCGACTTGTATAGATCCAGTTGTCTATATCACACTATTCTTTAGTCCCACATCCCTATTTTTCATCTTATGATTATGCTATACTTAGGGTGTACTTTACCCTAAATATAGGGGAGATGTAGGACCTGCGGGTATTCTTTTCATTCTTTCTGCCCCTGTTTTGCTGCCTATACTTAGGGATATTTTACCATAAGTATGGGGGGGGCAGACTCTGTTCATTCTTCACTCGGACTTCCCTTCATGTACAGCTTGCTATACTTATGATTAGTTAATCCTAAGTATAGGGGGAAACCACCGAGGTCTCCTCATTCCATTCATTCATTCATTCCTGTACTTAGCCATTCCTTTTCACTTCCCTTTTACTAAGCACGAGTTATGTCTTCTTCATCGCTCTTATCACTCTGAGGACATCGTTCGAGCTAAGTATAGGGGGTGTGTGTATATATTTCATATATACTTTAGCCATAACTCGTACTTTGTGTGAGTGTGTTAATAAATAAAATGGCTGAAAACCCCAAAAATCACAAAAATTAAGTTTTTTTCCTGTAAATAATCATTCTTTTATTGCACATACATAGCTAGTGTACAAAATTATTTTTGTAAAAATGTTTTCAAAAATCTTTTGTGTAAAGTTTGTGTAAATATTTTCTTATCAAAATTATGTATATAATACAAAATTTTTCCAAAATGTTTTAAAAATCAAAAGTTTGCAAAAATCTAGTGTAAATGTTTGTAAATACTTTAGCAAAACTTGCACTTCATGCATCCATCCATTCATGATTTCAAAACATTTTTCAAAAATTTTGCACGATTGTAAATATTTGTAAATAGCATCTTTATATATATATATGTATGTATATAGTTTTTCCTGTATGAGAGTTGACATTTAAACTAAGCCTGGAATTAAATTGAGAAATGGAGCTTGATTAAGATCTTAATCCACCTAATTCTAAGAGGAACCTTATAGGGCTTAGGGTTAAGGCTTTTCAGGTCCATAAGGACTTAATTCTTTGAGTCCACTAGGCTATGAGCATATGTCATCTTGATGAGCCTAAGTAGAGCACTTAACAACACACGCATGACTCTTAGAGACAATGGCTTGACTTGCACCAGCACTTTACACATAGCTCTCCACGGATGAGGTAATGAGGAGGCAGTTTCCTTTTGCTTGGGGTAGCATATGAGGGTAGTACTTCTAGGCGGAACCTCTCTTCTTCTTCTAGTGAAGGAAGTGCGCCTCAACTTGGTCTAGTGGTGATGAAGGCTAAAGACAGAGGCCGTGGGTTGCAATAAAGCTTCAAAAGAGGGATAGTCTACTGGCTCAAGAAGAAAATTTCTTGTATATATGCTGCGCCATGTAGATATGTTGTACAGAGGCACTTGAAAAAAAAATGCAAAATGCAAAAAGAACTCCGAAAAAGTGGTGGGTCGGATTGAAAATTTAATAACCCCACCGGAGTGTATATAGTCAAATAAAGCAAAAGCTTATGGTATCCATGTTACATATCATGAAGCTTGCAGCGGGAGACTTGGCTACACTGGCTGAGCTTCCAAAAGTCTATACTTCTTCCCCCTCTTCTTGAGCCGGTTGCACTTGAACTTAGAAGGGAATACCCCGCTTCTCGAGGAAAGAGTTGCTAGACCGAGGCATTAGAGTTACCAGGTTGAGGGAGGTTGTTTCTTTGTTACTTTTGAGGTGGGGAGCTACACATCACTTACACTGCACGGAAAGATTCATAGTCATTAGAGTTTGTGTATGTAGACTTGTTCTGATCTGGTTTATTGAGGAGTCTTGTCCATAGATTGGTGGAACTTAGAGGCTGTTGAGTTTTAAGCTTAAATTCCCCTCTTTTTCTTTTTCTTTCTTTCTTTTTCACTTCTTTTTCAAATAAGTGTTTGCTAAGGGACTAGCAAAAGTTAAGTATAGGGGGGTGATGAATACTCATTCATCACTCTTTATTCTTATATTTTAGCTACAAAAACCTTTGCAAATGCATGTATGTAGTTGTAAATACAAATAATTACCAAAAGCATGCATTGTGTAAAAATATATAATTAGCATGTTTTTGTGCAAAAATAAAAGAATAAAGATTAAAAAGAAAAAGAGGAAAATATTTAGAATAAATATTGAATAACCTAACCCAAGGGAGGGCTCCGCATGGGCCTGACCGCATAAAAGCCAAAGTAGAGGGAGATAGGGGCTCATGTGTGTAAATGATTATGTAAATAAATAAAAGTATTTTACTCACAAAAATAGACTCAAATTGGTTTGTAAATATTTGTACATATTTATAGATATAAAAACAAGATAAAAATAGAAAAATCAAGAAGAACAAAAACATCACTTTCACATTGTACATAGAACCACCTTTATATTTATTTAGCCTTATAAATAAATAAAATTAATTTACAAAATTTTTGTAAATATTCTACATTATATAGTGTAAAGAAATAAAATAAAAACAATTAAAACAAAAACGAAATAAAAATAACAAAATTAAAAACACAAAAATATATTGTAAATATACCATGTATTTATATGTACATATGTATTTATTTCACCTATGTATATAAATAAATAAAATAAAATAAAAATATCTTTTTATTCCTTATTTTATAATGAAATTAAATAAAATATAAAATGGGAATAGAATTGTATAAAAATAATAATTAAAAATCAAAAACTAAAAAACCTATATATTGTATATATACCTATATATGAACCTACTATGTAAATACACTATTTTTACTTTGAAAAATTAATTAAAAATCACTAAAAAATAGAAAAAAATAAAATAAAAATATTTCATGTTTTAAGTTTTCACTAATTCGGCCATTTGCTACCTTTAAATTCATTTTCAAAATCCAGCCACGTGGCCTTCTCTCATTGGTCCTGGGGATTGTTGACCGCCCGATCAACTCCCCCCCCCCCCAGGACCACTTCACACGGGTTCTTAGCAGGTAACCCATCTTCTCGGATTTTTAGCGCTTAAACCCGATTCATCCCCACTCAAACCCTGGGTCCGATTTGATCTTGACATACCCGAGACCCTCGCCTGAGCTCCTGCATCGGGATCCGCGCGCTTCCACGCCCTACCCGCGCCTGTCTTCCCGGACTCTCCAGCATATAAAGCTCCAGCTCCGCCTCCTCGAATCTCATCTTTGGCCATTCGATTCCACCCCCTGTGAGCTCCAGCGTGCTCGTGAGAGTGACAGCTCGTCCTGTGCTGTTGAAGCGAGGAGAGGGAGCGTGACCACTGATCCGGCGAAGCTTCGCCGCCTTGCTCTGCCACCAGCAGGAGCCCGAGCCTCGGAGGGAGACGCTCCTCGAGGCGAATACCCAGAGCATCCTTAGCTCGTCCCCAGTCTCATCAGCCACCCAGGTAGTTCCTTAGCCCTTCCTTTTCCTTTAATTTCGAGTTACCCCCAAATCGCTGCTCCGCCATCCCCCGCCGATTCCGATCGATTCCGACCACCATCCGACCATCGGGCTTCACCATAGCCATCACCTTCTTCCCGCGCACCTTCTCCATAGCTCCATCCAACCCAGCTCGCACAGGAGCTGGGATTCGAGCTCCACCGTCCCCCCTTCGCCGGAGCTCGTCCACCTCGACCCTCCGTTCACCGTCAACCCGCCTAACCAGGTCGAGGCAGTTTGCCCTCGACCCGCGAGTCTTCTGGTAGTCTTTGCAGGTACTACCCAGCCCATCTGAGGGCTTGGGTCATTCGGGCCAGGAGCCTCGCCTCCGCCGACCTCGCCGGAGCTCCCCAGAGCTCGGCTGGGCCATCGGAGGCCACCAGCAGCTGCGGAGCACCACGCCGGAGTTTCTCCGATCTTCAGGCGCAACAGGGGAGGTCAGGACCACACGCACTGGGCCGGCGAACTTCGTCGGCCACCTGTTCTTCCTCGACCTTCAGCCGCCGTCCGATCAGACCTCCTGCTCCAGTTTGCATCTGGGCCGTCCGTTCAGGAGCAGCAGCCACCGTTTGATCTGAGGAGGATAGATCTGGACCGCCCGATGCTCGAGGGTTAGCCACAGAGAGCCACCACCGTTCGATCCTCCACGTGGAACAACCCCCGCCGTCGGATTCGCCCGAGGAGCCCAGCTGTGAAACGCCCGTTGTTCGCCACCGTCAGATGCTCCACGTGGCCTCCATCCAGCCGCTCCATTAATAAAGGGTAAACTACCCTTAGACCCTTCTGTTTATTGCATTTCGTAGTTAGTCCTGTAAATACGTAATATAGTTGTTTAGTTTTTGGGATATTTGCATAGAGGACCCCGTACTCTGTTTGGTTTGCATTTATGCCCCTGTTTATGGTCTGACACGTGCATCGACACGTGAGTTTTTGGCTTATTTGCATATCCTACCCCTGTAGTTCTGACTGTTAATGAATGAATGAAAGTTTGTGTTTATTTGCATTTATACCCCTGTGCGTATTTTAATTGAACATGTGCGAGTATTTGTGGGTATTTTGCAGATAAGCCCCTGGGCTTTTGGTACCTGTTACCAAATAGCCCTCGGGACTTATTTTCATTACATTTGGGTCCTTGAGTGCCCCATGCACGCGCATAGCACGTGTTTTGCTGGGCTAATTGCACCAGACCCCCAGACTTCCGGGTATTTGCACTTTGGTCCCTGTGCACTGTGCCCCTTTTTATTTTTGAAAAAAATAGCAAATTACCTCCAAATCCAACGAAAATTGGACACATGGCTCCTGCCATAGTGTAAAATTTTCAATGATTTTTGGAGACATTTCTGAGTTGATTTGACATTTTTAAAAATTCAAAAACATCAAATTTTGCTACAGTCTAACTTTAAAAATCACAAAAAAATATTAAATAGGATCTAAAAATTACAAAAAATTGTCTACTGCTTGTTTTGTTGTGTTTGATTTTCTAGCCAATTTTGGCTATTTTTCATTACTGAAAACCACTAAAAACTGAAAAACACTTAAAATCTTATAAAAATTCTAATAAATAAATCAAAAACCCAAAAATAATAATCTAGGTGCCTAATTTTTCCTTGTTTTATTCTCTATACAGGAAAAATACCTGCAGGCTAATTTGGGGCTTCTAGATATTTTATCTAGGTCCTTTTAGCTCTGCTGGACAGTACCTATAGTTTCAGTAACTGTTTAAATAAACATCAGAAAAATCCCAAAAATTCACCAAAAACACTAAAAATTATAAAACACATAAAAATATTTTTGTCAGAATTTTTGGTTGATTTTTAGTGCATTTAATAAATTGTTGAAGTGTGTAGTTTCTTTGCTTGTATTATTTTCTTAACATATTAAAAATCCAAAAAAATATAAAAACCCTTAAAAACCACCAAAATACCTTCTCTTCTCTGATTGACTACTTCGTAGGCCGTGAGGCCAATCCGTGCTCCTTGTGTTCGACCCTGGTCGCTATACCAGGTAAAATAAATAGCAAGACCGCTATTTCGCATTTTGATTGATTTTTATCTCTCTTGGTGGTCTATTTTTCTTGATTGTTCGCACTTGATTGCTTGGGTCGCAACGACCGATTAGCTCCTTATATCCGAGTGGTCATTTTGCGCGCTTCACTCCTCTCTATTGTTGCTACAAGAACTTGAACATGATCTCATATATAAGTTTACCAAAAGTTTAGAAATTATAAATGTTGTACTAAACTTCCACCCAAATTTCACCATATTTCAAATTTGGAAATACCCAACTTTCACTCCAAAACAATTTAGTTTCCTAATTATAATTAAATTAAAAACCAATGTAATTACTTATATTTATTAAATTAAAATTTAATTACATAAACTTTAAATACAACAATAAAGACGCACGAAACATATGCAATATACCAATTGTTTTCATGGAAGAAATGGTAAGCAATGTCATAAATGTAAAGGAGATCTATCTTACATGAAAATATCGTAGTTGATCCAGTCTTTTATTCTAGAGACGGTCCGAAGATATGCAATCATGCCTTTCGTCCTATTGGCAGTGATCCAACCGCTCATGTCATGGGGCTAGATATTATACCTGCCATCTATTATATCATGTCATATTATGCATATGTGAACATTCATCTGCAACCCAAGTTTTCACTTCCATGGCACCATCTCAAGTAGTACCCAGCTGGAGCCCAGCCCGTCCCTCCGGCGACGTCGATCAACCCAACGATTCCATGGACAACTCCTTCCCCTTCTCCTCCAGAGATTCCTTCAGCGATCCCTCACACCGCCACCACCAACAACAACAAGTCAAGGAGGTCGTAGATGGCTCCAATTCAAAGGATAGCAAGCACCCACTTCTGGACAGCAAAAGCGTGTTCTTGACGTGGGAGGATCTCTGGGTCATGGCACCGGATGGGAACGGTGGAAGGCGGCCCATACTCCAGGGGCTCGTCGGCTACGCGCAGCCCGGCGAGGTCCTTGCCATCATGGGGCCTTCCGGTTGTGGCAAATCCACCCTGCTCGATACCTTAGCAGGTAAGATTGGGCTGATCATCGACTACTTGTTTTAGCGTTTAGATTGACCGATCATCACCATTCCACATGGAGTAATTTCGTGGACCACTACGTTCAGGGAGGTTGCCGTCGGAGACGCGGCAGAGTGGGAACATCTTCATCAACGGCCGCCGGCAGAAGCTGTCATTTGGCACTTCCGTAAGTTTGGAGCAACTTTTACCAAAAAGATCCCGTCTTTTTTCCTGCAAACTGCACCATAGCCCTTGTTGTTATATATAAAAAAAATTGGTTATGCGTATATTTAGGCTTATGTGACGCAAGATGATATACTCATGACGACGCTTACTGTAAGGGAAGCCGTGTGCTACTCCGCGCAGCTGCAGCTGCCGAACACCATGACGGTGGCCGAGAAGAAGGAGAGAGCGGAGGAAACGATAACGGAGATGGGCCTCATCGATGCGGCGGACACGAGGATCGGAGGGTGGGCTGTGAAGGGCCTCAGCGGCGGGCAGAAGAGACGAGTGAGCATATGTCTGGAGATCCTCACCAGGCCTAAACTGTTGTTCCTTGATGAGCCCACAAGTGGGCTCGATAGCGCGGCGTCGTATCACGTGATGAACCGCATAGTGAGGCTGGCAGGACACGAGGGTATGACCGTGCTCGCGTCCATCCACCAGCCCAGCAGCGACGTCTTCAAGCTCTTCCACTCCCTCTGCCTCCTCGCCTACGGCAAGACCGTCTACTTCGGCCCACCTTCCTCGGCCAGCGAGGTATCTTCTACGACTTTGGTCGCTATGCAATACTTCAAAATTTTAACAATCTAACAATACATGAATCGATAATAACCTAGAAGGCGGTGCTGTATTACCAAATAGCCCAGTGTTTGATTAATTTAGTATTAATTCCAGTTTTTCGCGGTGAATGGATTCCCGTGTCCATCTCTGACCAATCCGTCAGACCACTACTTGAAGACCATCAACAAAGATTTCGACAAGGTTCGTATCTCGATTAAAATATCCAACCCAGTTCCTTCCATCTCAACTAATTGATCACATCTCCAATCCAATTTGACTCTCACAGGACATAGAGCAAGGGCTTGATCAAGAAGAAGGAACAGTTGCGAAAGTCATAGACATCCTTACCGAGTCCTACGCATCTTCCTCTGCCCGCCGTCATGTGGTCGACCGCATTACAGATATCCGCAAAACGGTAAGTTGAACTTAAGATAAATGATCCTAACAACTTGTTGGAATTTAATCTGGTCGATACGACTTTTTACAGGAAGGAGAGGTGGTGAAGAAGAGGAACCAAGCGAGCTTCTTGACGCAGTCCATCGTCCTCACGAGGAGGTCGTTCGTGAACATGTACCGGGATCTAGGTTATTACTGGCTACGATTCGCCATATACATCGTACTATGCCTTTGCTTAGGCACCGTTTTCTACAATCTTGACCACAGCTATGGATCCATTCAGGTAAGACGTCGACGTTGAATGCGTGACGGTGAATGTTATTAGGGGTTGACACCTTATTTTTGGGCAAATTTTTTTATTTTTTTTGAAAAATATCATAATGTATATTCATCCCTATATCCCTCTTATATGCCATTCGAATTTTGTCAGAAATAGAAACTCCCTCGGTCTCCATCCAGACAGGGTCGATTTAAAAAATCCTGCGACCGTTAAAAAATTACATCTGGATGGAGGCCGTATGAGTCTCTGTTTCTGACGAAATTCGAATGACATGTAAGAGGGATATAGAGATGAATATACATGATGATATTTTTCCAAAAAAATAAAAAAAATTACGAAAAATGAGGTTGGGGCAGCTCCATTTTTCCCATGTTATTATTATAGACGCATTATATAGCAGCGGTTACGCGGAACAATGTACAAAGTACATGTTGCTCTACTGTATGCTTTTGCGTGCATGTCATAAGGAAGCAGATCCTCTGCTGTACAGCAGGGATCTGCTGCAACCGGGAGTGTACTCAAGCCGTTCGATCGAGATCGAACAGCTCAGGTACACTCCCGGGTTGCAGCAGATCCCTGCTGCACAGTATAAAGGATCCTCTCCCTGTGGATAAATATGATTTCGTGTATGGTATGCAGGCGAGGGTTTCGATGCTAATGTACACTGCTGCGTTCCTGACCTTCATGTCCATCGGTGGGTTCCCCTCTTTCGTGGAGGTCATGAAGGTGAGATTAATTTATTCTATTACACTTACTATTTTAAATCAATGTGTACAATATATTAATAAAACCATCATAAGTACTTTTGATATCTTTTCATCACTTTCATTATTAAGTCAAAGTTATCAACGGCACCACACACCCTGTAGTAAAAGTCGTGTGGTCATCCTCGAAGTGGCCCCTCACACCAGTTGTACTGAATTTACAGAATTACCCATAGAAATTGTCCAATTATAAAACAGTCCGTGTAAACTTTTGAGACTACATTACAACCCCTTAAAGAGGGGAACTGTGGTGTAAGTGTAAAGTGTAAGAGCGATTACAAATCACAAAAACTATCTTATGGGTGCGTTTAGTTAGCGGGTTAAGGCGGGTTAAACTGCTAGAGGGTAACCCGTTTTTAGGTTTTGGTGTTTGGATATAGAGTTAAATTGAGGGTGAGTTAGAAGTGGGTTTGTTGTGATATTATTGTATTGAAGTTTGAAAAAGTGAGTAGTTATTTGATGTGATTGTATTGAAGTTTGGAAAAATAGTAAAAGTGAAGTAGTTTATAATTTTTATATGATATGATGGTATAATATATTATTTTTTGATAGAATTGATGATGTAAAATTGATTTATTTAATTTTTTTAAAAAGGAATAAAGTGAGAGAGGAGGAGTGGGTTAAGGAGGGTAAACTCCCCATCCGTGACCCGAACGGGCCCTATGAGTTTCGGTGTAGTTGGATATGATTTTAGGGGCCAAGATATAAAAAACCAGTTCATGTCTGGATAAATGGAAATATGTTAATTTCTCAAGAAATATGTGGTGTTTTATATTTAACACGACTTTTCTATAATACACCTCAATTTTGAAACACAGATTTTTGAGCTTGAGCGCATGAATGGCCACTACGGTGTGGGCTCGTTCATAGTAGCCAACACCGTCTCCTCCGCGCCCTACGTCGCCCTTATCTCAGTTGTCCCAGGGGCCATGGCCTACTACCTCGTCGGCCTCCAGAAGCCCCTCGATCACTTCATTTACTTCGCGCTCGTCCTCCACACTGCAATGATGCTGGTCGAGAGCCTCATGATGATCATTGCAGGCCTCGTCCCGGACTTCCTCATGGGCGTCATCACCGGGGCCGGCATCCAGGGAATGATGATTCTCAGCGGTGGGTTCTTCCGCCTCCCCAACGATCTCCCGAAGCCAGTGTGGCGTTATCCCATGTACTATGTCGCGTTCCACCGCTACGCCAACCAAGGATTGTACAAGAACGAATTCATTGGGCTAGCATTCCCTAACATTCAGGGCAATGGGCCGAAGATCATGGAGGGGGAGACCATCTTGAGGGACTACTGGCAGGTCGACATGAGCTATTCCAAGTGGTTCGACTTAACCGTGCTCTTCGCAATGATCGTCCTTTATAGGTTACTGTTCTTGGTTATCATCAAGCTCACTGAGACGATGAAGCCTGCGATCAAGGCGATGTTGGCCAAGCCAAGCAGGGGGAGGAAGGTGGCTACATAATCAGGGTTGGATCGGATTAGATTTCAATCAACTTAACTCCTGATTGAACAATTCTTGTACCAAATAGTTTTATCTAGTCCGATTTATATCCAACCTAGTATAAATAAAAGTTTTCATTAGCATAACATTTGTCCAATCTGTGACAACGGAAAATCCGTTACCCGAAGCTAGACATTCCGTCACCATAAGAGGTTTTTTTGTAATGGCCTTTATCCATTTTCAAGATTTCATGCAACATCAGGAGCTCAAGTTCTTTCTTCTAAAGTCGTGATGAGGTTCTTCATTGAGAATCGATGAATTTGAGATCTTTTTCTTTGTAATTTACCCTTATAAAAATATAAGTTGCTAAGGCATGTTTTTGCGTACTACAATGCGTATAATAATCCTTCAAACAATACAACAAAAAAGGACTATAATGATGCCTTTTGTAAAAATCTATTACAAATTTTTCTGTTATTAAATATATTATGACGATAATATTCATTGCAAAATCATTTTCTTATACTTAGAAATTAGCGACCCATGTCATAATCATCGATATATGTTAATTATCGATGGTTTGTAAATAAACACCTATCCGTAACTATTTTTTCAAAGTTTTATCTAGTGCTAAAGTTTCTACTAAAAAAATTAGCGATGACTTATAGAAATTTTGCGTAAAAATTGGAGATAAATATTTATATAGACGATCGCTAATGACTTAACGGATATGGCACCCTTCATTAATTTACACTGTAAAAATAATTTTTCACCGGAATAAAATTATTGTCATACATTTAAGAACGGACAATTTCAATGGAGATTTGATCACCGAAACATAATCAGTTAAAGGTAACAAATAATTTAATATTTATTACATTTCTTCTGTGATATTTGTTACATCTCTTCTGTATAGAAATATACATCAACAAATATTATTATTATTTGACTCTTTAAATTCACTACAAATATATTTGACTCTTTAAATTCACAACAAATAGCGCGTCTGTTGCTATATTTCTAACAACGATTTTCCGTTGATTTTTAATCTTTGTTAAATTTAACAATTATTATGAATTATAACGAATAAGTAAAGAAGTAAATAATCCTTAATGAACCTTTAGCAACGAAGATGTCATTGTTGCTTATTACGAATATACAAGCTAATTACGCAAGAAATCAAGTAAATGTTCATTGGATGTACTTTTTCATATCACATTTTATGTGATGTTTTGTTTTTTTTATTTTTTTAAATGCAACATGCGTTTCTTCTGTTTCATATTTCTGCTGTTGAAAGGATATTTTTGTTTAATTTACAGTAAATGTCCATAAAATCAAAATCGTCAGCTTTTGCCTTCTTACTTGTTAAAACTCATATTAAGTAAATCACTTTTAATTTCAACACCTCAAGCCAAAAGAAAGCAAATCTTAGTGATTCTTATGCAACAAAATCTGTCAACTTATCTTTAGATTTTTTTCCCTCCTATACAAGACTAATATATAATTCATCACAAAGTAAACCGCATTGGATCGGATCGGACAAAGTAAACCGCATTGGATCGGATCGGACCAGAAACATCACCCCATTTGCGAAGGAAATTTAACTGTTATGATTTTAGTTTTTACCTCCAAACCAGAGATCCGACAGAAGATTTTCAGTGTAATGGTCATGATTACGACAAAGTCCTTGTCAAACTTGATGAATATAAGCAAATTATCAATTGATGAATGTAGAGAGTATTAGTATTATTATATGCGTTATGTACTGTTTAGTATTTTCGTATTGTTCTCTGGAAGAAGGGAGAATCAGCCTGACGTATAAGAGCCTCCACCAGAGAGAGGCGACCTATCCTTCAATTCCACTGACTGGGACCCAGGAGATTAGCTTCCTCGATGAAATCACAAAAAAGGCTTTGAGATTCGGGGGTTCTCTTGAATAATCAGTTGCTTATTTTCTCCCAACATGGTATCAGAGCCTAAACCCTAGGGCTCATCCCACCACCCGCCCCTACCACCCGCCGCCGCCCCTTCCTCCCACCGCCGACCCTCCTCTCGCCGGCTCCTCCTCTCGCCGGCCCCTTCTCTCGCCGGCCCCTCCTCTCGCCGGCCCCTCCTCTCCACAGCCGGTTCCGCCCCTAGGCGGTTGAAAGACCGGCCCCCATGCCGTGCCCTAGCCGTACCCTAGGCGGCTATCGCCGTACCCTAAGCAGCTATCGCAGTCCGCTCGTCCTCCGGATTTATGGGTTTGGGTACGTAACGTCTACATACACACTCAAATCCTATGCAGTCTCTGTAGACATTTATCACTCGGTCTACAAACCCTAGTTCTTCTCCAGCAGTGATATGTCAGAATCCAAGGTGGATATGTGATGAGTCGTCCGATAGACTAAGGTAAAGATATCACTAAGGTCGTTGCGACCTCAGTCACTCGGGGCTCAGAGCTCAATCAAGAAACAAAGTTAGACCACCAATCGAGAAGACAAAAATCAATGAAAAGCAAAATAATGGTCTTGCTATGTGATTAACCTGGTATAACACCCATCGTCGGTCTCGAGGAGCTCGAGTTGGCCTTGCGGCCTACGAAGTATTCAAAAATGAAACAAAGCAAAAACAAGTATTTTTGGTGGTTTTTAATTATGTTTATATTTTTTTGGGTTTTTAATAATGAAGGAAAATAAGAACAAGGTAAATACAAGCAACTTCAACCAAGTATTTCAACACTCAAAAAGGATTCAAAAATTCAAACAAAAATGTTTTTAGATTTTATAAGTTTTTACTATTTTTGGTGAATGTTTGAGATTTTTATAATTTTTATGGAATTTTCTAAAAATAAAAGAAGGCAGAAACAGTGAGGTACTGTCCAGCCAGGCTTCAGAGGCCCATGAAAAATATCAAATGGTCCTATCGCAGCCTGGAGGTAATTTTTATGACAAATATAATCAACAAAGAAAATTCAGCAAAAGAGTTTGTAATTTTTTGGTTTTTCTACAATTTTTTAGAATTTTTATAAGATTTTAATGGTTTTTCAATTTTTAAAGTTTTTATGTGTCCAAAAAAAAGCCAAAAATGCACTAAAAATCAAACATGCTAGAACTAATAAATCCTAATTTTTTAGAATTTTTAAAAGAGTTTTTATATATTTTTTATGATTTTCTAAACTGGATAGACACAAAAAGTGATGTTTTTGAATTTTTAAAAATAAAAAAAGCCTCAAAAATGTACCCAAAAATTAGAGAAATTTTTACACAGTGGCAGGAGCCATGTGTCCAAATTTCACACAATTTGGGTATGATTTGCTATTTTATTTAAATAAAAAGAAGGCTCACAGTGCACAGGGACCCAAATGCAAGAAAAGTTAATTCCAGGGGCCAAATCATAACACGTGTAAAAAGCTCAGGGGCCCATCATGCAAAATGTCCCACAAAACACACGTCAGGCACGTGGTTCAGACACGGAGGGGTATATTGGTAATTCCTATTTTAAAAGTATCGAACCATAACACACAAGGAATAGAGGATAAAATATGCAAAATGCCCAGAATCTCACATGTCGACGCACGTGGGTACCATATACAGGGATTGACATGCAAATAAAGGAAACATGAAGGTCCTCAATGTAATTTTTCCAAAATAAAAACAACAGGATAAAATATTTACAGGACTAAAAAGTAAATGCAATAAACTAAGGGGCCTAAGAACAATTTACCCCTTTATTATTAGACGGCGCAGAGCTTGCCACGTGGAGGAATCCGATGGTGGGAGGCTGTGGCTAAACCCTCCCTGGATCGACGGCGCTGAAGAGGACACGTGGAGATCGGACGGCGCTGAATATATGGTGCCTCTTCGTCTGAGTGGATGGTCCAGATCAGGCCTCTGATAGATCAAACGGTGTAGGCTCCTCGAAAATGGGTGGCTCTGATCAAATCTTGCGCGGGAGGCTTGATCAGACGACGTCTGGAGGGTCTCCAAGAATTACTCGCCGGCGAACTTCGCCGGACAAATGCACGCGATGGAGATGTCCTCTGGAGCTGCTGAAATGGGGGATAGCTTCGCCTCGATGGTGCGCAGCTAGTGGATGCCTCCGATGAGGTCGGTGACCACCGGAGTGGTCCGGCGACGGTGGAGGACTGGAGCTGCTGTGGATGAGCATTCGGGCCCTCAGATGGGCCTCCTCCGACCTGTAAAGTGTACAGAACAACTCCTTGGTCGAGGGCAAATTGCCTCGACAAAGTTAGGGGTGAAATGGGCGAGTATGTGCGACGGGGCGACACCCTCCGGTGAGGTGCTGGCGGAGGAGGGTGGAGGACCTGCTTCGGGGCGAGTCAGGGGGGTTGGCTGGATGAAGCAGGTGGACAGGAGTGTGGCGAAGGTGAAGGTCGAGTCGGATGGACAAATGGGTAGACGGAAACGACTGGCGGTGGCGGTGGAGCTAAGAGAACTGAAAACTAAAAATCTAAATCTAAGCTACACTACAGACGATCGAAGCTACCTGGAGGACGTGGTCGACTGTGCTGGAGCTCAGGGAGCTCCAGGGGTCATGGCCTCAAGGGGGCGTCGCGTCCCGAGGCTGAGCGCACCTCGCGGCGGTGCACGGCGGTGGTCATCGCCGGATCAGTGGTTCCCGGCTGCCCGGGCCTCGCTGCTACCCTCCTCCGTGCTGCTGTCACTCTCACGAAGAAAAGGTCACTGGCGTCGAGGGGGAATGCCAAAGATGGAGTGGAATGGCGGTCGGATTTCAGCTATATACCTGTGAAGATCCATCAAAGAATGGGTCGGGTGAAGCATGGTGATGCACGGATCCCTAGAATCCACCCCACGCGAGGGTCTCGGATAAGCAAAGATCAAATGGAGCCCGAGGTTTGGGTGTTTGGCGATCGGATCGAGCGGGGAAAAAGATGAGAAATCGGGTCAGATGCCCAGATCCGCGAGAAGAGGGTCCGCAGGGGAGAGTTGACCGGGGGTCAACAATCCCCCATGGACCAATAGACATTCAACTTTTATTAATTCTTTGAAAATTCAATAAAAAATATTAAGTGATTTATTTTCAAAAAACTTAAAACATGAAAAATGTTTATTTATTTTCAAATTATTTTTCCGTATTTTTTATTTATTTTTTTGAAATATAATTTATGTGTTTACAAAATATTATTATTATATACAGGTATATACATGTATTTATTTTTTATTTTTGTTTTAATGATTTATTTTTATAAATTTATTACAATTTTATATTTTATTTATTTATAGAATAAAATTTGGAGAAAAAGGGTATTTTTATTTGATTTTTATTATTTATTTACATAGGTGAAATAAATACTTTTATTCACATGTATACATGGTATATACACAAGGTGGCTTTTGGTTTTTATTTTATTTCTTTTTATTTTATTTTTATTTTTATAATTTTTAGTTTATTTATTTACATTATGGAATGTGGAATATGTACATATTTTTATTTGATTTTAGTTATTTATTTACAAGAGTAAAATAAATAGATGTGTGGTTTTATACACATGGTCTATGCACCATGAAGAAGGAAATTTTATTTTATTTTTCTTTTATTTTCTCCATGTTTATACTAGTTTTATATTTACAAATATGTACAAATAAATAAGCACCCATTTTTATTTTTATTAAGAGGAAAATTATTTTATTTATGTATAGGTATATGTACACATGATTGACCCTATCTCCCTCTACTTTGATTCTTTTGCGGTCAGGCCCATGCTGAGCCCTCCCTTGGGATTAGGTCGCTCAATATTTATTCTAAATATCTCCCTCTTTTTCTTTTATTTCTTTATCCCTTTTATTTATACACAAAAACATGCTAAATATGCATATTTACACAAGGCATGCAAGATGGTATTTTATTCTATTTACACATATCTACATGTGTTTTGCATAGGTTTTGTAGCTAAAATAACAGAATAAAGAGTGATGAATGGGTATTCATCACCCCCTATACTTAACTTTGCTAATCCCTTAGCAAACACTTATTTCAAAAAGAAGTGAAAAAGAAAAAGAAAAAGAAAAAGAGGAGAAATCAAGGTTGATTATTAAACTTTCCTTTATTAAATTGAAATATGGAGCTCGGTCAGATCTTTGGATTATTAATTTATCGGAACCTTATTTGGACTTAAGCTTAAAACTTAACAGCCTCTAAGTTCCACCAATCTATGGGCAAGACTCCTCAATAAACCAGATCAGAACAAGTCTACATACACAAACTCTAATGACCATGAATCTTTCCTTGTACGGTGTAAGTGATATGTAGCTCCCCACCTCAGAAGTAACAAAAAAACAACTACCCTCAACCTGGTAACTCTAATGCCTCGGTCTAGCAACTCTTTCCTCGAGAAGCGGGGTATTCCCTTCTAAGTTCAAGTGCAACCGGCTCAAGAAGAGGGGGAAGAAGAGAATGGACCATGGCCAGTGTAGCCATGTATCCTTGGGAGCTCTAACCAGTGTAGCTGAGTCTCCTGCTGCAAGCTTCATGAGATGGAACATGTATACCATAAGCTTTTACTTTATTTGAGTATATACACTCCGATGGGATTATTAAATTTTCAATCCGACCCACCACTTTTTTGGAGTTCTTTTCTTTTTGCACATTTTTTTATGTGCATCTGTGCAACATATCACATGGTGCATCATATATATACAAGGAGTTTTTCCTCTTGAGCCAGTAGACTATCCCTCTTTTGAAGCTTTATTGCAAACCACGGCTTCTGTCTTTAGACTTCATAACCACCAGACCAAGTTGAGGCGCACTTCCTTCACTAGAAGAAGAAGAGAGGTTCCGCCTAGAAGTACTACCCTCATATGCTACCCCAAGCCAAAGGAAACTGCCTCTTCACCACCTCATCCGTGGAGAGCTATGTGTAAGGTGCTGGTGCAAGTAAAGCCATTGTCTCTGAGAGTCATGCGTGTGTTGTTAAGTGCTCTACTTAGGCTCATCAAGATGACATATGCTCATAGCCTAATGGAATCAAAGAATTAAGTCCCAATGGACCTGAAAAGTCTTAATCCTAAGCCCTCTAAGGTTCCTCTTATTGTTAGGTGGATTAAGGTCTTAACCAAGCTCCATTTGTCAATTTAATTCCAGGCTAGTTTAAATGTCAACTATGATTTGGAAAAACTTGTACAAGTATTTACAAAGATGCAATTTACAAACTATTTACACATGTGCAAAATTTTTGAAAAATGTTTTGAAACCATGGATGAATGCATGAATGCAAGTTTTGCAACATATGTACACAACTTTACACAAGGTTTTTGCAAACTCTTTGTTTTCAAAACATTTTGGAAAAATTTTGTACTATATACATAGTTTTGATAAGAAAATATTTACACACTATTTACACAAAAATTTTTTACAAACATTTTTACAAAAATAATTTTGTACAATAGCTATGTATGTGCAATAAAAGAATATTTATTTACAAGGAAAATTTTTTAATTTTTATGGATTTTTGGGTTTTTAGCCATTTTTATTTATTAACACACTCATACAAAGTACGAGTTATGGCTAAAGTATATATGAAATATATACACACACCCCTATACTTAGCTCGAACGATGTCCTCAGAGTCAAGAGCGATGAAGAAGACATAACTCGTGCTTAGTATAGTGAAGTGAAAAGGAAGGCTATATATAAAGACGAATGAAAGAATAGGAATCAAGAGGATCTCGGCATTTACCCCTATATTTAGGATCAAATAATCCTAAGTATAGCAGGCTGTACACAAAGGAAAAGTCAAGTGAAGAATTTACAGGGTCTACCCCCCTATCCTTAGGGTAAAATATCCCTAAGTATAGGCAGCAAAACAGGGGTAGAAAGACACGAAGAAAATCAACAAATATAAACAAGATGGAGGGGCATCACTCCCCCTATACTTAAGGTGAAGAATCCTTAAGTATAGTCAACAACAGAAGTGATGAAACAGAACGGAAGAACAACTCGGTGTTTCCACCCCATGTACTTAGGATGAGGTATATCCTAGGTATAGCAAATATAATCCTATACGAGACCTGGGGTAAAAACTAACACGGAAGAAAGAAAGATCAAAATAAGACGAAACATGTATATACAAAAGGGTACAATGTTGAGGTGCCTCTCAACAAGCGCTAGATTTTACGCCCCTAGCTAAGCGCAAAGGCTAGGACAAAGTTGTGTCAAGGTTCAGGACGACATCTGTAAGATGAATGCCATACTGTCGTCGCGGTCTCGATATGAGAACATCGACGAAATCAATAGTGTGAAGAATAACACCCAGGTAGGCAATCAGGCGGGTGTCTGCTACCGGCCAATGATATGGAAGTATGTAATCGGGATCCGGTAGCACAAAAGAAATCGTCAGCTCTGGATCAGACTGGAGTGGACGTGTAGAGCCGAAGAAATCAAATGTGGAGAAGGATGAATCAGTCATGGAATCCTCCACATCGATCAGTGTCTCGAAAAAGTGTGGGCAGTCAAGATCAGGAGACTCTCTAAGGAAACTGATATCCGATGCACAAAGTAGAGTGAAGTCAGACGGATCATCGAATATCTCAAGGATCGGCTCATCCTCGCGAGGGTCGTCGAGGTGAGATGACTCAGAATCAAAAGGATTAGAAGACTCGGTTTCGTGTTCCGTCGGATCGGATACACTCTCAGAAGGTGAACCGAGTACTCATCGTGTATGGCATTCTCCCGCAGATAACCCTCAGGGAGAAATGCCAGATCAGAGGTGAGAAATAGAGGATCATGATCTAGAAGGGCATCTGCGTTGCTGTCAAGTATCCACTCAGTGCACTAGGCTGCATCATCATCTGAAATATGGCTCTCGGCAATATGGAAGTAGGAGAAGGTACTGGTCAACACTGCAGAGGCTGGAAGTGTGTCTGCGGCTGATCCTCGCTCTGTGGCAATGCTGGCTGCCAACTGGTTCTCAGCAAGTGTGTCTATCTCGTCAAAGTGGAGGACAAAAGGCTCGAATACAAGACTATCTGTATCTGATCTCTCAAAGTGGTGTCCCATATTGAACTGTGGCTGCTGGGCTGAGTCATGGTATATGTCGGACTCCGAGAAGTGTCTCTGCAGAAAAGAAGCTGACTCCTCTGGGACTGGACACTGAAGTGACTGAATCAATGGCTGTAAAAGCGGGGGCTCCTCCGGCTCCTGGAGTGTCAGAAGATCTGATATCCAAGACTCGTCAACTGAGAACTCTGGGGCTGACTCGAACTCTAGCTGGAAGACCGATGGGAACTCGAGTAGACTCTGGGTCCGAACCTCTGCTATCGCAGTCATCTCCTCTGTACGCTGTGGTGCTGAGGCATTCAAGTCCTCGGGCTGGTGTGTAGAAGCTGTATCCTCATGTAATGTGACACACCGCACTGGTACTACAACATCCTCATGTGTTGTCCCGACCACGACATCTCGTGAAGATGGTCTCTGTGAAAGTAACCGCGAGATGGTATCCAGTAAGTGAATGTCAGAGCTGCGGTGTGAACCGCCACATGTGGTAATCACCAGTGCTATCTGCTCTACAATCATCCCCCGCATGGAGATCTCAATAATGTTTGTCAGTGAAAGTCCATGGTCTGGAAATCTCCTCAAGAGGTCAAGAAACCTCTGCCATGCCTCATGCAATGGCTCCTGGGGGTCAACTGAGAACTCGGTGATCAAAGATCGCATAAACTCTGCTCTACGCTGGGGAAAGTATCTCTGTAGAAACTCTCGGCGTAGCTCTCCCCACATAACGAATCTCCTCCCCAATCGTCTGTGCCATCTCATGGCTCTGTCCTGAAGTGTGAATGGAAAGGTCCTCAGCATCAACTCCTCTGCAGTGATATCTGAATAAGGTTGTGTCCTGCAAAACTCCTCGAACTCGGACAGGTGAAGATAGGGCTCCTCGTACGCCTCCCTTGAAAATGTCGGCAGTCTCTGAAGAAGCTCCCGATCTAGAATGAATAGACCTAGTGTAGAAGCAGACTGAGCTCCCTGTCGTATCTGCTCATCCACCCTACTGGAACAGGATCTATCCGATAATCTCATCTACTCTCTCTGATCACGAACGGAGTGCACTCTCAACTCAGCAATGGCATCGTCCGGGTCTCGTATCTGCTCCTTCTGATATCTGCGGACGTCTAGCGCAGCATGCCCAGAGTAGTGAAAGGGATGGGAGGGAGGGTGCGGGTGGTTGGTCGAAGATCTGACCTCCCTCAACGGTGGATTGGACTGATGGTTAGAGAATGGAGAAGAAGCCGTAAGAGTCGGCCAGAAATGAGGGGGATCCATCATCCAGGGATAAAGGAGAAGAAGGGGAAATGACTGAAGGGAGGGTGGGTGGGAGAAAAGAATGAGTGGAGAAGAAGATAGATGGGGGAAAGGCAAAAAGGATCTGGAACCACACAAGATGAGAAAGCAAACCCCCCGATTCACCTACGCACACTGAGATGAAGACCGTAAGAGATCGATCAATTATCTTGTCAATTTTATTTTAGGTAATCAAGTCAGTCTTTCAGAGCGACTACGTGAGCTGATAGGAATCCAATATTCTCAACCGACTGTCCCGAACACGAGGCTGGTAGTCAGTCAAGAAATCGGATATGGCTATAGCCTAGGATGCGGGTCACTCTCTCGCTCATCCAAACCAAACAAGGAGGGGGTTACTCTTCCCAAGACAGATATTCAAATGAGATGTCTTTTAGATCAAGTATGATTAGCAGTCCCAATTTTATTGTTTTTCTTTTTATGTATTTTTCAAGAAACGTCTAATGAATTTTTTGATTTCCTTTTATTCCTAAGTTCAGAAAACAGGGGGAGGAAAACGGAAAAGCCGATGCACGATAAATCAATGATGCATGCACGAGAAAGAAGACGTACCTGACTCCAGCAGTCTACATGCACTTACGATACGCGCATAAATATAAAACTAATTTATATGGATGCAAATGCGAGAACCGTCCTAAACAAAATCTCCTATTATCGTGAAGCACTGATTTATTTGCCTAAGTCCAGACGTGATCTATAGGAACAGATATTCTATTAGGGTTGTGGACCTAAGGTTACCTGGCTCAACAAAATAAAAACTTAAGTCTAGGGGCTCAAGCACAGAAATCCACGTGAAATCAAATAAAAAGAAAAGCCGACAAAAACCAAAATAGCGATGGGGTCCCCCGAGCATACCGGTGCTCGGCGAAACAGACCCCAAGAGTCAAGTCTCTGTCTCTGGTCCCTGTATTATTACAATAATATAAATGTGCTGAAAATGTAAACTAAACTAATCTAGCTACTCTCGCACTCATGTTAGTCTCCTCGCGCTCTCCTGCGGCTCCGTTAGAAGGGAGCCGCCTCCGAATCACGCGGTTGCGCCGGCTCTTCGAAAAGAGCCACCTCGATCCCCGGACCCTCGCAAGAAAACAAGCAGAGTGTCAAACCAAGTTATTATATAAATAAAATACAACAGATAAAATATATACCAAAATATCTATAGAAAGCCGCGAAAAGGAAAAGCCGTGGAAAAATCAAAATCGACTACTAAGTCATGCTCCCCGGCAACGGCGCCATTCTGATGAGCCATCGATAGACTAAGGTAAAGATATTACTAAGGTCGTTGCAACCTCAGTCACTCGGGGCTCAGAGCTCAATCACGAAACAAAGTCAGACCACCAATCGAGAAGACACAAATCAATGAAAAGCAAAATAGCGGTCTTACTATGTGATTAAATTAGTATAGAATCCAGGGTCGGTCTCGAGGAGCACGAGTTGGCCTTGCGGCCTACAAAATAGTCAAAAATGAAACAAAGCAAAAACAAGTATTTTTGATGGTTTTAATTATTTTTATATATTTTTTTGGGTTTTTAATAATGACAGAAAATAAGAACAAGGTAAATACAAGCAACTTCAACCAATTATTTCAACACTCAAAAAGGGTTCAAAAATTCAAACAAAAATGTTTTTAGATTTTATAAGTTTTTTGCTGTTTTTGGTGAATGTTTGAGATTTTTATAATTTTTATGGAATTTTCTAAAAATAAAAGAAGGCAGAAACAATGAAGTACTGTCCAGCCAGGCTTCAGAGGCCCATGAAAAATATCAAATGGTCCTATCACAACGTGGAGGTAATTTTTATGACAAATATAAACAACAAAGAAAATTCAGCAAAAGAGTTTGTAATTTTTTGGTTTTTCTACATTTTTTAGATTTTTTATAATATTTTAATGGTTTTCAATTTTTAAGGTTTTTATGTGTCCAAAAATAGCAAAAAATGCATTGAAAATCAAACACGCCAGAACTAATAAATCCTAATGTTTTTAGAATTTTTAAAAGAGTTTTTATATATTTTTTTTGATTTTTTAAACTGGACAGACACAAAAAGTGATGTTTTTGAATTTTTAAAAATAACAAAAAGCCTAAAAAATGTACCCAAAAATTAGGGAAATTTTTACCTAGTGGCAGGAGCCACGTATCCAAATTTCACCCAATTTGGGTTTGATTTGCTATTTTATTTAAATAAAAAGAAGTCTCACAGTGCACAGGGACCCAAATGCAAGAAAAGTTAATTCCAGGGGCCAAATCATAACAGATGTAAAAAGCTCAGGGGCCCATCATGCAAAATATCCCACAAAACACGCGCCAAGCACGTGGTTCAGACACGGAGGGGTATATTGGCAATTCCTATTTTAAAAGTATCAAACCTTAACACGCAAGGAATAGAGGATAAAATGTGCAAAATGCCCAAAATATCACGTGTCGACGCACGTGGGTACCATATACAGGGACTGACATGCAAATAAAGGAAACATGAAGGTCCTCAATGCAATTTTTCAAAAATAAAAATAATAGAATAAAATATTTACAGGATTAAAAAGTAAATGCAATAAACTAAGGGGTCTAAGAACAATTTACCCCTTTATTATTAGACGGTGCAGAGCTTGCCACGTGGAGGAATCCGACGGGGGGAGGCTGTGGCTAAAGCCTCGCTGGATCGACGGTGCTGAAGAGGACACATGGAGATCGGACGACGCTGAATATATGGTGCCTCTTCGTCTGAGTGGATGGTCCAGATCAGGCCTCTGATAGATCAAACGGTGTAGGCTCCTGGCAAATTGGTGGCTCTGATCAAATATGGCGCGGGAGGCTTGATCGAACGGCGTCTGGAGGGTCTCCAAGAACTACTCGCCGGCGAACTTCGCCGGCCCAGTGCACGCGGTGGAGATGTCCTCTGGAGCTGCTGAAGTGGGGGATAGCTTCGCCTCGATGGTCCGCAGCTAGTGGATGCTTCCGATGAGGCCGGCGACCACCTGAGTGGTCCGACGACGGCGGAGGACTGGAGCTGCTGTGGATGAGCGTTTGGGCCCTTAGATGGGCCTCCTCCGACCTGCAAAGTGCACAGAACAGCTCCTTGATCGAGGACAAATTGCCTCGACCAAGTTAGGGGTGAAATGGGCGAGTATGTGCATCGGGGCGACACCCTACGGCGAGGCGACGACGGAGGAGGGTGGAAGAGCTGCTCCGGGGTGAGTCAGGGGGGTTGGCTGGGTGAAGCAGGTGGAGAGGAGTGTGGCGAAGGTGAAGGTCGAGTCGGATGGACAAATGGGTAGACGGAAACGACTGGCGGTGGCGGCGGAGCTAAGAGAACTGAAAACTAAAAATCTAAATCTAAGCTACCCTACAGATGATCGAAGCTACCTGGTGGGCATGGTCGATTGTGCTGGAGCTCATGGAGCTCCGGGGGTCATGGCCTCAAGGGGGCGTCACGTCCCGAGGCTGAGCGCACCTCGTGGCGGCGCACGACGGTGGTCATCGCTGGATAAGTGGTTCCCGGCTGCCCGGGCCTCGCTGCTGCCCTCCTCCGCGCTGCTGTCACTCTGGCGAAGAAGAGGAGGTCAGTGGCATCGAGGGAGAATGCCAAAGATGGAGTGGAATGGCAGCCGAAGTTCAGCTATATACCTATGAAGATCCATCTAAGAATGGGTCGGGTGAAGCACGGTGATGCACAGATCCCTAGAATCCACCCCGGGCGAGGGTCTCGGATAAGCAAAGATCAAATGGAGCTCGGGGTTTGGGTGTTTGGCGATCGGATCGAACGGGGAAAAAGATGAGAAATCGGGTCAGACACCCAGATCCGCGAGAAGAGGGTCCGCGGGGGAGAGTTGACCGGGGGTCAACAATCCCCCGTGGACCAATAGAAATTCAGCTTTTATTAATTATTTGAAAATTCAATAAAAAATAGTAAATGATTTTTTTCGAAAAATGTAAAACATGAAAAATGTTTATTTATTTTCAAGTTATTTTTTAGTGATTTTTATTTATTTTTTTGAAATGTAATTTATGTATTTACAAAATATTATTATTATATACAGGTATATACATGTATTTATTTTTTATCTTTATTTTAGTGATTTGTTTTTATATATTTATTCCAATTTTATATTTTATTTATTTATAGAATAAAATTTAGAGAAAAATGGTATTTTTATTTGATTTTTATTATTTATTTACACAGGTGAAATAAATACTTTTATTCAGATGTATACATGGTATATACACAAGGTGGCTTTAGGGTTTTATTTTATTTCTTTTTATTTTATTTTTATTCTTATAATTTTTATTTTATTTATTTACATTGTAGAAATGGAATATGTACATATTTTTATTTGATTTTAGTTATTTATTTACAAGAGGAAAATAAATAGATGTGTGGTTTTATACACATGGTCTATGCACCATGAAGAAGGAAATTTTATTTTATTTTTATTTTATTTTCTCCATGTTTATTCTAGTTTTATATTTACAAATATGTACAAATAAATAAGCACCCATTTTTATTTTTATTAAGAGGAAAATAATTTTATTTATATATAGGTATATGTACACATGATTGACCCTATCTCCCTCTACTTTGATTCTTTTGCGGTCAGGCCCATGCTGAGCCCTCCCTTGGGATTAGGTCGCTCAATATTTATTCTAAATATCTCCCTCGTTTTCTTTTATTTCTTTATTATTTTATTTATGTACAAAACATGCTAAATATGCACATTTACACAATGCATGCAAGATGGTATTTTATTCTATTTACACATATCTACATGTGTTTTGCATAGGTTTTGTAGCTAAAATAACGGAATAAAGAATGATGAATGGGTATTCATCAATATGCCATACATAGGTGCGTTCAAAGGTCACACGCCAATAGTGAAGATGGATGGTTTAAACTACGAGCTCTGGGCGATGCAGTTCATGAGCCTAATGATGTCAAACGGTAAGAAGCACATTCTTATCGAGGATGAGCCAACAGAGAAGACATGGATTTATGCCTCGTGGGAGGCTGATGATTCGTATGCCAAGGTTTGGCTGTATGGCACACTGTCGATGGAGATTGCCAATGATGTCCTCCATCAGCCCACTGCCAAGGCAATGTGGGATATTCTGGCTGCAACATACTCACAAGTGAGGAATGAAACCAAGATGTTACAGCTTCAGCATGATATATTCACGATGAAGCAGAACGACAGACCACTGCACTCCTTGTACACGTCCCTGAGAGGGATGTTTGAGAAACTCTACGGTACCATCCCACTCACAGCAACCCCTGAGCAGCAAAAGACGTTTCGGAATGCCACCATGGTGGGTGTTCTACTTGCAGCCCTAGATCCTGAGTACGAGGTTGCCCGCTCTCAGATTTTGGCAGATGCAGTTATTCCTCAAATGGAGGAGGTTTACCGGAGGCTCAGTCGCATTTCGGTGCCTTCCAGCTCATCTACTCCACCCCCTTCAGCGATGGCGGTATTGCGTGGAAGAGGTGGTCAGTCTTCTGGTCGTGGACGTGGTCATGGAGGTGGTAGGGGTGGTCGCTTTCGGCACCCCTGTTCGTACTGTCACCGCACAGGCCACTCGGAGGATACATGCTACTCTAAGCATGGCTTTCCAACATCAGCGAGGGTAGTTGATCATGTGTTGCCCCAGTCAGCATCCAATGCCGACAATCGTTTTGAGGAGCTCGTGGCATGTCTACGTGATATTATGCCACAATCTGCTGCTGATTCTCCTGTTGGACCTTCTGATGTCGCTGCCTCTGCCTCTACCAGTTCCTCGACTATCGCCAGTACTTCAGGTAGTGCTACTGCATTTACCACTTGTCATGATATATCAGATTGGATTATATATTTTGGTGCTACACATCACATCTGTCGAGATCGAGAGAGGCTTGAGTCCTACAGGGACATTTCCCATGGCCGTTCAGTACAGATTGCAGATGGTACTCACTCCCCCCTTGTGGGATAGGGGGAGGTCTTCCTATCTCCTTCTATGCATCTACAGAATGTTTTACATGCTCCTCAGTTCTCCATGAATCTGTTGTCCATTAGTCAGATTACAAAGGATTTGCACTGTCGTGCTATATTTGACCCCTCTTCTCTTATTTTTCAGGACATACTAATGGGTAGGGTGATTGGCTGTGGCTCTGAGAAGAATGGTCTGTATCGCTTTGTCCGGAATTCTTATGCGGGTATCTCTTCTTATTCAGACGGTCCTGTTTCTCGGTACATCTGGCATCTTCGCTTTGATCAACTCCTGCTACAGAAAATGCGACATCTTCTACCTCAGATCTCTCCCAGTTCATCATTTCGCTGTGATGCGTGTCAGATGGGAAAGTATCATAGGTCCAGCTTTCCCAGTCGTCAGAGTTGGAGTAGTAGCTCCCCGTTCGAGTTGTTGCATATTGATATTTGGGGTCCAAGTCGTGTTCCTGATCATCAGGGACACATGTTCTATTTGGTTGCAGTGGATGATTTCTCTCGTGTATCTTGGGTCTTTCTTTTGAAGAATAAATCTTAAGCAGTAGATGTGATTAAAATTGTGATTAATGAAGTGCGTAATATTTTTTACTCTATTGTCAAATATGTTCGTACAAATAATGCCCTCGAATTCTGTATAAGGTATATTTCGTAGTTTCTCTCCTCAAAGGGCATTATTCATCAAACTACTTGTCCTTACACATCTCAACAGAATGGAGTGGCAGAAAGAAAGCACCGTCATCTTCTTGACATTAAAGGAACCCTTCTTATTCAGAGTAGTTGCTCCTATATCGTTCTGGGGGGTGATAAAGCTACGTTTCATCATCTTTATTCTATCATTTTGGCCTTAAAAAACCTAGTAAATGCGTGCAAATAGCATTAATTCATGCATTTTAGCATTCATGCATAGGTGTGTAAATACTGTATAAAATACGATTTTTAATGCCAAAATTATAGAATAAAGAAAAGAAAAGAAAAAGAATAAAATATTGTAAATATTTTATGACCCGAAACCCCGAGACCTAGGCATCTCGATGAATAGGTCGACAAGGAATAAAGTAGGGGGAGATAAGGTCAAAAACACTGTCCAAATACCTATACATTCTATTCATTTCTTATTCATTTTGGGACCTATTTTTGGTTCCACTTTTTATACATCAAATAAAGAAACTTTGTACATGAAAGTTGTAGATAATTTTATAAAGAAAAATACAAAATTGATTTTAGAGAAAAATAATACACAGATAAAAAGTTATGCTCTGAATAAAATTCCAGAATCCCAACTTCCCAGACCCGTATCTCACAAATGAAAACTCCAAATGCATCAGACTCATCTTTAATTGTATATAGAAGAAAATAAGCTATTTAATGGCGTTGGTTTCGCATTTGGCGGAGCTACGGTTTGGAAGTTGAGTTTTGGACCCTCATTGTACAGCGTACCGAATAAAATATTCAATTTATTATTTATTTATTATTTTTACAATTTTATATTTTTTATTTTTATAATGTTGTAAATAATACTTATAATAATAATGTACATTAAAATAAGAATAAAAACCTAAATAAAAACAAAAATAAAATACTTAAAAATAAAATACATACATACATTACCTGTACATATACCTATACAAAACATATTTGTATTTTATTAATTATACAAAGAACATCAATAAATTAAAATAAAAATATAATTATGTGTATAAAAGTATGTTATAATTATATAAATTAATAAACATAATTAATAATATTAAAAATACCTAAATAAAAATAGAATACTTAAATACATAGATATAGATACCTATAAGGGTATAAATGCAAACTTGTAAAAATAAATCTCATAAAAATATTTAAAAATCGGAATAAAATACTATATAAAATAATAAATATTTTTTATTAAATAACCATAAATTAATTACATCATCTATTATTTTTAATTACATTTACAAGGTATTTATTTAAGTTTTTGTCTTTTTGCGGATGACGTGGCCCAATCAGGCCACGCCATCCGTTGACCATAGGTCAACTCTGTGACCCAGGTCACAGACCGCTGGACATGTTCAAGTAGCCATCTTCGCGGATTTATGGAGACCACGCCTTTCACCTTTTTGAGTCGCGTCCTTCACGACTTTTGATCCCTGTACATAGCTCTTACACGCCTATATCTCATCTTGGCCATTGGAGGCATGTGCCGCCTCTGGCACCTCGATCAAGGAGCCGCCTCGGCCATGCTTCAAAAAGCCCCTTGCCTCCATTTTCAAAATTCGAACCTCATTTGACCCGCCTTTTCCCCCTTTTGTCTGGAGCTCTGGACCGGTGGTGGTGACAGCACCACCTCCAGCCCATCAAGGTGGTGTTTGGCGAGTTATTTGGGCGTCTCCAACCTCCATCTCCGGCGTATGCCGTGAGGTACCAACCTTGGGTTTTTCAACCCTTGAGGTGCTGTTTCGTCTCTGTTTTTCCTTGCATTTTCCTTTGTTTTGTTTATTTGCAATAGTTGTAGCCTTAGTCTACCATTCTACTCTCAAGTTTCATCCGACCAAACACCCAATCCGCCCCTCGCCGGAGCTTGCTCCGGCGAGCCTCCCTTGCACCACATCACGCCATCCCGCCGTCGATAAGGTCTGGGACCTACAAGTTTTTGTTGCTGCTGCGTCTTTTGTCGATTGCAGGTCCCAAGAGAGGTCGTTCGTGCCTCGATTTTGCTTGAGAAAGACCCCAGGTTCGCCGGAGAAGAAGCCCGCGCGCCGTCGCTGCCCAGCTGCTCCGCGCGTGAACAAAACGCGGGGGAGGGGCCGAACCACAGTTGCCGTCCATCTCCCCCTCCCCGTTGATCCTGGCTGTCCGTTTTTGAGAAAGCTCCAGCCGTTGATCGCCCCCACAAGATCTAATCTCGGCCTTAAGAAACGAAGGGGTATCGGGCTACGTGGGGCTGCCACGTGGCGTAAGTAAAAGCCGCCCCGCCGTTGGATCGTTCTATTGACTGGGTAATTTGCGAACTCACCCCGGCGATTTTTGACTTTAGTGTTTTAAATCAAAACTTTTGTCTGCTGTGTAAAGTAGTTGAAACATTTGCGAACTTGGCCCCAAAAGTTTTGTATATTGCGGATTCGTCCCCGCCAGGCACGTGTTAGCCACGTGCATGCTTGGCGATTTTGCGGGAAAGCCCTTCGGGCATTTTGTTATTAGATTTAGTCCAACAAGTTTATTTTGCATATATTTATTTTCTGGAAATTTACATTCTGGCCCTCGGACTTTCTATCTATTTGCAAATATACCCCTGGCAGTGTGTAGTTTCTTGCTGTTATTTCTATTTATTCCTTGCATCTAGAAGAGTCCAAAAATTCCACAAAAATTGCATTAAGATCCTGTTGCATCATACTTCCACGCCATATTTTTGCATTTGCATGTTATTGCATTTTAATATTTATAAAAATTCAAAAATAGTCATTTTGTGCACTATCTAACTTAGAAAATCCATAAAAAATATAAATACACTTCAGAAAAATCCCAAAAAAATATATTTTGTGTATTTTAGTTTGTTTTAACTCCCAGCCAAAAATCATTAAAAAATATAAAAGAAAACTCCAAAAAATCACAAAACTCTAAAAACCTTCATAAAAATTTATAAAATTCGTAAAAAATCCAAAAATTGTGTTTTCTTTTCCTGAATTTTTTTGTTTTGTTTCCTTTACTTGAAAATTAATTTGGGAAATTTTTGATACTGTTTGCTATTTTTCATTCCCATTTTAAGTTTCAGCCTTGTCTTTTACCCACTGTTTCCATTATTTTGACTTTAAAAATACCAAAAACATTCTAAAAATTATCCGAAAATCACAAAAACAGTAGAAAAATATAAAAAGACCAAAAAGACTTTATTTTCTAATTTTTGGATATTTTTATCTATTTTTATAAATATCTCTTTCTCTCTTTTATTACATAGTTCATATATTCCAATATTGAAAAAGAAAATAAAAAAATATAAAATATAAAAAGAAAATACAAAATCAGTAAATTAAAAATCCAAATATAAAAATATAAAATTAAAAATTAAATAAAAAATATATAAAATTAAAAACCCACAAAAAATAGCATAATAGACTCTTGATCACATTCACACATTTTTGTGCACTTGTGCCCCGTTCTACCTGTCTGCTCCCTGTGTTCGACCTCTACACATACTTGCACTATACACATCTTGTTGTAGAGTTATAATAAATGTTAACTCCGCACATTTACTTTCATTGCTTGATATATTTGTCGTGGGTTAATTGTTGTTTGAATCGGGATTTCGTTTGAGGTCAAATCAGCGACTGTTGATTCGCCTTGTGAGTCAACACGACCTCTGCAATTCTCCGTGTTCAACAAATGGCACCGTTGCCGGGGAGCAACAGCGCGTAGTTCGGGTTTTTGCTCGTGTTTGTGATTATTTGCCTATTTTTGCCTTATTCATTTGTTCATTCATTTGATAAAATTGCTTGACTTGTCTAACCACCCTCTTGTTTAACTTTGTGCGAGGTACGCGGATCGAGGGAGGCCCTCCTTTCGAGGAGCGCTCGTGCAACCACGTGAGGCGGCTTTTTTGCTTCGTACTAATGTAGACTTGGAGGGAATTTTGAAGACAACTCCTTAGCAATTATTTCCTTGCATTTATTTTTGTAATTTATTGTGAGAGAGATACCTTTAATTTGTAATAATACAGGTACTCGGACTCTTGGACTTTCGGGCCCAATTTCCAAGTGTTTGTACACTTGGGGGCTCACTGCGGTTTTTACGGTTTTCACTGCCTTTTTTATTTTGTTTTCCGATTTTGTTTTCCTTACTTTGTGTGATTGATCCCTTAGATTTAGGATTGCTTGCGATAGATTAAGGCCAAACACCTAATATATCTTGCATGTACCTATAGCCGCATTTGGACTTAGTCAAATTTAAACAGTCGTGTCATTATCTTTTAACCCGTGTGCCGTGAGCGAGCCCCATCAAGCGCTACTCCTGAACTCGAGTGTGTCGAGAAGAGGAGGGGTGAGCCAAGACCGGACTCTTAGGTTAAAGATAAGTGGCCGGCTTGTGGTTCTTCACGATAATAGCAATTTCTGCAACTTAGGGCGATTTCATCGGCTTGCATTTGCATATAGTTAGGTTTCAATTCTGCTGAGCATCCCTGCATGTAGAGTGCTGGAGGTAAGGTGAGCATTTACGCTTTAGCATACATCATCGTTTCGCCGCTTGCATTGCTTTTCCGACTCTCTACCTCTGATTTTGATCACCTAGGTGCTTAAAAGAATTGACTCCCCGTTAGGCTCGTGCATTCTCATTAAAATACCAAAAAAAGTGATAATTAATAAAATTGGGACTGCTAATTTTACTTGACCCTAAAATTGATCAAAAGAAAAATCTTGTATTGGGGCGAGTAATCCCCTCATTGTCTTCGCTTTTACTTGCTCGCGCACACCCTAAGGACTAGTGCCCAAATCCCATCTTCAGCCCCTAAGTGTGTGTGCAACTCTTTGACTTCTCACCTAACTTTAAAACAGACTAGATAAAAAGACCGCTCTTGTGATCTCTACCGAGTTGAGTAGGTGAATTGAGGGTTTGATTGTTTCATTTATTGTTTGTGATTGTTTTGTGTGTGTCCTAGATCTCTTCTGCGCACTTGCGCCTTTCTTCCCACTTCTCTTGACTTGACCATCGTGCTCTCTCGATCATTGTCTTTTGTTTTCGAGATGGACCCCTGGAGCGTATTTTATCCGGACTTTGCGGATCCCTCGTTCACTCCAACCGGTCCACCTCCTTTTTTCCAGGAGGACTTTGCTCCTGATTTTTGTACATATCCGCCTCAGCCGCAGTATCAGGACTCGGATTTCTATCCACACCCACCTCCACCTCCGTATTTTCCACCTTCACATTCACCCGAGACTGATCTGTTGGAGTCACCTTTCATGGAATCCACCCTTGAGCACTTGACCCAGATGATGGATCATATGAGACAGAGGATTGACCACCTCACTAGCACAAATAAGAGCAACCATGATATTCCACCATTTGATGATATGGGTTCAATTGAGGATTTCCATGAGAGCTTGCAATCGCCAAAAATACAAAAAAATGAGAAAATTTTAAAAATACAAAAAGAGATTGGGAGACCTTTAATCAAGTCAGACTGTGAGGATAGCATCCACCTGCCAGACCCTTTGACCACACAATCTCTCACATCCTGTCCCACCTTTGACCCCGAGGATGCCGCTGTACAGACTGCTCTTGGCATGCCTCGTGTATATGCTGATTCCGACTTCCTCCCTTGTATGGAGGAGGTCCAAAAATTCAAAAAAATGTTGACTGAATCCGAAGTGGTGGCCACCATACATGAGATTATTCGTGCCCCACTTCAGCAGGACATGACTGATTTATCTGCTCCTCTTCCCAAGAAGAGAAAGCGGAGGAGCAGATCTGAGCATCATATTTTGACCATGGCCACTGCCCACGCCATCACACATCGTCCCATTCCTCGGAAGAAGAACACTACCACACCATTCATTAGCTGTACCATCTCTGACCACACATGTGATCACACTCTCCTAGACAGCGGTGCTTCGATTAGCATCATACCCTTCTCGTTGGTACAGTCTCTTCACTTAGGGCCTCTCAAGAAAATCAGGATGATCGTACAGTTCGCTGATGGATCAATAAAGAGGCCGAAGGGTATCCTTGAAAACGCCGTCATCTCGATTCAGGGCACGAGCCACAATGTTGATTTTGTCGTGTTGCCCATGGAGAACTCCACAGGGGAGCATTCTCCAATCATCCTGGGACGACCATTCCTCGCCTTTGCGAGGGTCGTTATTGATTACGGATCAGGAGAGATTCGCTTCCGTCCTGCTGACGAGAGCGAAGCGTTGATCACCGCACCTACTGCCGACCAGAGACCTGCACCTGATATGACTTCACCTATCTTGGCTGACCCTGAGGACTATGATCTATATGAGGATATCAGAGAGACCTTCTTCATGACCGATGATGAGACCCGAGAATTCCTCTCCAAGGAGGAAAGCTCGGAAAGCATAGACCTTGGTGTTGCTGCTTCCTGTGATTGGCGATGTGTTGATGAAATCCGCGGGATTTACACGATAGATACCATTGAGCGGAGGGCAGATTTAGAGACTATACAGGACGGACATGCTCTGACTACTTCCACTGATGAGTCCGCTCCTGTCCATGTAGATACTAATGAGAGTAAGGCCGAATTTGATTTAGTTGCTTTTCTTCAGAAATTCGGGCCTTTTGATGAGAAAGATGATCCAGTTGAAATTATAGAGGACGACCAGAGTTCGACTACTTCCACCGATGAGTTCGTGCCTTTTGGTTTTGACCTGGATGACTCCTCGCAGGACGACTCTGAGTACACTACTTCCGATGATGATGAGTTCGTCCCATTCCACTTTGACATCAGCGAGACTCCCTAGGCCGGACCTAGTCACACTTCTTCCACTCACCAGTCTGTGCCTTCACACCTTAGGGCCCCTGAGGACGTACACTCTGTCGACCCTGATCGGTTCCCGTCCACTGTGGACCCCGATGTCGACCTGCATCACACCAGATCTATTCCTCAGCGGTCCCGCAAGAAGGTTCGCTTTCAACCTTCTTGATCATGTGTACATCCGCCTCTGTTGTATATACTCTTATGTTTAGTTTCGTCCTTCTCCCATTTTGCTCGACCACCCATTCTCGTGTTTGCCTTGCTTAGGACGTACTTTGTCCTAAGTATAGGGGGGTGGACGAGCCGAGTGTTCTTTCATCGTTCCTTGTCATCACTCCTGTCGTTGCCTATACTTAGGGCTTCTTTCACCCTAAGTATAGGGGGAGTGGTGTGTACATCCTCTGATCTCGTTTCCATTCTCATCGCTTTTCTTCTTTTCTTCTTTTCTTCTTTTCCTTGTCTATTCTCTTCATCTATCAAAAAGGTGTCGCCCCTTGTAGACAGTTTTCTATACTTAGGACGTACTTTGTCCTAAGTATAGGGGGGTGTGCACCCCGAGTATTTCCATTCCATTCTTTGATCCTCTCCATTGTCTCCTCTCCTTGTCTATACTTAGGGATATCTTACCCTAAGTATAGGGGGAGACAGTCTGAGTACAATCTGTTCATTCCCACCCTTGACCCTCCCTGCTTTGTGTACAGTCTGCTATACTTAGGATTATTTGATCCTAAGTATAGGGGGGACGGTCAACTTCTCATTCTTTTGTTCATCTCTTATTCATTTATTATTTAGATTTTCCTATACTCAGTACTTGTTATGTCTTCTCTTTTCTCTCTGATCTATGAGGACATAGCTCAAGCTAAGTATAGGGGGGTCGTATATACTGCGTATATACTTTAGCCATAACTCGTACTTTCGTATTTTCCTAATAATATGGCTAATTATTCTTTAAAATTCATTAAAAATCCTTAATAAAAAGGTGTTTTGTTCCTCAAATTCTTTTTGTGTAATTACTGATTCACAAATCAGGTGAAAATGTTTTTTGCAAAATGTTTGAAAAATAGTTTGAAAATCGTTGTGAACATCTATTGAAAACTATTTTGAAAATATTTTGTTACATATTTTCAACCTTTGTAAAAATGTGTGGTTTGTAAAATTTATTTTCTTTGTGTGAAATAAAAATGTTTGAAAAATGATTTGCAAATGGTTTGAAAAATGGTTGCAAAGATATGTTGAAAAATCTATCTATACTGTTTTGAAAACCTTTGCAAAATGATTTTCAAATGTGTGTACATGTTGCAAAAAATGATTGTAAAAATTATCTTGGACTATAGTTTTCAAAAATTCTGTGAAAAGTTTGTGTCAAATGAGTTTGAGGAATACTTACATCTCACCAAAATTCACTATATATTTATGTATAAAACTGACCACTTACCCTTGTAAATTCTTAAAATCCACTTCTTGTATATATAAGAAGCACTCCCGTGTACATAGTTTTCACCTAGTTTTCAGCCAAAACTTTTTCTTTTCAAAAATCCCAAAAACATTTGCAAAACTAAAATCCAAAAACATTTGAAAGATCTTTTTGAAAAATACAAAAAATTGCATCTGCATGCACATGCATCATCTTTTCAAAAATCCATAAAAAGTTCAAAATCTTGAAAATTACATCACAAAAATATTTTTTGCATAGCATGAGCATTTTTCGGATTGAGTTTGATAGTTGAACAAGTCTAAGTAAAATCCAGAGATTGGAGCTTGATTGGACCTTAAAATATACCTAATAACAGGAACCTTATAGGAACTGGGTTTGAGGTACTTCAGGTCTAGTTGACTTAATTCTTTGAGGATCACGGGACTTGGTTCAATGGATTCTTGACTGCCTAAGTAGAGTATTTCAGAGCACACGCACGACTCTTGTTGATAATGACCTAACTTGGACACCTGCACCTTTCACATAGCTCTCCACGGATGAGGTGGTGAGAAGGCAGTTTCCTTTGGCTTGGGGTAGCATATGAGGGTAGTACTTCTAGGCGGAACCTCTCTTCTTCTTATAGTGAAGGAAGTGCACCTCAACTTGGTCTAGTGGTGATGAAGGCTAAAGACAGAAGCCGTGGGTTGCAATAAAGCTTCAAAAGAGGGATAGTCTACTGGCTCAAGAAGAAATTTCTTGTATATATGCTGCACCATGTAGATATGTTGTACATATGTAATTGAAAAAAAAAGAAGAAGAAAAAAAAAAGAAAAGAAAAGAAAACAAAAAAAAAGAAGGAACTCCAAAAAAGTGGTGGGTCGGATTGAAAATTTAATAACCCCACCGGAGTGTATATAGTCCAATAAAGCAAAAGCTTATGGTATCCATGTCACATCTCATGAAGCTTGCAGCGGGAGACTTAGCTACACTGGTTGAGCTCCCAAAAGTCTATACTTCTTCCCCCTCTTCTTGAGCCGGTTGCACTTGAACTTAGAAGGGAATACCCCGCTTCTCGAGGAAAGAGTTGCTAGACCGAGGCATTAGAGTTACCAGGTTGGGGGAGGTTGTTTCTTTGTCACTTCTGAGGTGGGGAGCTCCATATCACTTACACTGTACGAGTCAGACTCATAGTCGTAAGAGTTTGCGTATGAGTTGAAGTAATTCTGACCTGGCTATTGAGGAGACTTGGACAGAGTTTTGGGATTCTCAAGGACTGTTGGATTTCAAACTTGGTTCTCATTAAGGTTTCGACCGCACTAAAATTCCAAAGGTCCGACTTAAGCTCCAAACTTTGATTTTGTGAAGACAAGTTTGATAATTAAACTTCATCCAATTTTCTTCTTTTTCTTTTCTTTGTTTTTCTTTTTCTGCACTTATTGCATAAGTGTTTGCTAGGGACTAGCAAAGGTAAAGTATAGGGGGATGATGAAGCTACGTTTCATCATCTTTATTCTATCATTTTGGCCTTAAAAAACCTAGTAAATGCGTGCAAATAGCATTAATTCATGCATTTTAGCATTCATGCATAGGTGTGTAAATACTGTATAAAATACGGTTTTTAATGCCAAAATTATAGAATAAAGAAAAGAAAAAGAATAAAATATTGTAAATATTTTATGACCCGAAACCCCGAGACCTAGGCATCTCGATGAATAGGTCGACAAGGAATAAAGTAGGGGGAGATAAGGTCAAAAACACAGTCCAAATATCTATACATTCTATTCATTTCTTATTCATTTTGGGACCTATTTTTGGTTCCACTTTTTATACATCAAATAAAGAAACTTTGTACATGAAAGTTGTAGATAATTTTATAAAGAAAAATACAAAATTGATTTTACAGAAAAATAATACACAGATAAAAAGTTATGCTCTGAATAAAATTCCAGAATCCCAACTTCCCAGACCCGTATCTCACAAATGAAAACTCCAAATGCATCAAACTCACCTTAAATTGTATATAGAAGAAAATAAGCTATTTAATGGCGGTAGTTTCGCATTTGGCGGAGCTACGGTTTGAAAGTTGAGTTTTGGACCCTCATTGTACAGTGTACCGAATAAAATATTGGGATATTTACCCAGCGAACCCTGAAATCTTTCGAAATTACCTCTACGACCTTTGAAACATCGATATTCCTCCCACGACCCCGTAATCTTGCTAACCCTTACCCTATAGACCCTGTGGTTTACTCCCGTTAGTTTATCCGTTAAAGGTAACCGGATTCCGTTAAGTTTTTTATCTTATACCCTTTTTGTTTAGTAAATTTACATTGAATGCCATTTCATCATCCCCCACCCCAGCCCAGGTCCCGTGTTCAAACCCCTTCCCCCACCACCGCGCGCCGCCCCTCGCTCCCGGCTCCCCTGCCGTTGATGGAGCTCCATGCTCCTTTTCAGCCGATGGACCTGCAAACCGACGCTACCTGCAACCTCCCACACCCCCCCCGACTGAAACCCCCATAAATGTCTCCTCCCCCACCTCCTGCGCGCACCCCCAACCCCTCCCCCCGCCGCCAGCAGATCCGCCGCCTCTGCCTGCCAAGCTCCGATTTTGACGGCGACGGAATCCTCACAGACCGCCCCTTCTCCCTCTTTTGTCCCCACCTCCACCACCGTCTACGACACCCACCTCGGCCTCGCCGCCTTCACATGGTCCCGCACCCTCCTCGGCCTCTCCCTCCGCGTCGACCTCCGCCACCCCTCCTCCTCCTCCCCCCCACTCGACCACCTCTCCTCCGCCTCATCCACCGCCTCCACCTCCACCGTCAACCCACAAAGCTTCACTACCCTCAGCTTCAACCTCCGCCCCATCCTCCTCTGGAAACGCAAAGGCCACAGCCGTTGTGCTATCCTGCACGGAGCACGTCGTCCTTTCAGGTGGGTCGGTAGGCGGCCGGAGCTACGAGACATCAGTGAAGGTCGGTGCGCGAGAGACGGAAGTGGGCTTCGAGCTCCCCGGTGCGGAGAGGGACGCGAGGATGGGGGTAACCGTGGGCGGGAACCGGGTCCTGAACGTGAAGCGCACCCTCACTGTTGCTCTGGATCACGCAGGGGGGCTGGAATCAGACGACGCTCTTCATGGAGGGGTCCCTCGAGCGCCACCATTGCGGGCGAAGCCGCGGTCGCTACGTTCCAAGAGCTGGAAGACGAGGGGCTGGAAGACGGAGGTTCAGGAAGGTGACCCGGCCCGAGCAGGAGACGCCGGTCCATTTCCGCAAGAAGGAGGGAGTGGGGAAGAAGAAGGACGGGGAGAGAAGAAGAAAGGAGGGCCCTTGGATTTGCTAGGGTTAGATTAACTCAACTTAAACCCAAACAAGTTAACTTAAAAAATATCAAATTAACGGTAGGGTCTATAGGGTAAGACGGAGCAAGATTACGGGGTCGAGGGAGGAATATCGATGTTTCAAAGGTCGTAGAGGTAATTTCGAAAGATTTCAGGGTTCGCTGGGTAGCGAACCCTGAAATCTTTCGAAATTACCTCTACGACCTTTGAAACATCGATATTCCTCCCACGACCCCGTAATCTTGCTAACCCTTACCCTATAGACCCTGTGGTTTACTCCCGTTAGTTTATCCGTTAAAGGTAACCGGATTCCGTTAAGTTTTTTATCTTATACCCTTTTTGTTTAGTAAATTTACATTGAATGCCATTTCATCATCCCCCACCCCAGCCCAGGTCCCGTGTTCAAACCCCTTCCCCCACCACCGCGCGCCGCCCCTCGCTCCCGGCTCCCCTGCCGTTGATGGAGCTCCATGCTCCTTTTCAGCCGATGGACCTGCAAACCGACGCTACCTGCAACCTCCCACACCCCCCCCCCCCCGACTGAAACCCCCATAAATGTCTCCTCCCCCACCTCCTGCGCGCACCCCCAACCCCTCCCCCCGCCGCCAGCAGATCCGCCGCCTCTGCCTGCCAAGCTCCGATTTTGACGGCGACCGAATCCTCACAGACCGCCCCTTCTCCCTCTTTTGTCCCCACCTCCACCACCGTCTACGACACCCACCTCGGCCTCGCCGCCTTCACATGGTCCCGCACCCTCCTCGGCCTCTCCCTCCGCGTCGACCTCCGCCACCCCTCCTCCTCCTCCCCCCCACTCGACCACCTCTCCTCCGCCTCATCCACCGCCTCCACCTCCACCGTCGACCCACAAAGCTTCACTACCCTCAGCTTCAACCTCCGCCCCATCCTCCTCTGGAAACGCAAAGGCCACAGCCGTTGTGCTATCCCGCACGGAGCACGTCGTCCTTTCAGGTGGGTCGGTAGGCGGCCGGAGCTACGAGACATCAGTGAAGTTCGGTGCGCGAGAGACGGAAGTGGGCTTCGAGCTCCCCGGTGCGGAGAGGGACGCGAGGATGGGGGTAACCGTGGGCGGGAACCGGGTCCTGAACGTGAAGCGCACCCTCACTGTTGCTCTGGATCACGCAGGGGGGCTGGAATCAGACGACGCTCTTCATGGAGGGGTCCCTCGAGCGCCACCATTGCGGGCGAAGCCGCGGTCGCTACGTTCCAAGAGCTGGAAGACGAGGGGCTGGAAGACGGAGGTTCAGGAAGATGTCCCGGCCCGAGCAGGAGACGCCGGTCCATTTCCGCAAGAAGGCGGGAGTGGGGAAGAAGAAGGACGGGGAGAGAAGAAGAAAGGAGGGCCCTTGGATTTGCTAGGGTTAGATTAACTCAACTTAAACCCAAACAAGTTAACTTAAAAAATATCAAATTAACGGTAGGGTCTATAGGGTAAGACGGAGCAAGATTACGGGGTCGAGGGAGGAATATCGATGTTTCAAAGGTCGTAGAGGTAATTTCGAAAGATTTCAGGGTTCGCTGGGTAAATATCCCTAAAATATTCAATTTATTATTTATTTATTATTTTTACAATTTTACAATTTTTTATTTTTATAATGTTGTAAATAATACTTATAATAATAATGTACATTAAAATAAGAATAAAAACCTAAATAAAAACAAAAATAAAATACTTAAAAATAAAATACATACATACATTACCTGTACACGTACCTATACAAAACATATTTGTATTTTATTAATTATACAAAGAACATCAATAAATTAAAATAAAAATATAATTATGTGTATAAAAGTATGTTATAATTATATAAATTAATAAACATAATTAATAATATTAAAAATACCTAAATAAAAATAGAATACTTAAATACATAGATATAGATACCTATAAGGGTATAAATGCAAACTTGTAAAAATAAATCTCATAAAAATAATTAAAAATCGGAATAAAATACTATATAAAATAATAAATATTTTTTATTAAATAACCTTAAATTAATTACATCATCTATTATTTTTAATTACATTTACAAGGTATTTATTTAAGTTTTTGTCTTTTTGCGGATGACGTGGCCCAATCAGGCCACGCCATCCATTGACCATAGGTCAACTCTGTGACCCAGGTCACAGACCGCTGGACATGTTCAAGTAGCCATCTTCGCGGATTTATGGAGACCACGCCTTTCACCTTTTTGAGTCGCGTCCTTCACGACTTTTGACCCCTGTACATAGCTCTTACACGCCTATATCTCATCTTGGCCATTGGAGGCATGTGCCGCCTCTGGCACCTCGATCAAGGAGCCGCCTCGGCCATGCTTCAAAAAGCCCCTTGCCTCCATTTTCAAAATTCGAACCTCATTTGACCCGCCTTTTCCCCCTTTTGTCTGGAGCTCTGGACCGGTGGTGGTGACAGCACCACCTCCAGCCCATCAAGGTGGTGTTTGGCGAGTTATCTGGGCGTCTCCAACCTCCATCTCCGGCGTATGCCGTGAGGTACCAACCTTGGGTTTTTCAACCCTTGAGGTGCTGTTTCGTCTTTGTTTTTCCTTGCATTTTCCTTTGTTTTGTTTATTTGCAATAGTTGTAGCCTTAGTCTACCATTCTACTCTCAAGTTTCATCCGACCAAACACCCAATCCGCCCCTCGCCGGAGCTTGCTCCGGCGAGCCTCCCTTGCACCACATCACACCATCCCGCCGCCGATAAGGTCTGGGACCTACAAGTTTTTGTTGCTGCTGCGTTTTTTGTCGATTGCAGGTCCCAAGAGAGGTCGTCCGTGCCTCGATTTTGCTTGAGAAAGACCCCAGGTTCGCCGGAGAAGAAGCCCGCGCGCCGTCGCTGCCCAACTGCTCCGCGCGTGAACAAAACGCGGGGGAGGGGCCGAACCACAGTTGCCGTCCATCTCCCCCTCCCCGTTGATCCTGGCTGTCCGTTTTTGAGAAAGCTCCAGCCGTTGATCGCCCCCACAAGATCTAATCTCGGCCTTAAGAAACGAAGGGGTATCGGGCTACGTGGGGCTGCCACGTGGCGTAAGTAAAAGCCGCCCCGCCGTTGGATCGTTCTATTGACTGGGTAATTTGCGAACTCACCCCGGCGATTTTTGACTTTAGTGTTTTAAATCAAAACTTTTGTCTGCTGTGTAAAGTAGTTGAAACATTTGCGAACTTGGCCCCAAAAGTTTTGTATATTGCGGATTCGTCCCCGCCAGGCACGTGTTAGCCACGTGCATGCTTGGCGATTTTGCGGGAAAGCCCTTCGGGCATTTTGTTATTAGATTTAGTCCAGCAAGTCTATTTTGCATATATTTATTTTCTGGAAATTTACATTCTGGCCCTCGGACTTTCTATCTATTTGCAAATATACCCCTGGCAGTGTGTAGTTTCTTGCTGTTATTTCTATTTATTCCTTGCATCTAGAAGAGCCCAAAAATTCCACAAAAATTGCATTAAGATCCTGTTGCATCATACTTCCACGCCATATTTTTGCATTTGCATTTTATTGCATTTTAATATTTTTATAAATTCAAAAATAGTCATTTTTTGCACTGTCTAACTTAGAAAATCCATAAAAAATATAAATACACTCCAGAAAAATCCCAAAAAAATATATTTTGTGTCTTTTAGTTTGTTTTAACTCCCAGCCAAAAATCATTAAAAAATATAGAAGAAAACTCCAAAAAATCACAAAACTCTAAAAACCTTCATAAAAATTTATAAAATTCATAAAAAATCCAAAAATTGTGTTTTCTTTTCCTGAATTTTCTTTGTTTTGTTACCTTTACTTGAAATTAATTTGGGAAATTTTTGATACTGTTTGCTATTTTTCATTCCCATTTTAAGTTTCAGCCTTGTCTTTTACCCACTGTTTCCATTATTTTGACTTTAAAAATACCAAAAACATTCTAAAAATTATCCGAAAATCACAAAAACAGTAGAAAAATATAAAAAGACCAAAAAGACTTTATTTTCTAATTTTTGGATATTTTTATCTATTTTTATAAATATCTCTTTCTCTCTTTTATTACATAGTTCATATATTCCAATATTGAAAAAGAAAATAAAAAAATATAAAATATAAAAAGAAAATACAAAATCAGTAAATTAAAAATCCAAATATAAAAATATAAAATTAAAAATTAAATAAAAAATATATAAAATTAAAAACCCGCAAAAAATAGCATAATAGACTCTTGATCACATTCACACATTTTTGTGCACTTGTGCCCCGTTCTACCTGTCTGCTCCCCGTGTTCGACCTCTACACATACTTGCACTATACACATCTTGTTGTAGAGTTATAATAAATTTTAACTCCGCACATTTACTTTCATTGCTTGATATATTTGTCGTGGGTTAATTGTTGTTTGAATCGGGATTTCGTTTGAGGTCAAATCAGCGACTGTTGATTCGCCTTGTGAGTCAACACGACCTCTGCGATTCTCCGTGTTCAACAGGGGGATGCTGTCCTAACGGCTTGTTATCTAGTCAATCGTATGCCATCTTCTGTCATAGGTGAGAAAATTCCTATGTCTATTATTTTTCCTGATAAGGAATTATTCTCACTTACTCCTCTGTCTTTGGTATTTTTTCCTTTGTTCATCTTCTCACTACAGGACTTGACAAACTCTCTCCTAGAGCGGTCAAGTGTGTCTTCGTTGGTTATTCTCGGACTCAGAAGGGCTATCGCTGTTATGACCTCATAAACAAGAAATACTTTGTCAGTGCTGATGTCACTTTCTTTAAGTCTGTTATGTATTTCTCTCCTGCAAGTGACAGGTTGGTACCATCCACTACCAATAATGATGTAGAGTTTGACCCAATACTTTATTTATGTCCTAGTTGATCCTAATTTGACATTAGAAGTATATTGATTGTTCCCCAATAATCGAATACTTTTTTTGTATGCACTGATCGATTTTGATTTTGGTCTCTTCATGAAAGTTGTAGATCTCATCAAGATGAGCAACTTTCGTAAATAAAGTTTTTCGATCCGAGGTCGTTTGTTATTTCTTCTAGATTTTTTTGTATTTATTTTTTCGAATTTTCTGGGGCTGACATGTGGCAGCTCCTGGAGCTGCCATGTGTCACCCATTTTTGGGATTTCTTTATACCTGTTTTATAAAAAAATAATTTAAAAAATCTAAAAATAAAAAAATAATATGCCATGTGACAACACTAGGGCCGTCTGATCTCGGTTGATCGGACGGAACCTGTGCGCCACCCCTTCCTCTGTGTCCTTCCACTTTCCCATTTCGCCTCCGTCACCCTCCGATCTCTTTCCTAATCAAACGGCACCGCATTCCTCCCCTCATATCTCGACCATCATCATTAGAATCAAATCAATGCTGCCTCTCCAAATTAATCCCCCTCCTCGTCAATCCCCGTCATTCCCCCTTCTTCATTTGGCTGACTTCCTCCTCATATTTAGGCTACATCGCCGCCTCCCTCCATCTCCATCCGTCGATACAACACAAACACGAACAGGGACACCGATGGTGATAGTCTGGTGCCCCTCCAGCGGCGAGATTCAAAGCCCCCCATGCCTCGCCGCAGTGCGGTCTAACTCCACCTACTGCCCTGCTTCGGTCAACCCCGTCGAGCCCACGCTTCATTCCCACTTCCTTCGTCAACACCTCCTGGCTGGTGCTAGGAGTCGTCATCATCGACAAGGTTCATCAACTCTAGACCGCGAATGCCTCCAACAACTATGGTCATCTTCATCTTCCCCGCCACGTTGCACACTTTGCCACCGCTTCATCGTCAACAGCTCTCTGCTCAGCCACCGACCTTCACATCTGCTAGGTACTCCGCCTTCCACAACCGGATCTTTGCTTGTGCTTGAGCCACCCCTCTTCAGTCTTCGGCTCCTCGACCACCTTATACTAGTAGGTGGAGCCCTCCACTGGAGAGCACACAACATCGACAAACTGCAATGGAGCGCCTCAGCCCTGAACCGCCCTCCGCCATTGCCGCTCAACCGACGGAGCACCACCGGAAGAACTCTCCCCTTCTCACGTGATTTTCACGTGCAGGGTGGTGAAACTATGAAGAAGCCCTTGGAGACTGCCCAATTGGCACCGAAGTCCCTAGCCCAGGGGTCATGTGCTACGTATGTGACCACTAGAACATTTTGCAGTAAAATCCTTGAAGGACCCCACATTTGCAGCTAGGCGCCGCCACTTCAAAGGTCACGTGCATTGCCCGTGACAAGGTGGAAATTTTGCACCAGCACTAGCGGAGTTCGGCCAAATTGCTAGAGAACCCCTACAGCCCAGAGGGCATGTGCGACACACTTGCCTTTCTGGGAATTTTTCAGTTGACACCTAGGATCCTGCTAATTCAACTTCAGTCCCTCTCTGCATAATTTAATTTTAGTTTATTTATTGTAATTACAAACAGAATGTCGTGTTCCACCTTCACTTTTAACTGCTTTTTCGCATCATTTTATTTATTAAAAATAGGCACTGTATTCTACAATTGATTCTCTACATCATGACATGCTTGTGATACTTTGTCATCTGTGGCTAATTAATAATTATTTTTCGTAGAAAATTGCATATTTTGCCCATTCTATGCTTGAAAATTCATAAGTAATTCCATAGCTCTAAAAATTACTAAAAATTCACGGATTGTAGAATTACTTGTATGTTACCTCGTGAACAAAAAGAAGTGTATTTTCCATGCATGGTTTGCCTTGTAAAAATCATTTTGTATATTTCGATCTTTAATTCTTAATAGGTGTTAAATTTAGTATTTTTTAGCTTTAGGATTTTTCCAAGATCGATCACCTAGTGATAAATCTTGGATAATTTTAACCCTTGAAAATAAATAGGTTTAATATTTATTATAATTAAATATTTCATTTCATATCATTTGCATTCATAATTCATAAAATATTTATCTTGCATCCAAAAATTCCAAAAACATTAAAGTGCATTCTCTTCACCATATTTAACGTCTCGGCCAACTTTCATATTTTTCAAATATTATTTGATTGAAAATTATTGTTTAGTCCCTAAAATTGGCCACATTTGCATTTTGCATCCCTAAATTGCATTAAAAATACCAAAAAAATATCGTCTCGAAAATCGTGCATGAACTTTGATAGACAAATTTCTAGAATGTTCCTTTGCTTCCTTGAATCCGACCTTGGGACTTACCTAAGTAAAATAAACATTAAACCACTTCAAATAAAATTGATTAATTTATTGTGGTTAATTTGTTGACCGATTCTGATTATCCGACAATGTCAAAATCAACATTAATTTAAACGCTCAATACTTCTCCATAAATAACTAGGGCGATTTTAGGACTCGTTAGATGGCGTCGCTGCCAGGGAGGCAAACGCCTTATATTTTGTCTAAAAATTTTTATGTTCGATTTTCCTTATTCGGATATTCTGACCACCAAATTTTCATTGTAAATTTTCCATCCTTTAAAGTATTTATTTTTATTATATTTTCAATTAATTTTTGTGTCACTCTCTTACATTCTCTCTCTTATTTTTCTTGCAAGGTGCCTGATGTATGTGGAGCAGTTTTTGGAAACCGACGTATATTCACCGACTTTCGAAAAACTGCAATTAAAATTAAGATCGAGTCGAGTCGTGAGAGAGCGTAGAGTTTAGGATTTTATTTTCTGTAAATTTAATTTTTGTGCTTAATTTCTCATTTCTAGCGGTGTCCATTTGGACTCTCGCATGTATAAAAAGATCTTGAACTTTTTTGTCGTGTATCATAGCCTGTTTCACTCTCTGGTGAGGGTGGGGCCCGATTTGTGTGACTCGTAGGTTAGACCTGCACATACAGCTATTGGAGCTTTAAATATTATTGTTTGTGCTCGTAGAACCTAGGACCGCACTGCACATTAATAGAGATGCACATTAGATCATTCAAGTTAGTCAAATTCAAATCAATCCTTCCTGGCTAATAGAACTTTCAACTAGGTACGGTTTTCATCGGCTTGCATTCATATAGACTAATTTTTTATTTCTTGTATTGCATCCCACATAAAGATTGCAGGAAATCACTATAAGTCTTCTATCTGAGCATACATCATCATTTTTCACGTGCATTGGCTTTTTCCAAATTTCTTCCTCCTATTTTATCACATAATTTTAAAGAAAATTGGGAATGGACGGTAGACGTATATTTGTGCTCACCTAAATTTTTAGTGATCGCCTAATTAAAAATTGGGACTGCTAAACAAAGATGACTAAATAAACTCATAAAATCAAGAATTTTTGCGAGAGAGCAACCCTGACCTTGGATGCATTTATTTTTCTTAGTGAGAGAGAGATGAAACTTAAAGATAGAGCCCGACTCTAAGTTTTCATATTGATTACTGATTCTATAAAAATGATTAGCTACTTCCTAGTGAGGAAGACGGGTAGCCGGTAATGATCTGGATTTCCTTAGCAGAGTGGGTGGTTTAAAAGACACTGCGCAAGGCTCCATCCTTAAGTAACACGGGTAGTAATTTTATGCTCCGTACTTACACCCATACTGGTTGAAAGTAGGTGCAACTAGTCGTAAGACTTCAAGCCAGTCTTTAAGAAACTTGTCGGCACCAAACAACTCGCTATATTTTTCCAAGATTGAAATTATCACCAACTAAAATGAAAAAATAATTGTCAAACTCGTAAGGCTACATTGTGTGTGTTGGTGAACTTGGGGTTTGATTTATGTTTGCATTGGTGTGCGTTGCCATCACTCTCCTTGATAATTTTTTTTCTTGAGAACATCTTGTGCACTTGCACCAAGATCAACCATGTCGATTCGTCGTCAATCTCCTTTTACAAAGATAGGACAATGGTCCGAGTACCCATCGGATCTATATTATGAAAATGAATTTGTCTCGGTTAGACCCAAATCATCCAAACCATCTTCTATCAAGAATCTCCAACATTCGTGGGAGACTTAAACCCTCGGATCAATCTTGTCCACACTTTGAATTCAAAACCAGTTTACCCTGATCATCTGACCACTTCTACATATATCCCATCTCCCCCTACCTTTGTCACACATAATCAATTGCCATCTTGGACTGAACCATCTTACTCTCAATTTCTCGACGAAACTAATGAACCATTTCAAAATCAAATCACTTTTGAGATTCATGATTAGCCGAGAAATCAACCCCGACCAACTTCATTCCTTCCTCAAAAGTTTACCGGGATAGGTCAACACTACATAAATTCACATCTTTCCTTGACCATAGGGAATAATATGGATACCCAATCATGCCACAAGGAGAGGCCCGCACCTAACGATCAACCATATTGGATTGACCCTAATGATTAAATCCCTATTTACCAACCCGAATACCAATACTTTAATAAATGCACACATACAGAGGACCAAACAGATGATATCGACACATATGCACCCTGTATGACTCCGTTGTTCAGGGAGACTACGAATCATGATAATGGAAGTAGACTCTACTCAGATCAGTATTGCATGCCTGATTAACGGCATGCTGAGTATGAGACCTACGGATTCCCACAAAATCCTTCCATTGCATGTCCATCTATTTCTTCATGGGTGGAGTTTCTGTATGCTCAGGATGCCAGACTATATATTGGAGACAATCATATTTGGTCGACCACCGAAGTAAAACAAGGTGATCCCCTCGGTCCACTTCTATTTTCTCTTGCATTGCACTCACTTATTCATGAGATCAGAGACAATTCTAAACTCCTTCTCCATGCTTGGTATCTTGATGATGGGACTATCATCGGGAACACATTAGAGGTCGTCAAGATGCTTGACATTATACAACGTAGAGGCCTTGAGTTCGGACTTATTCTGAATATCAAGAAAACTGAGCTTTTTTGGCCTTCATGTGATGGACAGAAGGTCCGAAAAGGACTATTTCCTACTGATATTGGAAGGCCTGTGCTAGGAGTGAAACTGCTTGGAGGTGCAGTGAGCATGGACAAAGGATTTGTTGAAGACCTGGCTACGAGAAGAGGCACCAAAGTTGTTGAATTAATGAAATTACTCCCCCAGTTGGATGACCCACAGAGTGAACTTCTTTTACTACGATCCTGTATGGGTTCAATCAAGCTCATGTTTGGCTTAAGGACATGTCAACCCACATGCATGGACCAAGCTGCTACTTTTTTTGACAGAGGGCTACGTGAAGCAATTGAGGACATTGTGGTTTGTGGAGGTCCTTTCTTTGGTGGCATTCAATGGCGGGTGGCATCCCTACCAATCAAGCTCGGTGGCTTAGGACTGTACTCCGCTATTGAGGTTTCTTCATATACTTTTGTGGCCTCTAGAGCTCAATCTTGGGTGCTTCAAGACCACATTTTACGAGATAGTGGGGTATGTGATATTGATTCTGTTTTTTAGATGCATTGGAGGGTCTACGTGTCAAACTCCCATCTTTAGATCTTACATGTTTTGGTAAAAAGGATACCGTTCCCCCTAAAGCCCAGATTGCTTTGGCGAGTTACCTTTTTAACAAAATTATCAAAGAAATTGAGGCTGAATTTGACATGACGGCTAGACAAAAGGCAATTTTTTTGGTGTTTGCAATCTGACCATGCTCAAGATTATCTTCCAGGTATTCCTATTGATGGTCTTGGAATGCATACGTCACCTACTGAGAATCGTACTATTCTCAGATGTCACCTTGTGATTCTTCTATTCCCAACAGATGAGGCATGTCCAGTATGTCATAAATCTTGCCTAGACTCCTTTGGGGAGCATTCCATTCATTGTTGTGAACTCCCAGGTTTTAAATATAGACATGATCTTGTCAGAGATGTCCTCTATGATGTTCTCAAGAAGGTTGGGGTTGCGTCAAAGAAATAAGCTCCTGTAATTTTTTTATCTGATCCACATGAGGGGAGATCCACACTTAGACCAGCGGATGTTTTAATTTTTGGTTGGGTAGGAGGAAAACATGCATGTGTTAATTTAACTGGTGTGTCTCCATTAGTTGGTCTGATAAAAAGTAATTTTGTTGCGGGATACGTTGCACAGAAAGCTGCCCCAGCCAAAGTTGCTAAACGTGAGAAGGCTTGTATTGACAATCAACATGTCTTAATCCCTTTCGGGTTTGATACCTTTGGGTTCTTGGAGTCTGAAGCTGTAGAGCTCCTTAAGAGGGTGCATAAAATTATGCATAGTAATGTTATGGTTCCCAGGTCTATGGATGTTGTGTTCCGAAGAATTGGATTTGCCATCCAAAAGGATTGGTGGCGCAGCTTGTTGTCTGTCTCCCAATAGTTTCTTTGTAATATGTTTCTTCTGTAATGACAACAATAATCGATGTTTATATATTGGATACTCCAAGAGACTCTTCTCTCAGCTCATACAGGAAAATGGAAGATGAAATCAATAAATCTCAACTAACTGCTCCCATGATTGATCATGAAAATATTTTGGAGGTTGACATTTCAAGGATTACTGGGAGATATAAATTAATGGAGGATAAATTTAGAAAATTGACCGACCGACTAATTTTCATTCTACGGTAGCTTGGATTTAAAAATAGATGATGAAATGATTAGATCTCATGTTGAAAATTCTGAGGATATTCAGAAACGTAGAGAATATGTTCACCCTGGGATGACTCTGACAGCGACACTTATGCATACTATTCCCCTAGGAATAACTCGAACTGATTCTTACTCTGATAATCAAAACCCCTCATCATCTACAGAAAACACCACATCCACACACCACACCGAAAACACCAAAAAATGGAAAAACCAGAAAAATACATAAAAATCGAAACTGAAGAAGATCTGAAGAATTTAAATCCTGCTGTATAGGATCACTATGAAATAGATTGATTTTTGAACTTCCGTTGATACAGTCCATTGAACACTTCCCCGACCTTAAAAGTTTTGTAATGAACAAACTAATGATGACAAAGTCGAGCAGGATAAGAAAGAAAATTGAAAGACATATCTTGTCAATGACCACCTCCTTGGTGTTGAGGAGAAAAACCAAGAGCCGCATAGTGAAGCGGCTGTTGAGATTTGACTATGGAATCAAATACATCATATTTACCCATATGCTCAAATCGACGATGACTCAACAATCAATATCCTCTTGACCTCTGTATTTGACATGCTCAAACTCGAACCTAGCAGGAAGATAAGAGAGATCGTTCAATTGACTGATCGATCGATAAACCGGCCAAGAGGAACAATTTCAGTCATCATTACATTCCAAGTACTCCGCTCAAAATAGACTTCACGATCATTGATATTTAGCATCAAGGAGAATTCACACAGTCTCCGATAATTTTCGAAAAGCCAATCTTGGCATTGACTAAGGCAATTATTTAGTGCGAGACTCGAGCAATTAATTTTACAACATTGGGAGTACTTCGATCTCAACAAGTCTTTGAGGAACCACGATAATCCGAGGTGATCCACAAAGCTGTCAACAACTGTAACCATCAAACGCTAGAAGAACCCTACACCGTTGCTACGCTTGAGATAGAGATTTTTGATGAGACTATTGGTTTAGAGACGCTCCCCACTGTTCCATTTCCCGCTGCATGGAAAATCGATTATATGACTCATACGATCCGGAGACATATGTATGAGTGCTCCTTGAGTCGGTCGAAACCTTCTATGACTACCTTGATCAAATCAACACGACACAGGAATGCTTCAATCTTAATTTAATTGAGAGCGAACATGCAGATACCCTCCCTACTATTCTATTTCCCGCTACTCTAGAAAAGTGTTTCTTATATGATCCTGAGGCATATGCATGGGTTCACCCTGAGTCAACCTTCTCTGACTACCTTGACCAAATCAATCCAACTTAGGAGTACGCCAACATTAAGAAAACTAAGAATAAATACGCGAGACATACACCGAACAAGGAGAAAATTTTCAATGGTTATTCATCTGGAGACTCAAGTGTCAACACCTCACTCCTAGGACCAGCATCTTCACAGACAACACGAAACAAAATGGTTGCTCCTTCATTTAAAAATAAAGCCGCCTTCGACCTTCTGGAAGAGGAATTGTCTGATGATCCCTCATCAGGTCCGGAAAGGGTAATCTACATGAGTGGGGTCAGTTCGGCAGTTTTAAAGCCCTATCTTCGCAAGGACCCTAATTTTGATTCTCATTGGACAGATCCCATTCCTCACTATTATTCATCAAAAGCTGATTCTCCTGGTCTCATTAAATATAGTCGGATAATTTCTTATGAGAAGACTGAGACCGATGCTTCGGAGTATTCATCATCCAAGGACGAATCGCTTGATCCCCTAAAAGGAACAAATTCCGAGAAAACAACTGAAGCAACTAAAGAAAAAAGAATATATGGAGTGCCTCCACTTTCAAATACTATTCCTCTGAGGATAACTTCGATGATGGTTATCTTTCATCTGATTCATACACTTCATCTACTCTCCAACATGATTTCTTTGAGGATAACACTCAAAATGGTTGTGAATCATATGCTTCATCTACTTATTATCATTATGATCTCCCACCACATGCTCACAAAATGATCGGTCGAAAACCGCCTTAATCATCGGCTACCTTCCCTCCCGACCCCATCAGTCTCCTTGTACATCTTATTCCTCTACTTAAGCCAAGGCCTAAGTATAGGGAGGGACCAATGCCATATGTACATACTATTCTCCCCATCTCTCGATCGCTTAATTTCCACCCTTCTTCTATACTTAGGCTTAACAGAGCCTAAGTATAGGAGGAACCGATGCTCATCTGTATATACTCTCCTCATTCACATACCCCGACCACCTCATTTTCTCTCTTCTTCTATACTTATACTGTTCACATCCTAAGTATAGGGGGGTGGGCGGATCTATCTTTTTCTTTTTCGCTCTTACGCTTAGCTCGAGCTATGTCTTCTGTACGCTTCTTGTGCTTTGAGAACACATCACTCGCTAAGTATAGGGGAGAGTGTATATATACTATGTATATATTTTACCCATAGCTCGTACTTTTGCGTAAGTCTATTTGTATTTACGTGGTGGGTAACTAAAAAAGCAAACAAGCAAAATACAAAAAAATCTTTTGCTACTGACACTAACTGTGTCCAACCAAAATTTTTAAAAAATGGCTTCTTATTCATTTTTGCATAAAAAATAAAAAAGCCTCGCATTTAGAAAAAACTCAAAAACAAAATTAATAAAACACAAAAGAATGTGTCTACATTTCACGCACATGCACTTCATCCAACATTTCATGCATTTGTGAAAAGCCCTTGGGTTTTGATGAGCCGGATTTCGATGTGGTTAAGAGGTATTAAATTAAACAATGTCATTGTTCTCAACCAATCGATTTGGTAAATATAAAGATTTATTTAACCACTTAAGAGAAATATCAAATAATGGAATGTAAGCGGTTTCGCTACATTATTTTCTGGTATAGCGACAAGAGTCGAACACAAGTAGCATGATTTAAAAACTATGTAGTCAGATTTCCAAGATAATTTTTTAGTGGTTTTTGAATTTTTAATTAAATTTTTTATTTTCAAATAAAATACAAGTGATAAAACACACACACGCGACACTCTTTTTTTATTTTCACAATAGTAAAAAATGTCCAAAAATTTACAGAGAAAATGTTTTTGTGTTTTATATATTTTAAAATATTTTTGGTATTTTTTCAAATTTTTCTGATGTTTTTGTGATTTTATAAAAATCAAATAGTGAAAAATGTAGATAACAATGAACAATCAAGAGTATTTTTGAAATTTAAAAATACTTTAATGCAATACTTCTGGAAATAATTTTTATGCTAAAGTGCAATTAAATATATACAAACAGAGACTAAAATCAGTTTTTTGGATTTTTTTTTAAATTTTCTACAATTTTTTAATATTTTTATTTTTCGTAATTTTTAAGAGTTTCATAAATGATCTATGCACACAAATTGGAAAGAAATTAAAAGACAACAAAATACACCTACAGTAATTTTTTTATAATTTTTCGATAAAATTTCAAGTTTTTATGCTTTTTCTAATTTCGGGCGGACAAAAGTCACTATTTTTTATTTTTTAAAACATAAAATAAATTTAAAATGCAATGAAATTTTTATACAGAGAAGATCACCAAATCGGGAGTCTACTCAAATTTTTTGTAAAATTTTCAGAGCGCAATTAGCATTTATTTCATCAAGAAGAACACACCAAATAAACAGTCTGCATAACAGGGATTGATTTGCAAATAGTGGTTGTCCTTGCATCGAAATTTAACAGGTAAAGGGAGAATTTTTACAATTTACCCATAGGGGGTGTGCATTGCGCGTGGCTGTTCTGAAGTAGATCTTCTTAGCAATATTTAGAACTTCCAGGAGCTTACTAACAATCTTTCCAATTTTTTATTTTTTTATTTCCTTCCCCAGGTTTCCTTGTGGCTTTCGTATCTTCTAAACATGGAGGGGGGCTGTTGGCTGCTGCAAGCGAGAGCTGGAGAGGTGCCGCCTTCTTCGGCGGAGGTGCAAGAGGCGTGCAGGCAGACCGCCGTGAAGAACGACAACGAGGGGAGTAAAAAGGGCCTAGGGGAATCCGTGGTGGCGTGGCATGAGGTTGCGGTTGGGAGAACTGGGATGAAGGTCGGCTGCGTGAATGGGGCGGAAGTGCCGTGCTGGTGCACGACGGTCTGGCAGCATGCGCGGTCGGGCTGGTGGCGCCCGCGCTGCTGGAAGGAATTGACGTCACGAGGCATGACGGGCGGCACATCTGCCGCATAGAGCGGTTGGCAGCGCGGGTGGAGTGGTTGGTGTCGTGCAGTGGCGCGGATGGGGCGAAAGCGCTGCGCTAGTGCACGGCGGTCTGGAGGCGTGCGCTTCTTGGCGGAGGGCGAAGGGAGCGACGAATATGGGTCGCGACCTAGGCCGATGCGGATTTCTGGGCGACGGGCTTGGCTCTTATGACCTGTTGAATTTTTTGTTTTTTTTCTATTTTTATATGTTAAATACCTACAGAGATATCTATATATTTCTTTATTATTTTTTTAAGAAAGAGATCTGTAAAAAAATATTTTTTTATTTTTTTTTATTTTTTAAGTTTTCCTGCAAAACAAATGTTAGAGAGACAAACACTATGTATTTTTATTTTTTATTTTTTTAAAAACAAAATAGGATTTGTGAATGTTTTGGATCTTGCGATTATGGAAGAAAGATGGGACAAAAAATAAATCTACGATTTATCAAAAACAACGGGAAATAGAAAATGGGTCTCACCTCGGGATCAGATATGACGTAATGGCCTCGACGAAGGCCGACGCGCTATCGTAGGACGGCTCGGACGTTGGGCACCCTTCTTCAACAAGATAGTTCTCGAAGATCGGGTTCCTCTCCACCAAAGATTGATAAATGAATAACAAAGGAGAAGGAGTCCACTAAAAAGAGAAGAAAATTCAAAAAGGAAAGAATGTACAAAAGGGTAAGGTATTTAGTGGTGAATTAATAAAATAATTAATTATTTATTTAAAAATCAATTTCTAAATTAATTAAATTAAATAAAACAACTAATTTATAAAAATTAATTAGTCACCTTAATGGTGGCTATTAAATGTATGGAATCATATCTTATATACAAGGTACATTTTTTAAATCAAATAAATCAAATAATTTAAAAAAATCATAATTAAATTAAATTAATTAATTGATGTTAGATGTTTATTTTTTTATGATTTTATATAAGAAAATTACTTGTATATACATATAATACAATATACGCATGCACAAATAAGGAAATAATTTCTAAATAATATTTTTTTAATTTTATTACATATATTATTTATTTTTAAATGAAAATAATATTTACAATTATATACATTATGTATAAAAAATAAATATGAATTAAATATACAAATATGTAATTGGTAAAACTACATAAAACACCCGAGAAAACTGACTTTTTATCCGTAACTTCAAAAATTATGAAATCACAACCATTGAAAGATAATTTAATTTAGAGTATAATGGAATCGAGTTTGGTTCAATTTAAGTTTGTATGGAGCTAAATTTGGTATTTCAATTATTATTTTGAGGCTTTTTCTGAGTGTGATTATTTGTAATATGTGCATTATTTTGCTTTACAATTGTTTTTACTATTTATAACACATTTTTATTTACAACTTTTGTTTACAAAAATAAATAATTTGTGGTAAATTTATGTACAAATAAAATAGTACAAGTTTTACACAAATATACAGGGAAAAATATACAAATTATTTTTGGATTTTTTTAATTAAAGACCCTATCTCCCCATACTTTATTCCTTGTCTATCAGGTCGAGTCCCCCTACTTTAAATAAAGACGATGAAGCATGTATTCATCATTCCCATACACTTTACCTTTTCTAGTCCCTTAGCAAAGACTTATTTGGAAAATGAGTGAAAACAAAAATAAAGAAAAGAAAAAGGAAAGAAGTTAGAATAATGTTGACTTTTAAACTTATCTTCATAAAAATGTAGTATGGAGCTTTGTCGGACCTTTGAATTATTAGTGTGTCGAAACCTTAATGGGAAATAGATTTAAAACCTAATAGCCTCTAAGTTCCACAAGACTCCTATTCAAGTCACCTCAACAATCAGATCAGAACAAGTCTTCATACATAAATTCTTATGACTATGAATTCTTACTTGTACGGTGTAAGTAAAATATAGCTCCTCATGTCAAAAGTAGTAAAGAAACAACCTCTCTCAACAAGGTAACTCTAATCCCCCGGTCTAGCAACTCTTTCCTCGAGGAGCGAGGATATTCCCTTCTAAGTTCAAGTACAACCAACTCAAGAAGAGGGGATGGAGAAGAGAATGGATGGTAACCAGTTTCGTTACCGATCCTTGGATGCATGACCAGTGTAGCCATGTCACCCGCTGCAAGCTCACAAATATTTGACTTTGAAGCTCTTATTCTTTTTTTCACTTGTACACTCTGGTAGGAATTTTAGTTTTCAATCAGGCATGTCCACTTTTGGAGATTCTGCATTTTCCCTCTTTTTTTTGAAAATATATACAAGGTGCAGCATGTACATAAGGAGTTTTTCCTCTTGAGCCAGAAGAGTATCCCTCTTTTGAAGCATTATTGCAACCCCACAACATCCTGTCTTTAGACCTCAACATCGCCAAACCAGGTTGAGACGCACTTCCCTCCCTAGAGGAGGACGAGAGGTTCCGCTTAGATGTACTACCCTCGTATGCTACCCCAAAGACAAAAGATTCTGCCCCCTCACTACCTCCTCCATAAAGAGCTACGTGTAGAGTGCTTGTCCAAAGTAAGCCACAGTCTGGACGAATCATTTGTGTGTTGTTGAATATTCTACTTAGACTTATCAAGATGAAATTTGAACATAGTCTTATGGACTCAAAGAATTAAGTCACTAAGACATGAAAAGTCTTAACTCCAGTTTTTATAAGGTTCCTCTGAAATTAAGTGGATTAAGGTCCAACTAATCTCCATTCTTCAAATTTATTCCAGACTTAGTTTAAATGTCAAGATTATCCTGAAAAATACACATGCCAATGCAAGAAAATATGTACAATGCAAAGAAAAGAAAGCAAAATCATTTTATGAATTTTTTTCATAATTTTGAAAATTTTTATGGATTTTTTTAAAAATGATGCACATGCAAAAAGAGTTTTTTATGCAAATAGTTAGTAATATATATAAGTATATACAATTTTTTTAAAATAAGGGTTACAGATGATATATACCTATTTATACATGAGTGAGTCAATTATTTACAAGAATCAAGTGAAAAGGATCTACAACCTGAGTAATTTATACATGTATATACACATAGTTGGATTTTTTGTGATGTAAATATTCCTCAAATTTATTTGAAAATAATTTTACAAATAATTTTAAAACTATAGTCCAAAATAATTTTTCAAATCATTTTACAATCATTTGAAAACAATGTTGGAAATATTATTCAAAGAGTATATATATATATTTTCAAAATAATTTTTCAAACATTTTCAAAACATTTGTAAATAGTTTTACTAAATTAGTTTTCTTCACACAATGAAAAAAATACAAGTCACAATATTTTTACAAAGGTTGAAAATATTTTTCAAACATTTTTCAAATAGTCAAAAGATTTTTCAAATAGATTTTCAAACGATTTTCAAAATATTTTTCAAAATATTTTAACCTGACTTATTATTCAGTATATACAAAAGAGTTTTTGAGGAAATATCATCATCTTTATTATTATCATCATCATGATTATCATCATCATTATTATTTTACAGGTATTTATACAATATTTTAGCCATATTAAAAATACAAAAGTACGAGTTATGTATAAAGTATATATACAATATATACGACACCCCCTATACTTAGCTCGGACTATGTCCTCATAGTGATCAAAGAGCTGCAAAGAAAGACATAACTCGTGCTAAGTATAGAAAAGTGAAAAGAATACTATACTACATTGATGAATAAAATAATATAATCAATAGAAGTCGGTGACTCCCCTATACATAGGATCAAGTAATCCTAAGTATAGAAGACTGTATACAAGGGAAAAACCAAGGGTTAGAATGTACGGAGTCTACCTCCGCTATACTTAGGGTAAAATATCCCTAAGTATAGGCAGCAAAATAGAGATAAAAAGAATGAAAAGAATAATCAAAAGTCTGACACCACCCCTATACTTAGGGTAAAGTACACCCTGAGTATGATCATGAGATGGAGATGGGGTGTGAGACAGAAGGAATGTATGATATGGACAAACTGATCTATACAACTGTGAACAATGTTGAGATGCCTCTCAATAAGCGCTAGAGTTTATACCCCTAGCTGGATGCAAAAGCTAGGATAATGTCGTATCAAGGTTCAGGACGGTATCTGTGAGGCAAATACCGTACTGTCGTTGCAATCTCGGTGGGAAAGCAACAACGAATTTAATAGTGTACATGATGACACGCAGGTAAACAATCAGAAGGGTGACTGCTACCTGATAAAGATATGGGTAGATAAAATCGAGCTCGGGTAGCACAAAAGAAATCATCAGCTCAAGTTCTGAATGGAGTGAAAGGGCAAAGCCAATCTATCGGGACTGGCTCAAAATCTGACTGCTAATCCAACGGGAACTCAACCAATGTTCGGTTGGAGGGCAGCTTGGCGATCTGGAAACTCACAGTGGTAGTCAACACATCCATCATATGAAAAGTAGTAGCATCCATATCCTTTAATTGGTGTGTGCTATCTGAATCGGCATGATGTGTCACACACTCATCATGTGTCATCTCTCCCTCGTGTGTTGTCCCGAATAAATCATCTCGTTAATATGGAATGTCTGAATGTGTTACCAATATGGTCTCAAATAAATCCATGTCGAGACTATGGTGTGAACCACCAGACGAGGTATCGACATATGCAATCTACTCTGTGGTCATCCCCCTCATGGTGATGTGGACAAGGTCAGCCATCAAAAATCCATGATTTGGAAATCGCCTGAAAAGATCAAGTAACCTCAACCACGAATCTCTCAATGACTCCTGGAGGTCAACTGAAAAATCTTGAACACAATACCACATTAAATCTGCTTTACGCTGGGGGTAAAATCTCTGCAAAAATAATTGTCGTAAATCTCCCCACGTAGCAATCTTCCTCCTCAATTCTCTATGCCATCTCAAAGCTCTAGTCTGAAGTTAGAAAGGGAAGGTCATCAGCATCAGATCCTCAGAAGTGATATCTAGGTATGATCGTGATTTACAAAAATCCTCAAACTCAGATATATGAAGATATGGTTCCTCACGCACTCCCCCCAAAAATTTTGGCAGTAGATTAATGAACTCTAAATCCAAAATGAAGGGGCTCAATGTAGAAGCGGAGTGCGCTTCTTGATCGGTGTACTTATCCATCATCCCAGGATAAAAGTCATCTAAAACTCGCAACTGCCCCATTTGATCTCCTATGGAATGCACTCTCATCTCAGCAAGGTGATCACTCAGGTTTCGTATTTAGTTAATCTAGTCTAGTTGGGCGTCACTCACAGCATGTCCTGAGAAAGAAGGTGGGTAGGGAGAGGATGGGATGTCGGTCGTAGTTACTACCTCCCAAGAGAGTGGGAAGTAGTGATGGGAATGAAATGAAGAAGCCGCAAAATCTGGCTGGAATTGAGTATGGACCATCATGAAGAGGATGAAAAGAAGGGAGGGAGGGTGGGATAGAAGAGAGAGAGAGGGAGAGAAGGTGACTGCTAATGATCTTAGGGAAGAATAACGTGACCAACTCACACCAAATACATATAAACACAATGAAAACCCCCAATTCATTCTACACAAATCTGACCATGAGATCGATCTTTATCTTTTCAATCTTAGAGTTTAGTGATAAGACAAAAGTTGTACAAACACTTAGGAGGCTTAATGGGATTTGGGCACTACTCCTTAGTGTGTACGCGGGCAATTAAAAGTACAAACAATGAGAGGGTTGTTCCAATACAATGGTGAATCAATTACGTTTAATTTTTAAAAGTCAAGTTCAATTACTAGTCCCAATTTTTAAATTTTGATTTTCTATTTTTGGATTTTATTCAAACATAACGCCTACCAAGCTTTTCGATTTCCTTTGATTATTTTGAGTCCAAAAATAGGGGGAGGAAGTCGAAGAAGCCGATGCACGATCAAACACAATGATGCATGAAGGGATAAAAATGTTTACCTTGCTCCAACACTCTATATGCAATATGTTCCGCACATAAATTAAATATAGAACGTAAACTAACTATATGATGCATGAGGAAATCGACCTTAGATGAGCAGCTTCTATTAATCGTGAAGAACAATAGTAAGCAAATCGAATCGATCCGGAGTCCGATCTAGAGAGTCACTCAGTGTCCATCACAACAGGTCCTGCTAGCGTTGTATGTGACTCCTCACGACACGTGGTCTAAAATCCAATTAAACTAACTTTTTCAATTAATTTTTTAGCAAGGTCCAATTACGTTCTATAGGAGCAGATAATCTATTAAGTGTTGGGCCTTAGCTATTTACGTCACAATAAACAAAAAATCCAACATCTAGGGGTCAAAACCACGAAAATCAAATAGAAAGTTATGGCGGTGAAATCAAAAACGTGAAAAGCAGCAGTAAGGTCCGCCAAATGCACGACACTTAGCGAAATAGACCCCGGAAAAAATGTCCAAGTCCACAAGTGTTTACAGTCAAAATTATTACAATTATTCACAAAAAATCTCTAAATAAAATAGAAGTCTTCTGCTCCTCTGCTCCTCTTCCTGTGTTGGTCCCTCCCAAGAATCCAATGAATCCACAACGGTTCCTTGCAGAAAAAGTGAAACAAGAGATGGTCAGAAAATAATTACAATAAATAGAAATAAAAAACTGAAAAATGACTAAAAAGCCGTGATTCCTAGCAACGGTGCCATTCTGATGAGCCGGATTTCGATGCAGTTAAGATGGATTAAATTAAGCAATGTCGTTGTTCTCAACCAATCGATTCGATCAATGAAAAACTATATAGGACCGGGGTCGAACACAAGGAGTATGATTTAAAAACTATGTAGTCAGATTTCCAAGATAAATGTTTAGTGGTTTTTGAATTTTTAATTAATTTTTTTATTTTCAAATAAAGCATAAGTGATAAAATACACACACCACACTCTTTTTATATTTTTCACAATAATAAAAAATGTCCAGAAAATTACAGAGAAAACGTTTTAGTGTTTTATATGTTTTAAAATATTTTTGGTAATATTTTCAAATTTTTCTAATTTTTTGTGATTTTATAAAAATCAAACAGTGGAAAAATAGAAAATAATGAACAACTAAGAGTACTTTGCAACTTAAAAATACTTTAAATACCCAATACTCCTGGAAATTATTTTTACGCTAAAGTGCAATTAAATATCTACAAACAGAGACTAAAATCAGATTTTTTGGATTTCTATAAGATTTTTCTACATTTTTTAAAATTTTTCATTTTTCACAACTTTTGAAAGTTTTATAAATGATCTACACACGAAAATTGGATAGAAATTAAAAGATAATAAAACACACCTACATTAATTTTTTTAGAATTTTTTGGCAAAATTTTGAATTTTTATGCTTTTTCTAATTTTGGGCAGGAAAAAAGTCACTTTTTATTTTATTTTTAAATATCACATAAAATTTAAATGCAATGGAATTTATGTACAATGAAGAGCACCAAATCAGGATCCTAAACAAAATTTTTGTAAAATTTTCAGAGTGCAAATATCATTTCTTTCATCAAGAAGAACATGCCTAGTAAACAATTTGCATAACAGGGATTGATTTGCAAATAGTGATTGTCCTTGCAACAAAATATAACAGGAAATAAAATAAGGGAGAATTTTTGTAATTTACCCATAGGGGGTGTGCACCATACATGGTTGTTCTGGAGCAGGTGTTGTTTTGCAATATTTATAACTTCCAGGAGCTTAATTACAATATTTCTAATTTTTTTATTTTTTTGGTACCCTCCCCTAGGGCATGTTTGGTTGCTGGGTTGGACTGGGTTGGGCTGGGTTGGGATGGGTGAATAGTAATCTGTGAGGAGAAAGTACCCTTGTGAATAGTAACCAGGGTTGGGCCAACCCTGCCCAACCCTGCAACCAAACAGTCCCCTAGGGTTCCTTGTGGCTTTGTATCTTCTAAAGAAGGAGGGGGCTGCTGGTCACCACCATGCAAGAGCTGGAGAGGTACCGCCTTCTTCGACGGAGGTGTAGGAGGTGTGCGGGTGGACCGCCATGGACAACGACGGCGAGGGGAGCGAAGGGTGCTTGGGGGAATCCACGTTGGCGTGGTTGGAGGTTGCGGTGGAGAGGATCGGGATGAAGGTCAGCTGCGGGGGTTGGGGGAGAAGCGTCGCGCTGGTGCAGAGCGGTCAGGCGGCGTGCGCGGTTGGCTCCATGACAGGATGGAGGCACCCGCGCCACTGGAAGGAAATGGCGTCACGAGGCACGATGGGCGGCGTAGCTGCCGTACGGAGCCGTTGGCGACGCGGGTGGAGTGGCTGGCGTCATGTAGTGGTGAGGATAGGGCGAAAGCTCCTTGATGGTGCACGACGATCTGGAGGTGTGCATGTCCTGGTGGTGGGCGGAGGGAGCGGCGAAGGTGGGCCACGACTTGAGACATGCGGAGGTCTGGGCGGCGGTCTTGGCACCTCCGACCTATTGAATTTTTTTGTTTTTTGTTTTATTTTTTCTTTTTATAAGTTAAACAAAAGTAGAGAATCTATATAAATTTTTTATTAATTTTTAAGAAACATATACGTAAAAAGAAAATAATTATATATATTTTAAACTTTTTTAAATTTTTCTACAAAATAAATGTTAGAGAGAAAAACACAATGTATTTTTATTTATTTATTTATTTATAAACAAAGTAGGATTTGTGAATGATTTGGATCTTGCGATTATGTAAGAGAGATCCGTGTCTCTGGCCATCGTATGTGGTCGGAGGTGATAGGTCGTGCGAGGTAGACTGTGAAATATAAGGATCAAGATGTGAGATGAAAAATTCGATTCGTATGACAAAGTATTTGATGATAAATTTTTGGTATTTTCATTATTTAAAGATTAAACACGAGACAAAAATTAAATCTACGATTTATATAGGAAAAACATCGGGAAATAGAAAGTGGATCTCACCTCCGGATTGGATATGTCGTTATAGCCTCGACGAAGGCCGACGCACTTTCACCGAATGGCTCGGAAGTTGGGCATCCTTCTTCAATAAGATAGCTCTCAGCGATCGGGCTCTTCTCCACCAAAGATTGATCAAAGAATAACGAAGGAGGAGTCTATTAAAAAGAGAAGAAAATTCAAAAAAGAAAGAATGTACAAAAGGGGAAGGTATTTAGTGGTGAATTAATAAAATAATAAAATTATAATTAATTAATTAAAAATGAATTTCGGAATTAATTAAATTAAATTAAATAATTAATTTATAGAAATTACCTAGCTACCTTAATGGTAGCTATTAAAGGTATGTAATCATATCTTATATACAAGGTAGTTTTTTAAATCAAATAAATCATATAATTAACTACAAATTTCGTAATTAAATTAAATTAATTAATTAATGTTGGATATTTATTCTTTTGATGATTTGTATATAAGAAAATTAGTTGTATACAAATATTATGTACATATAATACAATATACACATGCTCAAATAAGGAAATAATTTTTAAATAATATTTCTAAAATTTTATTATTTATTTTGTTATTTTATTTTTAATTAAAATAATATTTATAATTATGTACATTATGTATAAAAAATAAATTTAAATTAAATATACAAATATGTAAGTGGTAAAACTACATAAAACACCCCAGAAAACTAACTTTTTAATCACAACTTCAAAAATCATAAAATCACCGCATTGAAAGATAATTTAATTTAAATTATAATGGAAGTGAGTTTGGTTCAATTTGAGTTCGTATGGATCCGGAATTGGTATTTCAATTATCATTTTGTGGCTTTTTCTGAGTGTGATTATTTGTATTATGTACATTATTTTGCTTTGCAATTATTTTTATTATTTACAACATATTTATATTTACAACTTTTGTTTACAAAAATAATTATATTAAGATCAATTTTTTTCAAATAAAATAGTACAAGTTTTATACAAATATACAGGGAAAATGTACAATTTTATTTTTGGATTTTTTAATTAAAGACCCTATCACCCCCTACTTTATTCCTTATTGATCAGGTCAAGTCTTGACCTTCTCTCAGGGTTCGAGTTAGTCTGCATTTATTTCATAAATACATCCTTTATTTTTCTTTTTTTTTGCTTTTCCTTTTTATTCTTTTATTTAAGTACAAGAAGTGTCAAAAATGCATATTTAAAAAATGCATGAAAATGGTAATTTTATGGAATTAGTGCATACTAACAGGTGTTTGACTAAGGAATGAAGCTAAAATAAAAGAATAAAGGCGATGAGTCATGACAATGGGAGTGATCTGGACTTGACCTTAATCTACCTAATTTTCAGAGGAAATTCACAGAGAAATGGGATTTTATAAACTTAAGGTCTTTGACTTAATTCTTCAAGTTCCACATGACAATGTGCAACGTTTGACTCTTAGTGTCTAACTTGGTCTCCTTATTCTAGGTACGACTCTGGAATAGGGAATTAATTTGTACTCTCGCACTATGCACGTAGCTCAACTCAGACGAGGTATTGGAAGACTGTGTGAGTTTCTTTTCTGGTAAAGTGGACATTAAAGATCAGAGTACGGGTTGAAATAAAGCTTCGAAAAAGGGATGAACGGCTGTGCATAATTTTTTCTTACACCCCAAAACATGTATGGAAAAAAAGATTCCATATCCGTAGGGGCACACCAAGATCCAAGTAGAACTAACAAACATCCAAATACAAAGAAGCAACTACCAAATAAATATTTGATCAAAAAGGTCCAAGCTTCAAGAAAACTTGCATATCTTGGTGGAGACTCAGCTACACCGGTCAGTTTCACAAGGAGAGGTGACTACACTGGTCTCCCTCCAGTTCTTTTCCCCTTCTTCTATTCTTCTCCCCCATTTCGATTGTGAACACATCACGACAGACTTTAGAAGGAAATATATGACTCCCTGAGGATGAGTTACTGGAGAGGAGGTTTGCGTAGTAGTCTGGCATTCGTGATGGGAAGGGCTAAAATATTTCACACACATGAGTCGATTGTTCAATGTTCATGGGGTATGATTTGGGAGGAGCATTGATCTAAGATGACTTCTGAGCCGAAACTGTGATAATGATGTGTAGAACTTGAAGGCCGTTGATTTTAAAATTCTAAGTCTCACAGAAGTTCCGCCACACTAATAATCGAAAGGTCAGTTCTAGTTCTATTTTCACCTTCTGCTCATGATCTTGGTATGGAACCTAATCTCATTTCGCCTCATTGCATTTCTTTTGATGCTCAGGGATGAGCATGGTTAAGTATAGGGGGATGATGAATCTCAGATTCATCTCTCTAAAAATGATGAATTAAGCTCAAATACCTAAAATTACTTGACATTTCTTTATTTATATTGCATAATTAGCATTCATGCATGTTTTGATAATAATTGCATTTTATCATTTATTATTGCACAAAATAAGAAGCCAAAAATCACAGTCCAATTGACTTGTAAATAGCTTAACTTCCCTGATTTTTAACAAGTCATGCTAATTTCAAATGACTTGAAATCAATTCCATTGTGTACATATTTCTAACATGAATAAATAAAAAATACAAAAAATCACTAACCTAACTAAGTGGACCAAAAACCCAAACCCTAGTTCCATGATTTCACTACTAAAACCTTGATATATTCCCCATCCAGTATTTGTTTTGATCCTACTCACTTTTGAACTAATGTGCATTCAATTACCTTCAAAACAAGACCAAGTTCAATTGAATCGGAGCTCATATGTGAAAGTTGGATTTTGGGCCTTTTTTGTATATTTTGTATTTTAGCGGTTTTTGACTTATTATTTAATGTACATAATTAACCCATTTTATTTTATTTTTTTGTCATTTATCTTTTTTGTTAAAAGTTTTATTAAAATGCACAAAAATCCAAATCTAAACTGAGCTTGAAATCAAAGAAACTAAATGAGTTCGAGTCCTCACTAACTATCTGTACAAAAATTGTCTTTTCGTATTTTATTTTATTTCTTCTTTTTATTAATTAATAAAAATACAAAAAAATAGATAAACGTGTAAATATTTTTCTTTAATTTTATCATATTTTTCCTATTTTTATCTAATTTAAAATGATAAAAAAATAGAAAATCCAAAAATCAAGGTATTCTATGTACTTGGGATACCCTAAAAATATCACTTTGCACAAATGATCGATTTTGAGTTTGATCTCTTCATGAAAGTTGTAGATCTCATCGAGAAGATCATACTTTTTGTAGAAAAGTTTTTGATCTGAGGTTGTTTGATATTTATTCTGGAATTTTCTTTGTACTATTTTTTTCAAATTTTCTGGGGCTGACACATGGCACCTCCTGAAGCCTCCATGTGTCACCCATTTTTAGGATTTATTTAGTCATTTTAAAAAAACAATTAAAAAAATAAAATAATAAAATAAAAAATAATATGTCACGTGTCAGCACTAGGGTCGTCTGATCTCAACCGATCGAACGACACATGTGCACCACCCCCTTCCTCCGTCTCCTTCCACTTTCCCATTTCGCCCCCGCTGCCCTCTGCCTGCCGCCCTCTGATCTTTTTCCTAATCCGGTGGCGCTGCCTTCCTCCTCGCGTATCCCGGCCATCCTCATCAGAATCAAATATCCGCTGCCTCTCCAAATCAACCCCCCTCCTCGTCAATCCCCATCATCACCCCTTCTTCATTTAGCCGACCTCCTCCTCCTATTTACGCTACATCACCACCTCCCTCCATATCCAGCGGCCGATACAACACATACACAAATAGGGACACCGTTGGTGACATCCCGGTGCCCCTCCAACGGCGAGATCTGAAGCCCCCCATGCTTTGCTGCAGTGCCGTCTAACTCCGCCTGCTGCCTTGCTCCGGTCAACCCTATCGAGCCCACGACTTCATTGCCACTTCCTTCGCTAGCACCTCGTGGCTGGTGCCAGGAATCATCATCATCGACAAGGTTCATCATCTCCAGCCCACGAACGCCTTCAACAACTACGATCATCTTCATCTTCCCTGCCACGTCGCGCACTCCGCCTCCGATTCGCCGTCAACAACTCCCTGCTCAACCAACGACCTTCACATCTGCCAGGTACTCCACCTTCCACAACTGGAGCTTCGCCTACGTAGGAGCCACCCTGCTCCAGTCTTCAGATCCTCGACCACCTTCCACCAACAGGTGGAGCCCTCCACCGAAGGGCATGCGGCATCGACAAATTGTCGTGGAGCGCCTCAGCCCTGAGCCACCCTCTGCCACTACCGCTCAACCGACGGAGCACCACCAAAAGAACTCTCCCCTTCTTACGTGATTTTCACGTGCGGGGTGGAGAAACAACGAAGAAGCCCTTGGAGATCTGCCTGATTTTGTGACTTATGGTTAATTAATAATAATTATTTTCGTGGAACATTAAATATTTTGCCCATTCTATGATTGAAAATTCGTAAGTAATTAACCATAGCTCTAAAAATTGCTAAAAAATTCACGGATTGTAGAAATTACTTGTACGTTACCTCATGCCCAAAAAGAATTTCATTTCCATCCATGGTTTGCCCTATAAATCATTTTGCATATTTCAATCTTTAATTGTTAATAGGTGTTAAATCTAGTATTTTTGAGCTTTAAGATTTTTCTGAGATCGATCACCTGGTGATAAATCTTAGATAATTTTATCCCTTGAAAATAAATAGGTTTAATATTTATTATAATTAAACATTTAAATTCATGTAATTTGCATTCATAAATTCATAAAGTATTTATCTTGCATCCAAAAATTCCAAAAAAATACAGTGCATTCTCTTAACCATATTTAACGTTTCAGCCTAGTTTCATATTTTTCGAACATCGTTTGATTGAAAATTACTTTTTAGTCCCTAAAATTGGCCACATTTGCATTTCGCATCCCAAAATTGCATTAAAAATACCAAAAAAAACCGTCTTGAAAATCATGCATGAATTTTGATAGAAAAATTTCTAAGTTGTTCCTTTGCTTCCTTGAGGGACTTGCCCAAGTAAAATAAACATTAAACCACTTTTAATAAAATTGATTAATTTATTATTATTAATTTCTTGACCGATTCCGATTGCCCGACAACGACAATTTCGACATTAGTTTAAATGCTCGATAATTCTCTATAATTAAGTAGGGTGATTTTAGGACTCGTCACTCCTCCCACTTTATTCCTTATCGTCCTAGTCATCAACATGCCTAGGTCTCTGGGTTTAGGGTCATAGAATACCTTTGGTATTTTATTTATTTTTCCTTTCCTTTTCTTTATTCTTTTCTTTTGGCTTGAAATAATGTATCTTATACAATAATTATACAACAAATAATGAATGTTAATTTGTACAAATAATGATTTTTACATGCATTTAACTAGGATTTAAATGCCAAAATGAAAGAATAAATGTGATGAAATGAAGATTCTTTAATCACCATTTGCGAGCAGGCCCTCGCCCATAGGTAGCCAATGCAACATTTTTCTCGGATGCCCATGATTTTAAGGTCAAAAAAACGGATTGAGTCGAATACCCGTTTGACCCAAATATTTTGAACACCCCTTGTTGGCCCCTCGAAAACATGATTGAAATGGTTAATTTATAGGCGACAATTTATATAGATTAGATTCTTTACATTATATTAATAATAATTATTACATCTTTGTCTACCAATTAAAAACACATCTGCCTATGCCTTATCCATAAGGAAGGGCACACAAATATACAATATATTTGTGAAATGTATATGTTTTCTAGTGTTGGCTTCAAATATGGCTAGAATTTGAGATTCATCCACATATATCATCTTGATGGAAAATGGTCATGCGACCCATTACTTTTACCATATGAAGAAGGTGTCAAAAAATAATTTAGATCAGCCAAGGAAGAAGGGAGGTTGAAGTTGCTGCATGGGCAAAGAGATAAGAAAGAAAGAGAGGAAGGAAGAGAGATTAGGGAAAGCGAAATCATCATCTGCCCATCTGGCGAATACATGATATCAAGGTTATGGATGTTCTATATTAATCCATTGTTACCGACTTGAAAATCGCATCGACAAGGAGTTGTCTTCTTTCCTTGTGTTTTTAGGTAGATTTTAGTTGTAGTTTTATTTCCAGCTTTTATTTTGTGTATTAATCGTTTGATTTAGTGTGGAATTTATATTCACACTACGTCGGAACGTCGGAACTTATAGCTCTGACATTCATTTCCCCTATAAACTCTCTTTTTTTATCACCATTTTCACCTCAGCACCCTCCCCAATCATTTCTCCACCTGCCAGACTACCCATCCACCTTGATTCCTTCACTGATTGAGTCGCCCATGCTCCTTCCACCACCCTTCGTTAGAGCACCTCCATTTCACCTCACTAGCCCTCAATCCTTCATTAATATCAGTTGGGAATCTTCACTAGAGCATGCAGGAAGTAGGTCCTGAAGGGGCCATTTGAGGCCCAATAGCTCCTAAGAACTCAGAGCAGGTTCCCCAATTTTCATAGAGCTACTAGGACCCCATCAATGGGTCTTGGACACTTACGAGGCCACCATTAGCCATGGACTTCTTCCACGATCGGATTGAGCACCTGAGCAACAAGGAAGTAGGTCGAACTATGAAGCTTCAACGGATCGAATCTTGGAAGTGGCGGGGTTCTTCCTTGTTCTTCCAAGTAGCTCCACCATCGTCAGACCTGGGCAGAGATCAAATCTCATGCATCCATCATCGAATCATCATCAACAAATCTCAACCATTGGATCACTTAAGTATAGCACGCTCCACCATACGATAGCATGCACTTTAGGGGTAAACTTCACTCAAACCTCTCCGCTTAGTTTTATTTTCTTTTTATCCATGTAAAAATAAATTATAGTGTAAAAATTCATGTAAAGATAGAAAAAACACCCTGTGTTACTTGTATTTTGCATTTAGGTCCTTTGCCATATCATCTCACGTGCCCAAACGCGTAAGGGGCATGCCCATTTTGCAACATAACACTCCCATGTTTAGGTATTGAGATTTAGTGTTCAAAATTGTAAATATAGTGTTAACCTTTTGGATAATTTGTGCGAAACATTTGCAATTTATTTTTATTGCAAAAATACCCTTTTTAGTATTGTAATTATTAATTTGCATCTTTATGTTTATAAAATAGCTCTTGTGCCTCATTTATTTTGGGAAAACTATTTTTGAATGCCTCAAATATTGCTCAAGCGCACTCATATATTTATTTAGCATTTATTTGCATTTTCTATTTATTAAATATCATTTAGGAGCTATTTATTCCATGTTTAGCTTTAACAAAAATTATAATATCCTCTTTAAAAATTCTCTCTATATATATTTATTTAATATTACCATATAATATAACTCTAGACCAAAACAAACAAAAAACTAAAAAATTTATAAAAATTGAAGAACCCCTCTAACTCTATAAAAATTGAAGAACCCCTCTAACTCTATAAAAATTGCAAAAATTCTATAAAATTAAAAAAATAATTTTCTATTGTATATTTTAATTTTTATTATAAATTATATGTTAAAATTAATTTTGGGTATTTTTCAATATTTATGTATTTTTAAAACCAAAAATAATCTGGGTATAATTATAAGTCCATGTTTTGCTATATTAAATCTAATAAAAATACCTAAAAATTAGCAAACTATTTATAAGAAAAATCACAAAAATAGAGAAAAATATTAAAATAATTTTTTTTTATAAATGAATATATAGTTATATTTATAAATATAAAACCGTATATAGACTATTTATATTATACATACTTATATAATTATAATTATTATTGATAAATATAGTACCTTAAATATATTTTAAAACCTTTAAAATGGAATGTACTTGTATATATTTTCTGAATTTTTATATATTTATTATGTAATTTATATATAGTATTTGTGTTAAACGTATATTTATATATAGATACATGTATACATTTATTATATCTTAAAAAAATACCTTAAAAAACTTAAAATCTAAAAAGAAAGTAAAATGTAATGAATAAAAATATAAAAAATAAACAATATTAAAAATCCTTAAAAATTAAATATAATTAAAAGTTAAAAAGTTAAAAAGCATAAAAAGTACAAATATATTTATTGTTTAATTTATATTAATTGATAATAAATCCCTTTTTTGTATTTGCTCTCTATGGTTCGACACTCTACACTTATACACAATACATGTATTTTGTATAGTTAAAATAAAAATAAATTTTGACTCACACATCTTGCATTCCATTATCATTATTGTGGGTTAATTGTTTGCTTGAAATGGTTGTTCACGAGCTGAGTATCGAGAGAAGGTTGATAGATTGATTACCAGATCTGACTCTTCGGACACTGCAGGCTCCTCCAAGATCAGACGTTAGGCTCCTCTGTTCGACTAATCAACAAATGAAGAAATGCAATGGAAGAAGAGATTGAGGTATTTTAGGATAATCAAATGTGAGATCTTGTTCCTAAAATAAGAGACTTAAAGAAAACATCTTGTAAGTGGGCTTACAAAGGGATTACAAATTGAACACTCGTACAAATGGATCTACCAAAGGTATGATTACCCAAGAATTCTCTAAGGTTCTGTTTGGTTGTTGGGCAGGATTGGCCCAACCCTGGTTACTATTCCAAGGGTACTTCCTCCTCACAGATTACTATTCACCCAGCCCAACCCAACCCAACCCTGCCCAACCCTGCAACCAAACATGCCCTAAACAATATAGTCAGGATCTTGATGAATATTTAGTCCAGTTGCGAAGATGACTACAAGTTATTTGGTAGCCTCCACAGCTAGTAAAACATGGAAGCTGCATCAAATGGAAGAAAAGAATACTTTTCTTCATGTAAAACTTGATCGAGTGATTTATATGGACCAATGTGAAGGATTCAAAGATAATAAAAACCAAGGACATATTTGCTAATTAAACAGAAAAATATATTATTTGAAGCAAGCTATGGATTCAACCTAACATAAAAGAAATTGGCGTTGAGAGGACTGTTAAAATAAAAGGTGCCGCAAACTTCACCCTTTCTAAAACAAGTTTATTAGTAATAATAACTCTAGAAACGTCTCAGGGAAATGGGATCTAATTATCAATTGACTTCTTAAGATGAGTTAACTTTAATTATTTAGAATATTTTTGGATGCATTCAACTCCAATATTCTAGAAAATTACATACTTTTCAAGGCCATGACATCACAAGCACATATAGACCTTGGGAGCCATTGTGTGCAAAGTATCAAGGAGAGGCATCAAAGAAAGTGCTTGAAATCACAGTACGAGATAGATTTTGATCCAGCATTTGTCTATGGCGTGCTTCATGTGCCTTTTGTTGGGCCACTTGGATCTAGCTTTCTAGAATATACCCTTTGATCACAATCGATCGGTGAAAGAGGCCCAAATGATTTATCATGATCACAATCGATCAGTGAAAGAGGTCCAAATTATTTTTCATGTTAGATTTGGTTCGAACTTATCGTCTCCTCCAATGGCACTGGGTTGCTAATGGTGTTATACATTTTCATATTTCTTGGCACTGGGACATGTAGTGAAATGTGGAAGCAAACACACTCAAACAAGATCAATCAAATAAGATGCAAATACACGGATTTACATGGTTTACCTGTAACTAGGCTATGTCCTTGGATGGCGGTGATCAGTTTTTTCTATGAAGAAGAAGAAAATACAGAGGATACAAAGGGCCCTAACCCTATGAAATTTATATACTATTCACATCCAGACGGATCCTTGAAACAAACAGATGCAGCAAGACCCTGCCTTGTTGGGGTATGGTACGACAATATGGGGCTCATACGAAGTTCTTCAACCTAGGTTAGATGGTTAGGATTCAAGATTCAAGACGTATCAACAGGACAAAATGTTCTTCCTTCTTGTCAGGTATGACGGACCTAGCTCTGGCACCCACTTATGGTGGTTTGGAGAAGACACGGGGTTCGACTCCTTTGACTAGCAAGAAACATGCGACCAGATCTTCTGCTAGGAGGGCTTAACGTTTGGCAGCGTCTTTACTGCCAATTGTGGTGATGTTTAATGTCTTTACAAAAATCGATCTCTTTTGTGTTGGCTCTATCCTAGACCTTCTTTTGATGGTTAAAATCTAAATGGCCGATTTGTATTTCAATTTGTGCCCCGTGCATACTGTCAAAACTCTTGACAGTTATTTTTGGGCGGATAGAGCTTATTGGTTCTATTGCGCGTAGTTTCTGCTTGATTAACAGATGAATGACGTTTGACTCGTTTAAAAAATAGCATTTATCTATTCTATTATCTGAGATTGATGGTGTTTTAAATTTTAAGAATTGTTACAGGCAAAAATTTTGTTCCATATGTGAATTTTGAAGATATGTTGCACTTCTAACGTAGGCCCAATGTTTTTTTTTTGAGATGAAGAGGGTGAAATCTCGAGTTGGGACTCACCGCCAAACGTTTTCAAATTACAGAGAGATAAAGAATTACATTACCTAATAGATCAGAATCGAAATAGGGAGAGAGAGAGAGAGAGAGGAAGCGATTACATTTTCGGAATAGAAACTCTGGTTCTTAAAAATCAGATCATTCCTTCCTCCCCACATGGTCCAAATAGCCGCAAAAGGCAAAGAAACATCATCCGTAGAGTTCATCCCCACCGATCTAATCGATCTCCAGAAATCATCGATGCTACCATGCAGTAATCAAACCGCACCCATCTCCTTCCAAACATGTTCCGACAGAGGACACGTAAAAAACTGGTGTTCTGCTTCCTCCGTCTGTGCGCCACATCTATCACACTGTGTATCCTGAATGCCGAATAGCCTGCCCCTTCTTACTTTGTCCCAAATCCGTCCTCTTATGAGGCACCACAGGAAGATCTTCACTCTGCTAGGTATCTTGCTTGCCCAGATAATCTTCATATCCTGCTTCATGGCGGGTTCCAAGTCATCACTTCTCCCTCTGAACACCTTGTATGCTTTTTTCACCGAAAATTTCCCCCCTCCCACACAAACGTATGCCCAATGTTGTAGCTTGCTTCGACAATGATTGTACATATGGTTGTGAACGTTGCTGGTTTCAGGGACAGCTTAGCCTCAGCAACCATATTGATTAGTTCTCAATACTCTTTCTATTGGCAAACATAAATATTTTGGTAGCAATAACTCAGTAGTACAATTTCATAAATCGAATAAAAATACATTGTTGATTTAATATTTCAATGTTCGTCGCAAGACGTGTGAGATCTGCACCATAATAAATCAGCCAATGACTATTATCATGGAAATTGTAATCAATCTGTTGCGAATCGCAGAAGCAAACACGCACAAACACGATCAAACAAGCAAGACGCAAACACAAGGATTTACAAGGTTCACCCGTAAATGGGCTACGTCCTTGGGAGGCGGCGATCGGCTTCACTATATGGAGAAAATGTAATACAGAGGGTACTGAGAAGGTACAGATATGGGATGAGAAACAGGATCAGAAATGAGGATGCAGTATCTGGTGGCCTTGGGGCCCTTTTTATACTGCAACAGAGGAATACCATTTGTATTCAGCAATCCATCCCAACAGCTCCCAGCCAATCAGAAGGCAGGACACAGATTACACATGTCAGCAATCCTAGCCCAACAGCTCTCAGCCAATCAGAAGGCAGGACACAGATTAGACATGTCAGCAATCCTGGCCCAACAACTCTCAGCCAATCAGAAGCCAGGACGTGGATCAGCCACATCAGCAACTCAACAAGTAGTTAGGATTCAAGTCACATTAACAATCTCCACCTTGAATTGAATCCTCTGAGAAGCTTTGTCAAGCTTTTCCATGCCGCCGCCAGCCCCCTTTTGGGGCTACTTCCAACTATCGACATTGAGTAAGTCCAAACAATGTTTGAACTTACTCCCAGGAACCGCCTTTGTGAACATATCAGCTGGATTATCTGTTGTGCCGACCTTCTTTACCTTGATCCTCTTCTCAGAACGAATGAAGTGATATCTGACATCGATGTGCTTGGTTCTTTCATGATGCACGTGATCCTTGGCTAAGCATATCACACTGAGACTGTCACAATATACTATAGCCTGGTCTTGTTGAAGACCGAGATCTCCAACTAAGCCCTTTAGCCAGATGCCTTCCTTTGCAGCCTCTGTCAAAGCCATGTACTCTGCCTCTGTAGTAGACAAAGTAACTGATGGTTGCAAGGTAGCCTTCCAACTGATGACCGAAGTCCTCAAAGTGAAAACATAGCCGGTCATTGATCTCCTTCCATCGACATCTGCAGCATAGTCTGAATCTGAATATCCAGCAACTAAACATTCTGAATCACTTCTATAGATAAGGCCAATGTCTGATGTTCCTCTCAGATAACGGAAAATCCGCTTGACTGCCTGCCAATGCTCCTTCCCTGGGTTGCCCATGAATCTGCTAACAACGCTCACAGCGTGAGCAATATCAGGTCTTGTGCATACCATGGCATACATAAGACTCCCTACTGCGTTAGCATAAGGAACACGTGACATGTGTTCCTTTTCCGAGTCTGACTGAGGTGCGAAAGAAAAAGAAAGATGAATGTTCGAAGCGGATGGAGTACCTAAAGGCTTTGCTGTAGACATCCCAAATCTCATCAGAACCTTTTCACTGTAGTTCTTCTGAGATAAGAAAAGTTTCTTTTCTGTACGATCTCTAATTATCTCCATCCCTAGAATCTTCTTTGCTGCACCAAGATCCTTCTTGTCAAATTCTGAATTAAGGAGCTTCTTCAGATCATTTATGGTACTCTTCTGCTTGGCAGCAATCAACATGTCGTCGACGTACAGTAACAAAAAAATGAAGGAGCCATCCTCCACCTTCCTGTGGTAAACACAACAATCATATGGGCTCATGTTGAACCCATGATTAATCATGAAGCCATCAAACCTTTTGTACCACTGCCTAGGAGATTGCTTATGCCCATACAAGGACTTCTTCAATCTGCACACATGATCTTCCTTACCCTGAGATATGAATCCCTCCGGCTGGCTCATAAGAATGTCTTCTTCGAGTTCACCATGCAAGAAAGCTGTCGTCACATCTAACTGCTCCAGCTCCAAGTCTTGATGTGCTACAAGAGCTAGTAGCACCCTGATGGATGTATGTCTTACAACGAGAGAGAATATCTCGTTGTAATCCACACCTTCCTTCTGACTGTAACCCTTCGCAACTAGACGTGCCTTGTATCTGATGCCTTCGTTGCCTGAGATTCCTGTCTTTTTCTTGAAGACCCAAACAATTTTCCTCCCCTTTGGCAATTTGACGAGCTCCCATGTTTGATTCTTGTGAAGAGACTCCATCTCCTCACTCATAGCAGCAATCCACTGCCCGGATTCTGCACCAGATATTGCCTCCCTGTAAGTGGAGGGCTCTGGAGGTTATGTCTCCTCCGCAACATGTAGTGCAAATGCAACCATGTCTTCAAATCCGTATCTTTGCGGCGGATGTATCTCCCTTCGAGGCCGATCAGTAGCAACACTTGGTTGCCTCTCCTCCGGTTGCTCAGCTTCAGACCGTTCAGCAACAGCCTGATCAGAAGTAGCGTGATCACTACTTGGTGTTAGTTCGAACTCCACCTGTTCGGGCACATCATCACTTGTCCCTGCATCAATAGACTTACTACTCGAGTGAAGCATGGAATTCTCATCAAAAGTAACATTCCTGCTAACAATAATTCTATGCTCAGAAGGGGACCAGATTCTGTACCCCTTTAATCCTGCGCCATAGCCTGTAAACACCCCTTTCTTTGCCCTTGGTTCTAATTTTCCTTCATTAACATGATAATAGGCAGCACAACCAAAGACTCGTAAAATAGAATAATCAGCATGATTACCAGACCATACCTCCATGGGTGTTTTGCAACCAATGGCAGATGCGGGACTCCGATTCACCAAGTAACAAGCTGTATTCACAGCTTCAGCCCAGAATGCTCTACCAAGTCCAGCATTAGAGAGCATGCACCTTGCTCTCTCCAGAAGCGTCCTGTTCATTCGTTCAGCAACTCCGTTCTGCTGTGGCGTATCTCTGACGGTGAGATGTCTCGCAACATCCTCCTCTTTGCAGAACTCATTGAACTCTGACGAACAGAATTCCAGTCCATTATATGTACGAAGACACTTTACCTTCTTAGAAGTCTGGTTCTCCACCAAGATCTTCCACTGCCTGAAGGTCTGAAATGCCTCGCTCTTGTGCTTCATCATGTACACCCACACCATCCTGGAGTAATCATCAATAATAGATAGAAAATACCTGGCACCTCCCGAAGATGGGACCCGTGAAGGATCCCAACAATCGGCATGGATGTAGTCGAGCATCTCTTTCGTCCTGTGGATAGCTTTACTGAATTGCTTCTTGTGTTGTTTTCCCAACACACAATGCTCATAGAACTCCAGTTTGGATCCCTTGAGATCCCCGATGAGGCCTTTCTGAATAAGGATATTCATCCCCATCTGACTCATGTGTCCCAGCCGCATATGCCACAATTTTGACTCTGATCTTTGGACCTGGGACACCACTGCAACAGAACCGGTAACTGTAGACCCCTGCATGACATACAGTGTCTTCTGCTTGTTGCCCTTGATGACAACAACCCCACCTTTGGCAACCTGCATAACTCCACCTTCAGCGTTGTACCTGTATCCTTTAGAGTCCAAGACTCCAAGTGATATCAGGTTCTTCTTCAGATCAGGAACATGGCGTACTTCTGTCACCGTCCTCACGACTCCATCATGCATCTTGATCTTCACAGAGCCAATCCCGACAATCTTGCATGCTGCATCATTCCCCATGATGACGTTTCCGCCATCTATCTTCTCATAGGTGCAGAACCAATCTTCATTGGGAGTCATATGGTAGGAACAACCTGAATCAAGAATCCAGGTATTATCCATCATCTTCTGATCTGTGACTATGAGAACCAGGTCATCTTCAGAATCTGCGCCTCCATGAGCTACGACAACAACCGTAGCTTTCCCTTTCTTCTTCGAGCAGTCCTTCTTCCAATGTCCATGTTCCTTGCAGTAATTGCAGATATCCCTAGCATTGTGATTCTTCAACTTGGACTTCTGCTTTCCCTTCTTTGTGTAGCTAGAACTGGCATGACTCTTCTCATGAGTCATAACCAAACATGCATCGTTAGAGTCCTGCTTGCCAGTAGCCATATGCCAAAGTTCACGCGTATGCAGACTCGCGCGAACTTCCTCTAAAGTTATTGACTCTCTTCCCACAATGAACGATTGAACAAAATTTTCAAACGATAATGGAAGAGAAACCAATAAAATCAAGGCAGCATCCTCATCATCAATCTTAACATCTACATTTCTTAAATCCATCAACAATGTATTTAAGCGGTCTAGATGTTCTTTAAGAGATGTACCTTCCTGCATGCGGAGAGAGAACAGACGTTACTTCAAGAGCAACTTGTTGGTCAGAGACTTAGTCATGTATAGACTTTCGAGTCTCAACCACAGACCGGCCGCGGAATCCTCATCGGCAACTTCCGCGATAATCTCGTCCGCCAAACACAGCATGATCGTCGAGTGCGCCTTCTCTTCCTGCACCATAAACTCGGACGGCTCGAGTGCCTTCGCCCGCTCTTGATCTAACGGTGCCCAGATGCCCTGCTGCTTCAAAAGGGCGCGCATCTTGATCTGCCATAGACTGAATCCATTCTTCCCCGTGAACTTCTCGATCTTCAGATTGTGTGACGCCATCTTACTGGATGATCCTGACGGAACCCGAGGCTCTGATACCAGTTTGTTGCGAATCACGGAAGCAAACACGCACAAACACGATCAAACAAGCAAGACGCAAACACAAGGATTTACAAGGTTCACCCGTAAATGGGCTACGTCCTTGGGCGGCGGCGATCGGCTTCACTATATGGAGAAAATGTAATACAGAGGGTACTGAGAAGGTACAGATATGGGATGAGAAACAGGATCAGAAATGAGGATGCAGTATCTGGTGGCCTTGGGGCCCTTTTTATACTGCAACAGAGGAATACCATTTGTATTCAGCAATCCATCCTAACAGCTCCCAGCCAATCAGAAGGCAGGACACAGATTACACATGTCAGCAATCCTAGCCCAACAGCTCTCAGCCAATCAGAAGGCAGGACACAGATTAGACATGACAGCAATCCTGACCCAATAGCTCTCAGCCAATCAGAAGCCAGGACGTGGATCAGCCACATCAGCAACTCAACAAGTAGTTAGGATTCAAGTCACATTAACACAATCAATGAGTATTGATGTAACATCCCGAGCTTAGGTTTCCGATCCGTTATCGAGGGAAAACTGACCCTGACAACTTGTTGGATACGGACCCAAATGGATCCGTTGATATACACCCAAAATGCTTAAGCTCAAGTTGACAAGTAGTAATCCCCACCACTTATAAACCACACCCACACTTTGTAAGTTTTCCATGTGATACTATGTTTGGGGTTAGCCCATACATTCCATTGAGTTTAACTAATGGACTAGAAATGTTGTTCTATTTTGATATACCAATCATGGTACTTAGGCCAAATTAGATTGTGCTGTATGTGATAACTGATCATTTCTCTTCTTATCTTCACGAGTCTTTCTAAAAACACTACATCGTACCTCTCTGATCCCAATCCTCTACTCGTAAACATGGTTGGTGTAAAACACCTGCAACGATGGCCCATACATGTAAAAGAGTGACTTTCCAAGGATATTTACGCGAAAGCTGATAATTTTAAGGAATGTACTACAAATTAAACAGAGACTTCCTTTCAACTCCAGGTTGAAATTTGAAACATAAATACGCTTTGCACTTACAAACATAATATCACACACATAAGAAATAACGACCATTTCCTTCAAAATTTATTTCCCGGTATATTCAATTAAAACTAAACTCATTTGATTGAAATCCGATCCGATCCTGAGCTATAGTCATTCATATCTGACTATGCATCCACCTTTCTCCACCACCGCGGCTTCGCCAACATCGCCCTGATCATGGGCTTCATCTTCTCGGTGAGCTTGATGATGGCCAAGAACAACAACCTATAACAGACAACCATCGCAAGGAGCACGACTAAGTCGACCCACTTGGAATAGCTCGTGTCAACCTGCCAGTAGTCCCTCAAGATGGTCTCCCCATCGATGATCGTCGGCCCACCGGCCTGAATGTTGGGGAATGTTAGCCCGATGAACTCGTTCTTGTAGAACCCTTGGTTAGCGTAGCGGTGAAACGCGACGTAGTACATGGGATAGCGCCATACGGGTTTCGGGAGATCATCGGGAAGACGGAAGAATCCTCCGTTAAGCATCATCACTCCCTGGATGCCAGCCCCGGTGATGATGCCCATGAGGAAGTCAGGTACAAGCCCTGCAACGATCATCATGAGGCTCTCGACGAGCATCATCGTAACATAGAGGACAAGCGCAAAGTAGACGAAGTGATCGAGGGGTTTCTGGAGGCCGACGAGGTAGTAGGCCATGGCTCCTGGGACGACCGATATGAAGGCGAGGTAGGGTGCGGAGGAGAATGTGTTGGCGACTATGAACGAGCCCACGCCGTAGTGGCCGTTCATGCGTTCGCGCCCGAATATCTGCATTTCAAAATTTATCCATATTGTACATATAAGTCGTGTTTAATATATAATAATAACGAATATTATTTGTTCTGAAAAAAATATAATTACTATGGGTTTGATATGTCATCACGTAAGGTTATAGGGACTATTTTGTAATTGGACAAATGGTAAGGGTAATGATCTAAAAACTCTCCCCAATCAAAGCGAGGGACCATTTCCATAATGACTACAAACTGGAGGATGTTTGGTGCAAAAGACAACTTCAATTAAAAACGAACTGTAATACGATTAATTAATCTCACCTTCATGTCCTCCACGAAAGAGGGGAACCCACCGATGGCCATGAAGGTCAGGAACGCCGCCGTGAACATTAACACCGAACCCCTCGCCTGCATACCATACACAAATACGTATTTATAAACATGTAAACAAACGCATCAAGTACATCAAGATGTATTTTGTACATTGTTCTATGTTGCCTTTCATTATTTGAAATTTAGATAACCGTTGTTATATAATTTTGTACCTTTGCTGTTACGTATTTAACATCGTCTTACCTGAATGGATCCATAGCTGTGGCCGATATGGTAGAAAATGGTGCCTAGGCAAAGGCATAGTGCAATGTATATCGCGAACCGTAGCCAGTAGTAACCTAGATCCCGGTACATGTTCACGAACGACCTCCTCGTGAGGACGATGGACTGCGTCAAGAAGCTCGCTTGGCTCCTCTTCTTCACCACCTCTCCTTCCTATAAAAAGTCACGATCAGATTAAATTCCAACAAGTTGTTAGGAACAGTTATCGTAAGTTCAACTTACGGTTTTGCAGAAATCTATAATGTGGTCGACCACATGACGGCGGGCAGAGGAAGATGCGTAGGATTCGGTAAGGATGTCTATGACTTTCGCAACTGTTCCTTCTTCTTGATCAAGCCCTTGCTCTATGTCCTGTGAGAATTAAATGGGATTGGAGTCAGATATAGAGAATGTGATCAATTAGTTGAGATGGAAGGAATTGGGTTGGAATTTTGATCAAGATCAGAACCTTGTCGAAATCTTTGTTGATGGTCTTCAAGTAGTGGTCGGACGGATTGGTCAGGGACGGACACGGGAATCCATTCACCGCGAAAAACTGGAATTATTACTAAATTAATCAAACACTGGGCTATTTGATAATACAGCACCGCTTTCTAGGTTATTATCGATTCATGTATTGTTAGATTGTTAAAATTTTGAAGTATTGCATAGCGACCAAAGTCGTAGAAGATACCTCGCTGGCCGAGGAAGGTGGGCCGAAGTAGACGGTCTTGCCGTAGGCGAGGAGGCAGAGGGAGTGGAAGAGCTTGAAGACGTCGCTGCTGGGCTGGTGGATGGACGCGAGCACGGTCATACCCTCGTGTCCTGCCAGCCTCACTATGCGGTTCATCACGTGATACGACGCCGCGCTATCGAGCCCACTTGTGGGCTCATCCAGGAACAACAGTTTAGGCCTGGTGAGGATCTCCAGACATATGCTCACTCGTCTCTTCTGCCCGCCGCTGAGGCCCTTCACAGCCCACCCCCCGATCCTCGTGTCCGCCGCATCGATGAGGCCCATCTCCGTTATCGTTTCCTCCGCTCTCGCCTTCTTCTCCGCCACCGTCATGGTGTTCGGCAGTTGCAGCTGCGCGGAGTAGCACACGGCTTCCCTCACCGTAAGCGTCGTCATGAGTATATCATCTTGCGTCACATAAGCCTAAATATACGCATAACGTTTTTTTTATATATAACAACAAGGGCTATGGTGCAGTTTGCAGGAAAAAAGACGGGAACTTTTTGGTAAAAGATGCTCCAAACTTACGGAAGTGCCAAATGACAGCTTCTGCCGGCGGCCGTTGATGAAGATGTTCCCACTCTGCCGCGTCTCCGACGGCAACCTCCCTGCACGCAGTGATCCACGAAATTACTCCATGTGGAATGGTGATGATCGGTCAATCTAAACGCTAAAACAAGTAGTCGATGATCAGTCCAATCTTACCTGCTAAGGTATCGAGCAGGGTGGATTTGCCACAACCGGAAGGCCCCATGATGGCAAGGACCTCGCCGGGCTGCGCGTAGCCGACGAGCCCCTGGAGTATGGGCCGCCTTCCACCGTTCCCATCCGGTGCCATGACCCAGAGATCCTCCCACGTCAAGAACACGCCTTTGCTGTCCAGAAGTGGGAGCTTGCTATCCTTTGAATTGGAGCGATCGACGCCCTCGTCGGTGTCGGCTTCGGGAAGATAGTTGAGTTGTTGTTGTTGCTGGTGGTGGCGCTGTAAGGGATCACTGAAGGAGGCGCTGGTGGCGAAAGGGAAGGAGTTGTCCATGGAGTCGTTGCGTAGCTCGATGTTGCGGGAGGGAGGGGTGGGGCTCCATCTGGGTACTACTTGAGATGTGGCCATGGAGGTGAGAACTTGGATTGCAGATGAATGCTCAACTATGTATATATATATACAAACGCGCACACATGTACATCTCTCATAAGACCATCACCCATAGCCCTTCAACATGAGTGATCGGATCACAGCCGTTGGATCTTGATCCATGGAACGAGAGGCCGTAAAATGCCTCCGCTTCACACACAAGAATGAAAGACTGCAGGAAACATGACTTCCATGGAGAAAGTGGTCTTTTGAGGACTTTATCTTGAAACAAAATAGCGATGTCATAATCACGAGCGTGGATCGTCTGCTGGCCAGCAGACTCTGCTGTAGCATTCGGAGCTGCTCGATCAAGATCGAGCGGTTCGCATGAATTCGCACGGTCGGGCCCACAAAAAGGTGTGAATTAATGTGAACCGCTCGATCTTGATCGAGCGACTCAAACGCTGTAGCAGAGTCTGCTGGCCAGCAGACAATCCGCTCCCCATGATCACATTTCTATTGCATATATTCACAGTACTTGTTCTTTCTTTCATCCAGAAAGAATGAAGGATAAAACATAAATCAGATGTATAATTCAAGTGCTTTCATGTAATGCATTCTATTAAAAAAAGAATACAGGGAAGATTGCCTGGAAAGATTTAAAAAAGAAAGAATTTGGAATGGGAAAGTAGTGGCGACCACAAAGGTGTGTAAAAAGGAGAGTGGAAGGAATCTACCCAGGTCAAGGAAAGGTCCAATCTATACTTAAATAATTCACAGTCCTTGGCATTTTGAAAGGGGACACGTTTGTTCTTTTGTTTCTGTCTGTTTTGACTTCCGATTTTGCCCTTGGTTATGGGTGAATTACAGATAAGCTTCCGAAGCTTCCGAGGATATATTAGATCCATTTTCATATAATTTACCCTATAGTTTCTAGAACGTCTACTGGGTATTTGTTCATGAGATATATGTATTTTTTCCGAGTACTTTGGGTTTTGATCAAATAGCCAATTGGCATGTTCGGATGTCTACATCTAGTCATCTATGGGCTGGAATTCGGCCATCATCCGATTTTAACATATTATTTATATGTCGTGGCAAACATGCAAGCAACTGACCTTTTCAAATATTGCTAATAACAGAAATATATGGTTAAATTTTGATGTAGCCGATGCGGATCGGAGGAAGGATACAAGGTTTGTTGGTACAACCGAATCGTTATCGGATCATGCATGATAATCAATGATTAGAGAAAAAAATCTCATTTTTAATAAAGTCCAGTCGACTCGATAGTTCTGTTTATTACAATTCCTCAAGGATAACTTTCCAAAAAGAAACTAATAATTAAGTAGCATAATAAATATTCCAGTGTTAATATTGATATCACTAAAAAATAAAAGCATCAGGTAGTCCGTGCCGGTTCAACTTCACAGAGACTGGTAGTTCGCCTTAAATTGAAAAATAAATAAATCAACAATCGCATTCCCCCCAAAACAACACATGTTATGAGCCTAACACTCGGTATATGGTGTGTTTAGGTCAAGACAGGTAGCATGGAAAAACCAATGTCCCTACGATATTTTAACCTCTTCAATCATAATATGGAAAAGTAAGATATATGTTCCTAATAACATTCTTTTAATTTTCTTTTTGTTCCTACTGAACCTTATTCACAAAATTCGTTATACACATACACCATTTTAACATAAAAATTAACCGCTTTCATATAATTTTTCATTTTTATGTTTATATTTTAAATAATATATACAACAATTAAAAAATATAAGAAGTATAAAAATATAAAGAATGAAATATATGAATATTATATAAAGATGCACAGTACAATGGTCCATCAGAAAGCCGACTTTTGTATCTTAACTTTATTTTTAATGGAACTACCTTCCATAGATAGATAATTTGATTTTAAATACAATGAAGTTGAGTTTGGTGAATTTTGAGTTTATATGGAGGATATATTGATCTGTGAAGTTCGGTTTGTGGCTTTTTCATCTGTGCTCCAAATGCACAGTACATTATTTTATTGAAAATTATTTTCGTAATTTGTGTATGTATTTTTATGTACAAGTTCATGTTAAAATTTATTATCTTAGTCTATAAAATGAAGAATAAAATGATGTCAAAACTGACTATTTATGAAGCAAAAGTTAGGGTTTTCTCTATACTTGGCGACTCAATCAATGTTGACTTGATCTTGGGGTTCAGGGTCATTCTGTGCTTTTGATACTTCATTTATTTTCCTTTTATTTTCTTTATTTATTTTATTTTAAATTTAAATATAAATAATTATGTGTTATTTACATAGAAATAATGAATATTTATTTTGTACAATTTAGTGATATTTTCAATACAAAATGGAAGAATAAAGGTAGATGAATGGTTATTCATGATCTAAGTGGAGATCTTAAACATTTTGGAAAGGAAGATTTAGGTTATGCTAGTGTTCATGAACGCTACAGATTCAAGGATAGAAATGAAGAAGGAAAAGTCATCCTAGATTTTGTAATGAGTTAAGACCATTTAGTAACAAACACTCTCTTAAAGAAGAGGGAGGAGCATTTAATTACTTATAACAATGGCATGACTGATAAATCTCCATTTCATCATCTTTATTCTTTCATTTTAACCTTAAACCTCTAGATAAATGTATATGTATGTCATTAACTTGTCAAAATAAACACTCTATAATTTGTATAAAATACTTTATAAAATACTGCATAAATTATGCATTTCATTCCAAAATAAAATAATAAAGGAATAAAAGAAAAAGAAATGAGATACCAAAGGTATTGAATGGCCCTAAACCTCGATACCTAGTCATCACGACGATTTGTTATAAAAGAAATGAAGTGGGGATAGGGTAGAGAAATTGTATAGAAAACACATCAAAACCCTAATTTTTTTAATTCATCAATAATTGTATTTTGGCATTCATTTTATTTTATTATTTTACCCCTCAAAATTAATGTTGTAGATAAAAATACAAAAAATAAAAATTAATTTCACATAAAAATAGTGCAAAGTGTGCCTGGAACACACAAAATAAAAGTTCACAATAAAAATTTCACATACATATATCTTATCCATACTATGTCAAAATTGATCAAAATTATTTAATTATATATAAATTTTAATAAGCTATTTAATGAAGGTGGCATTCAATCTAGACTTATACCTATACTATATACATACATAATTAATTAAGAGTACATATAAACTCAAAAAATACAATAAAAATACTTAATATGTATTTTAAAAAATTATATGTATAATACATATCTAAAATAATAAAATTTATTATACAAATAAAATTTAAAATATCAAAATAATATAATTACCTATATTTATACATATAAATACTAACCTTTAATAAATGGCATTAAATACTAAAAAAAGGATAGTAAAAAATACTATATAAAATTACAAATATTTTTCATGTTTTTATCAAAAATTAATAAAATCATTTGTTATTTTTTATTGAATTAATAAAATAATATTTCAACAATAAATTTTTTGGTAGATCCACGTGGACCAACCAGAGGCAAACCCTAGTTGACTCTCGGTCAACTACCCCCTCTACCTTCTTTGACTTGACAACCTGTCAACCGCCTGTCTTCTTCCATTTTTTCCGAATGTTGAATCATTCTTTTCGACTGGATTTTCACACTAAATCACCGCTGATCAACCCTAATACACACCCATTCTTTTTTATTTTTGGTACATAGCCCCGATTCCTCAATAATCCTCGGTCAATCAACATCCATAAATAATCCTCTTCCACCTCTGATCTGAGTTTGATCCCTCTTAGCACAATCTTAGCCACTCAGATGCATGACATTCCCTTCCTCTTGATGATAGCTCAAGATTGGGAGTTTCTGCATCGAGGAGAAGCATCGAAGGAGCAAGATCCGACCACCATCGGAACCCACTGCCGGTTGGTTTAGCTTCCTTGGTCACCAGTTAAGTCGAGGCCCTTTCTCTCCTCCCTAGGTAATTTCTTAGTTGTAGTTTCGATTTTCATCTTTAATTCTAGCTTTAACTAAGTCAATATGTTCAATTTTTAAAATCTCCAAATCACCTAGAGCTCGAACTTCAAGCCCTATCACCATGAATCATATGTTCTTCCACCTCGATTTCCGTTCCAATTGACTCCTCTCTACATTCTCCACTGATTCCCCCACCTACCCCCCTTGGAAATTAATTTGTTTGCAAATAAGCCCCTTCCAGCATGATTTATTTTATTTTTACATTTCTATTTATTAAAAATAGCCCTTGTTCTATGATGAATCTCTTATTCTTACTCTTAATTCTTTTATTTTAGCTATTTATCTTGGCTAAACATCATGTAGATACTTGTAAAAATAATAACTTAGCATTCTGCATGCATTGTTAATAGTGTATAATCAGCATGTTTTTTGTGCAAAAACAAAAGAATAAAGGAAGAGAAAAAGGAAGGTGGTATTTAGAATAAATACAGAGTAACCCAATCCCAAAGAGAAGGTCAAACCTTGACATGATTATCAAATAAAACAAGTAGAGAGAGATAGAGCTCACTATGTAGTGTACATATTACCTATATTTGTACATGATTATTTTTGATAAAATAAATTTAAATTACTATTTTTATTTCCTTGTGTATATTTCTAAAAAATATTACAAAACAAAATAAAAATCAGAAAAATGAAATAAAAAGAAAAATAAAAGCATACATTTATTGTATAAATACACATATGTATATATCAAATCACTATTTATTATATACCTTTAAATAATTCATAAAAATTAAATAAAATTTATATTGAATTCCTAAAAATATGTTGTAAATAAATAAAATATAAAATTGAGTTATTTATGTAAAAATAAAACAATTACTTGTACATAATACATAGGTATATTATACATGTATATAATAGTATATATTATATATACACTAATTTATTTTTCATAAAAATATTTTAAAATCACAAAAAAATAATATGAATAATAATATTTTTTTATTTTATATACTTTTTAATTTAAATCCATTTATTATTTTAATTCATTTATCTCTTATTTTTCAAACAATTTTGTCATGTAGCCTATTTTGGTCATTTCCTAGCTCGTCCCGGATTGGTCCAACTCAGCCATGTTGGTCAACTAGTCCCCGCCAACCCTTTCTCGCTCAAATCAAGTTTTTGCCAATTTTCACCCAATTATCCTGACCCGATCATGGACCCATTCCTTCTTATTTCAAGCCCCGATTATGGGGCACGAATCCCTAATCTTTGCCCACTCCTATTCCTGTCGATTCGCTCCTTGGTTCGTGGGCTACACCTTCATCTTCTTGGACCTGGAAGACTATATAGCTTGCACCCCTCTCCCCTTTTTCACCACCTTCGGTTGCTCCACCACCTCCTACGCACCCGTTTTCCCTTTTCCAGAGTGATGAGCACGAAAATGCGAGCGAGCGAAGTGAAGGTACTAAAATGGTCGTTGCGACCTCAATCACTCGGGTGTACCAATCAAGAAAAAGGAGACCACCAATATAAGATAAAATCAAGCCAAAATCAATATAGCGGTCTTGCTATTTTATTAACCTGGTATAGCGACCAGGGTCGAACTCAGGGAGCACGTAATGGCCTTGCGGCCTACGAAGTAGTCAAAAATAGAATGAAAGAGAAGAAAAGAGTATTTTTGTGGTTTTTAGGGTTTTTATATTTTTTGGATTTTTAATTAATTAAGAAACTAAAGAAAACAAGTACACAAGGCAATTCAACTATTTATTTAATGTATCAAAAATCAGTCAAAAATTCCAATAAAAATATGTTTGGTTGTTTTATGTTTTTTACTATTTTTGGTGAATTTTTGGGATTTTTTTGATTTTTATATAATTTTCTAAAAATAAAACAATGAAAGGAAAAGAAGGTACTATCCAGTCGAGCTTAAGGGACCTAGATAAAATATCTGAAATCCCCAATAAGCCTGGAGGTAATTTTCCTGTATAGAGAAATAAACAAGGAAAATTTGAGCACCTAAATTATTATTTTTGGGTTTTTATTTTATTTATTGGAATTTTTAGAAGTTTTTAGGTATTTTTCAATTTTTAGGAGTTTTATATAATGAAAAATAGCCAAAATTGGCTAGAAAATCAAGCAAACCAAGACAAACAGTAGGTAATTTTTTTGTAATTTTTAGATGAGTTTTAATATTTATTTGTGATTTTTCCAATCAGACAGTAAAGAAAATTAATGTTTTTGAATTTTTAAAAATATCAAAACAAAACAAAAATGTCTCCAAAAATTCCAGAAAATTTTACGTCCAATTTTCATTGGATTTGGAGTTGATTTGCTATTTTATTCAAAAATAAGAAGTGGGTACTGTGCACAGGCACCTGAGTGCAAATACCAAGAGACCAGGGGGGGTCCGGTGCAAAATACCCAGGAAAACACGCGCGTAGCGCGTGCCTGAGGCACTCAGGGACCTAAATGTAATAAAAACTAAGTCCTAGGACTATTTGGTAACAGGTACCAAAAGTCCGAGGGCTAGTCTGCAATTAACCCAATAAAAAGCGCACATGCACTATTAAATTACGTACAGGGGTATAAATGCAATAATCCAAAACTATTCATTCATTCCATAACATCTCAGAACTACAAGGTATAAAATGCAAATAGCCCAGAAAACCACGTGTCGAAGCACGTGCTACACCATACACATGGGCATAAATGCGAACGAAATAAAGTGCAGGGTCCTCAATGCAATTGTACCAAAAACTAAACAACTAGATAACGTATTTACAGGACTAAATGCTAAATAGAATAAAAGAGAGGGCCTAAGGGTAAATTACCCTTTATTAAGTCGAGCCGATGGATGAGCGCCACGTGGTAGATGAACGGTCAGGATGCGGGTGGCGCTCCAAAGCTGGGCTCCTCGCGCGGATTTGACGGTCGAGGCCTCGCCACGTGCTAGATCTGGCGGTGGAGATGCGTCGCTGCTAAGCCTCGGCCATCGGACGGCTGGGATCAGACCTCCTGAGGATCGTGCGGTGGCTGCTGCTCCGTGAATGAAGGGCTCAGATCGAATCTGGAGCTGGAGGCTGATCGAACGGCGGACAGGGGTGGAGGACGAACTGGCCTCCGGCGAACTTCATCGAGGTCGTGACGGCGCTGGCCTCCTCCTGGGAACCCTCTGATGATCGGAAGAGGTGCGTGGAAGGTTTCTGCGTCTGCTGGAGGTCTCCGATGACCCAGCCGAGCTCTGGAGAGCTCCGGCAAGGTCGGCGGAGCTGGAGCTACTGGACCGAATGGTCCAAGCCCTCAGATGGGCTTGGATGAACCTGCAGAGTAGACCAGAAAGCTCGCGGGTCGAGGGCAAACTGCCTCGACCCCGTTAGGCGTGGTGAAGGTGGTCGGGGGGGTCGACGTGGGCGAGCTCCGGCGAGGGTGTGGACGGAGGAGCTCGAACACCAGCTCCTGTGCGAGCTGGGTTGAATGGAGGGGTGCAGAACGTGCACGAGGGAAGGGCGAACGTAGTGATGGATTCCGATGATCGAACGGAGGGGGGATATGGTCGGAATCGGCGAAAATCGACGGCGGTGCGGATTGGGGGAAATCTGAAATTGACGAAAAGGAAAGGGAGAAAGGTCTACCTGGGTGGATGAATGGACTATGGGCGAGCTTCCGAAGCTCTGGGTCCTCGCCTCAAGGAGCGTCGACGTCCGAGGCTCGAGCTCCTGCTCTGGGCGGAGCACGGCGGTGGAGACTCGCCGGATCAGTGGTCTGAGCGTCCTCAGCCTCGCTGCAACACCTCCGGGGCAAGCTGTCACTCTCGCGATGAAGGTGGAGGTCACTGGAAGGGGGAACGACAAGCCAAAGATGGAAGAATAGGGTGGCGGAGCTCGGATTATGTATGGGTGCAGGTCCGACTAGGGTTGGTCGGGTAGGGCTGCGTGAAGCGCAGATCCCGATGTGGATACCCCGGCGAGGGTCTCGGATGCGAGGAGAAGAAGTAGGACTCAGGGTTTGCGGAGATGGCGAGCGGATCGAGCGCGGAAAAAGAGTAGAAGTCGGGTCGGGCGTGAGACCCGCTGGAGAAGAAGGTCCGCGGAGGGAGTTGACCGGAGGTCAACATCTCCGTGGACCAATGGGAAGCTGCCACGTGGAAAAGATTTGAAAAATCAATTATAAATAGTAAATGGCAGAATTATTAAAAGGTCAAAACATGAAATATTTTTGTTTTAATATTTTCTATTTTTAGTGATTTTTAATTAATTTTTCAAAATAAAAATAGTGTATTTACATAGTAAGGCTTTATATAGGTATATATACAATATATAGATTTTTAATTTTGATTTTTAATTTGTTATTTTTATACAATTTTATTCCCATTTTATATTTTACTTATTTATATCATAAAATTAGGAATAAAAAGATATTTTTATTTTATTTTTATTATTTATATACATAGGTGAAATAAATAGATATGTACATATATATACATGGTATATTTACAAAGTATTTTTGGATTTTTAATTTTTGTTATTTTTATTTTGTTTTTGTTGTAATTTATTTACATCATATCATATAGAATATTTATAAAATTTTTGGAAATTAATTTTATTTATTTATAAAGCTAAATAAATTGGGATGAGTGGACTATATACAAGGTGACTATGTACATGAGTGATGTTTTTGTTTTCTTTTTTAATTTTTCTATTTTTATCTCGTTTTTATATTTAAATATATACAAATATTTACAAACCTCTTTTAATCTATTTTTGGGAGGAAAATATTTTTATTTTATTTACATAAATATCTACACACATGAGTCCCTATCTCCCTCTACTTTGGTTTTTATGCGGTCAGGCCCATGCTGAGCCCTCTCTTGGGTTAGGTTGCTCAATATTTATTCTAAATATTTCCCTCTTTTTCTTTTTACTCTTTGTTCTTTTATTTTTACACAAAAACATGCTAATTATTAAACTTTATACAATGCATGCTTTTGATAATTATTTGTATTTACATGAATATACATGCATTTGCAAAGGTTTTTGTAGCTAAAATATAAGAATAAAGAGTGATGAATGGGTATTCATCACAGAGTGACACCAAGAGAGGGCGAGGGAGAGAGCACCTTTGGAACGTGAAAACCCCCAGGTCCGGTGAAATTTTTCTCAGCTCCGTTGTGAGGAGCCCATCCTCTAGCATCGCCGACCATCGAGGCTATAACCCCCGTGGACGACGTCCACCGCTCACAGGCGACTCCATTCACCTCTAAGTACTTCATTTCCCCTTATCTCTACATACACCTTGATTATACTAAATTTTCATCTACATACACCTTGATTTCATTGCTTGATTTTTATATTGTGGGTTGATTATTGAGATTGATCATTGAGCTTAGCGTCTATCACTTCAGCAACTGAGGTTCGCCTTGGGTGACCTCACAATTGCTCCGCTCTGCGCTTTGACCTCTTTCAATAACTAAAACACAGATATATTACTTTGTGAGGAGAAGAAGAGATCAGTTTTATTGTAGAGACTGCAAATTAACTCCATGAGAGAGTTTGACATATCAACATCACTTGGTAGTAATGGATGTGCAAATGAAAGGGGTGGCAAAGAAGAGGATAGTTCCCAAGATCAATAAAATTAAATGGTGATATCTTCAAATGACTCTGTCTCTCTCACGTTTTTCCAACAATGAACTTATCGGCATTTGATATTTTGTTTGATAAGAGAAAATGTCTAATAATCTACTTCCCTCTTTTTCTTCCTGATTTAGAGAAATCTTTCAGTTGCAATTTTCTTTTTTTGATTTGATAAGATTCTACGTGTAATTTGTGATCACGGAGGTTTTATGTATACGTGTAAAATTCTCAACTTTCACGAGGTACTAGTTTTTAACTTTTTACAGCCAGACTAACGGTTTGATCAAGAGACCTCGACTGCGATGCGTGCGCCACAAGGAGGAGGATTTTGGAAGCAAGCCTGTTGTAGATTAATCGTATATGTATGGTCATGTTGTCATTATAGTACTAAGCATGTACATACATAAAAAAATTTTCTATATATTTTTTACTCCATGTAAAAGCGACCAAAGGATAATGCCTTATCATATATCGACGAACTGGAATTTATATCAAATAACAGTCAGCATATTTATTATTTTTTATGTAGTAGCAAACACATGCAGGCAACTGCATGAACTGACCTTCTGAGATATTCTTAACAAATTAGATAATCGTTGAGGAAATTGACCTTTCTAGAAGATCTTAATCTCAAACAATACGTCGCATTAACATAATATATACATAAAGGATGTGGAAGACAACTCTCACACTGTCTGATTTTCCAAAAGAAAAACACAGCAATATTAATTCATTCCATGAAAGTCAACCTCTCTCCACCTCCAACTCTGTATAACTAATATCACTGTTCATGCCTTAGTTGTACCATATAGAATTAGTGTAGAGGTTATTATAACTATGGTTTCAGATTTTCCAAAATGTCGGTGAAATTTTGATTTCGATATGCGATCGAAATTTCCAGCGAAATACCGATATGAGAGTCTTCCTCCACAAATGTTATTCGATTTGGGTGAAATATGATAGAAATTTAAATTTTGATATCAGATATCACATTGATACCATGTCGAAACGAAATTTTGGTGTCAATACAGTATTCGATATCAAAAATTAAAACCGTGAAATTTTGTTTCGACGTAGTGTCGATGAGATATCAAAATTAAAAACCTTGATTATAACTACTTTTAATTATAAATGCGACTCGATCAAAGTTACCCTCTATCAATACAAACCGATGGATATATTGAAATCCGCCACTATTTCAGTAACATATATTAAAATTTTATCCGTGTCATGAAAATATAGTGATTAGAACAACAACAACAACAACGCTTTATCTCACAATAAGTAAGTTCGATTACATGGATTCTCGCCCTTTCTTCATAAAATATAGTTATTTTGAAGCTTTATTAGGCATATCTTGTCCCTACTTAACCGGCTCAACATCCCAAACCTCGCATCAGCATTCCTTCTTTTAAAATAACCAGACCACCTTAAGCGGGACTCTTTCATTTCATCTTCGATTGGAGCTACACCAACTTTTCTTGTAATCCCATCATTCTGAATCCGACCTTTCTGTGTATGGTCACACATCCATCATAGTATTTTCATTCCTAACTGTAATTCTGTACACATTTCTATCGTTCACAAGCCAACATTCATATCTTTAAAGCATAACATGTCTTATGGCTGCTTCGTAATATTTTCCATTGCTTTTAAAAAATTTCTTACTATATAAAATAAAATCTCTTCTCAACTTTACCACATGGATTTATTATATGAATACCATCTCCATCGTTAAGTTGCAATTTGAATAAACGATTGATTTGGAGAGGGTTCAAATTAACATAATTATAAATATTCTCTCTCAAGGATTATATACCTTATATAAATTTATATAAATGATACATAATTTGACAATTTTCTAATTATATAATTTATATAAACGATTGCCAATGGCAAGCATTTATATTTTTTATTTTATTATTCGGATCAACGAATACCATGCATTAAATACACCCATGAATATGGCTGAATATTGGTTAAAACCAGACACTAAATTTGATAGATATGTGTTTTTTTTATTTTCATGGTCGGATTTATGGGTCGACCGATCGAAGCAGTGAATACGTCAACAATTCATAAAAATCAGAAAAGATAGAACTGTTTTGATTATTGATTTGGTTCGTGTGATTCAATCGGATCGAACCAAGTCAGATTGGTATATCATAAAAACAAAATATGAAAAAGATACACCATATCTTCAGAAGTTTTGTGCACTCGTGTCCTTCCAAGTTTTTTCAATAGCACTTATACTTCTATTTTTTACAATTAAATAGACGCTCTTATTTTTTTACAAAATGCATAGTAGTGGCATTTTACTAGTACACTTGTGCTCATATATTATATCAACATAAGAATAAATATTGTGATTTATTTAAGAATACTGGAGCACAAGTGAAAATACTAAAAAAAGTTAGGAGTATAAATGTTATTAAAAAACAAATGGTATAATAAATATATTTTGTAAAATTAATTCATAAAAATACATATATGTAATGTATAAAATTAACAATTTTAAAACTATCAAAATTCTAATTAATGACAATTGTTATTAATTTAAGGCCATAATATGACTATGATAACGACTTTATCTGTTTGTTGTCGTTGGAAGTAAACAATCCCATGCACAATGTGGGAAGAAAGAGACATAGCAGGAAGGGAGGGAAGGGAGATGCGATAATTGGTAATTGGCACATGTGTAAGAAGAAGAGATAAATGAGTATTATGTTGTGAATTAGAATGAGACTAGATCATGAATAGTTTTTAAAAGTTTACATTTTATTGAATTATTCAATTTTATTTGTGAAAAAATGGATGATTAAACGTGTGGTTTGGTTCAATTATTTAACCGAGTTTAAGTGGTCTAACCAGATTTTGACATGTTTTGATTGATTTTACTTTCTGAATAAAAATGAGGTCAGAGTATTTTTCTTCAGATTCTTGGTTTAATCAGTTGTTCAGTTGGATTTTTAAAATCTTATTAAAAAAGATGAAATGGATCTTTGATGTCAAAAGCAGCCTCTTGACCTAAAATACCAGAAACTTTTGGAGATCTTAAATTTGTTCACAGCCTTGACAATGACTTTAAACATTAAGTATGCATATATTAATTTGTTATACTCAATTTGATCCCATCCTTGGAATTACAAGAGTACCAATTTCATGAAATTAAGAATGTACACGTGCAAGGGCTACTTGGTATTATATTTATGGTCCTCCGAATTTTGTCAATTGTTCTTTTAGTTATGTCATAATTAAATGTCACCACAATAATGAAGTGAGTCTTTCAATCCATCGCTATATGGTACGTTGTTGAATATAAAATAAAGATAATATTGGTTGCAATTTTTTCTAAATTAACCGTGAACTAATATAATAAATTTGGCATAAACCAATGAATAATTGATATTTGTTGTCATATCTCATAGCTAAATGTATAAAAAGAATATTATTCATTGCCTAATTTTTTAAATTTGCAAGGAATAAAATCATATTTGTTGTTATTTTACTAGCAGTGAATCATATAAAAATGATTATATGCTTACCTTTTACTAGAATCATTGCTAAATTTAGAGCATTCTTGATTGTGTCATGAGAGCAAGGGTTAGCTACTCTTTTATAACATAATGGATGATGGAGATGTACTAGTAATTAATAATCAATGGTTTAAATTAAAATATTATACTTGTACTCAAAATATAATAGAATTTAGAATTAATAAATCATTTTTATTTATTTTTAAAAATGTAATCTCAATATAAATCTTTTCTCATGAATAAAGATGAAAGGAGAGAATCTCAGGAGATATCTTCCTTTCTCATTTGTGACATGAACATCCACCACAAAATTAGAGAGATTTCCTTTATCCTTCAACAAAATATCACAGAATAAATAGTATATTATTTGTGATAATTGCAAATAGACCATTGATATTTATGAACCATATTCGTCCATCAAAAACTAAATGTAATTCACATTTACATTTAGTTACTCAATGTGAACTCAATTAACATTACTATTTAAATTATGAATCGTATTCACAATTAGTTCTCTCTATGATACTTTGATTCATATCCACATTATCAACAGTTAATGTGGATTGTAAATCCACAATAATTTCATTTGTGATAATTAAATCTAATGAAATTATCTAAGATGTCTCTACACATATGTCTAAATAATGTGAATCACATCCACACTATTTATGATAACTAAATTCAATTTTATCATCATTATTTCTCTTTGTTTTCCACTACTCAAATATGTCTCTAATGAAACGATGCTCCAACTTTTCAAGAATAGTGTGCCTTCTCCATGAATACTTGGAGATAATAACATGTCGATTGTATATTACATGTATAGTGTCTTGGACGGTGATATCTAATTTTATAGTCAGATCTAGAAGTCCTCTTAGATATATATGATCAAGTTGAACTGAATATCCAATCTTTTCATTGCATCTGAATCGTATTCGATCAATGTCCAACATTTGGACTAATATTGGATAATAAGTTTATTAAGTGGAGTCACTAAAATCTAAAACTGCTTCATCACTCCCTTGGAATGGAAGTGTCATGGTCATACAATCACATAAGATCACATCACCCTCAAGTATTCCTAATATCTATACATTCTGCATAGTGGAAGACCTTAAATAAGCTCAAAGTTCTAGTCTTATTTGAACTGTCTTCTTCAGGGTTTTGTTGTTATGTTCCTCATTTGATCATTGGTAGTTGGTATCGGTCATATGCTTTCCAAAGGCATATATGAAACCTTCAAATCATATCTTGTTTCCAAAACAAGATAACCAACATTGGAATTTGGTTTATCCCAATTTCTCATGAGTGAACTCATGTCTTTTATTTCAGTAGTGAACCTTTATGATCCCTTTGAGAGATTGTATTACTCATATGCCCTTGTTTCATAGCATTTTGTTAAATCTCGAAGGTTCGTTTGGACATATTCATAAGCTCATAGTCTTACGAGGTTAGATACTCGACTTCTTTGTTAACTATGCTACTAGGACGAACATTTCTAACTGCTTCACATCATCCCAAAGAAGCCTAACATAGTGGCCCATCCCTCTAGCTATGACCAGGCTAGGAAGTTGAAGCCAAGTCGTCTCCCCTCTCCTTCTAAGATGAGGGATGGGTGGTTAACCTCCTAGAGAGAGCGATGTGCATGAACCAGGTGAGTAGGGATGCACATCCATCCCATAGAAGGTCCCTCATGCACCTTACCAGTGGAGCAGTTGATGTGCTTGCCTCGTAATTGATGTTCTACATATAATAAGATCGACTTCAAGTGATTGATTCCTTATTGATCGAGTCCCTTCTGGGATAGCTTGGAATGGTGAAAGGGTGCCAGTATATTCCCGCTCGTATCATCTATGATCGACAGGCCTATTATCTCCCTTCATTTGAACTTTTTCTCGACAACTTCCTTTTTTCAATCGATCAGTTTAACTCTTTGACTTGACAGTCAAAGAGCTGAAATGCAATATGCACGATTTTAGGTTTTTAAATTCTAAAACAATTACATATTGTATGACTCAAGAAATGACTTCATCTTATTCTTGAGTTTGAGATCCTTCCTTGCGAATGAGCTAAAGCTCCTTAGCTTTGAACTCCTTTTTCTTCTTGGCTTCTTCTTTACTTATGATTAAGCTCCTTGGACTGAGCTTCTTCCTAGTCTAGACCTAGTGACAAACTAACTCCAAACGAGATTCTCTTCTTTTCCTTATATAGTGTTGACCCGATTGATTAGAGGGGCAAAGCTTCTCTTCTCTGAATTTGACCTCATCTTAGGCACACCCCTCCTACACCCAAGATGGGCTCGATCTCTCCCTAGGCTAGAAAAATTGTAAGTAAATAAAGAGACCCAATTATATGTATGTGTGTATGTGTGTGGATCTTGCTTTGAGTTGTGAGTGTCTACAAGCCGAGTTTCATCATAGTTTTTGTAAGAGCGATTTCCCTTGGGCCCCTAAAAAGATCAACTGATAGGCTTTATAAGGACTTTCAAGCATAATCTAAGTTAGGCTTCTTACTATGAAAGTTTAAAGTGATATATGGATAGTGAAAATAGGCTTCGTACCACACCAGCGATAGTCTCTATCAATAATATAAGTTGCACGTCGATTCTTGCGGCTCTATCAAATATGTTGAATGATTAGGTCATCAACCTAATGATCTTCCTAATGTATATACTTTAACATATAGTAACACATCTTTCTCTGATTAGAGGATGTGTGCTTGCATCGTGACATCATACGATATAGGTCTTCGTTATTTCGATCTCATTAAGTCAACTCTTTAACCTAACTTATCCATCAGCTCCTAATATCTATTCACATGCAGATGACATGCATTAAGAGGTTGGATGTCAGCCTTTGGAGTAAGAATTTCCATCTCCTTCTCAAGCTGGACATCCTTATTAATAATCACTTTGACGCTACGGTTGAGTCCTTCATCTAACTCTTTAGATATTTAACTTACGTGAGTCTCTATGATCCAATCATTGAATAAACAGTTGCATGGTATCAAGGTGGTCACTAAGGGACATATTATGCGAATTAATTATTATTTATTTCATATTAAAAATGATATGCAATAACTTTTATATCATAATGGCTCGTTGTAGGCTTACATGTCCGACATAAATTACCGAATAAATCTGCAAACTTGCTCATGATCGAATTCCCACTCTTCAACGCTTTTGGACTCGACTTTCGAATGGTGAAAATGGAAAATGCTTGGCCTTCACAAATATTAATCCGTTCATCTTGTTTTTCCATAAGTTGTAGGTTGACCCATTCATGCTGATAATTCTACTAGTATTATACTCCATCTTATCAACCACATTGCATTTGATACTATAGATAAAAATTCCAACCATAGAAAAAATCAACTACAAATGCATCACTAATTTTTACATGGGAAACCCTTAATGTGAGGGGAAAATCATGGAGTTAGTTGTATCACCTAGTAGGCCTTACCCACATAAAATACCCACAAACAAGATAGATATTAGGAGACCTTCGGTTGAGTTAGACTGTGAGGAGAGGGTGCACTTGCCAGATCATCCGCCCACACATCTATTCACACTCTTTCCCACCTTTGACCCCAAGGATGCCACTGTACAGACTGCTCTTGACATTCCTCGTGTATATGATGATTATGATCTCCTCCCTTATATGGAGGAGATCTCAAAATTCAAAAAAATGTTGACTAAACCTGAAGTGGTGGCCGCCATTCACGAGATTAATGATGCCCACTTCGCCAAGCCATGACCCAATTATCTGCTCCTCATCATAAGAAGAGAAAGCAGAGGAGTAGATCTGAGTGTCACATTTTGACCACGGTCAGTGCCCACGCCATCGCCCATCGCCCATCTTCTAGGAAAAGGAACACTGTCACATCTCTTGTGAGTTGCACCATCTCTAACCATTTATGTGACAACACTCTCCTTGACGGCAGTGCATTGATCAATATAATACCCTTCTCGTTGGCACAGTCTATTCATCTTGGTCCTCTCAAGAAAATCAGGATGATCGTACAATTTGCTTATGGATCAATAAAGAGGCAGAAGGGTACTCTTGAGAATGTCGTCATTCTGATTCAGGGTATGGGCTTCACTACAGACTTTGTTGTCTTGCACATGGAGACCTCCACCCATGTAGAGCATACTCCAATCATCCTGGGACGACCTTTTCTCGCCTCTGCAAGAGCCGTTAGAGACTACGGATCAGGAGAGATCCGCTTTCGTTCTGATGTTGGGAGCGATATGTTGATCACCACACCTACCACAGACCAAAGACCAGTATCCCATGAGAGTGTGCCTGTGTTAGCCGACCCTGAGACCTATGATCTATATGCTGATATCAAAGAGACTTTCTTTATAACTGATGATGAGACTCGAGAATTCCTCTCCAAGGAGGAAGACTCAGAAAGCATAGACCTTGGAATTTCCTCTTCATGTGATTGAGGATGTGTTGATGATTTCTGCGGGATTTACAAGAATGACACCATTGAATGGAAGGTAGAAATTGATGAGACCAAGGTTGAATTTGATCTTGTTGATTTTGTCCAGGAATTTGGGAGTTTTGCTGAGAATGATTATCTGGTTGAGACGCTTGAGGACGAACATGATTTGACTACTTCCACTGATGAGTTCGTTCCTTTTGATTTTTACTTAAAAGAGACCTCGCAGGACGACCTTGACTATACTACTTCCGATGATGAGTTTGTCCCTTTTCACTTCGATATTGGCGAGACACCCACGTCCAGACCTAGACACACTACTTCCACTGACATGTTTATTCCTTCAATTCCTAGGATCAATGAGGACCTTCAGTGTCTCGACCCTAATCGGTTTGTGTCATCTGAGGACCCCGATGTCGACTTACACCATATCATATCCATTCCTCAGTGATCTCGCAAGAAGGTTCGCTTTCGACCTTCTTGACCTCTTTTTATCCTCCTTGTTGTATATTCGTATTCGTGTCCCTTTGTCTATCTTCTGTATTGCTCATCTACCCCATTCCTATATGTGTCGTGCTTAGGATGTACTTTGTCCTAAGTATAGGGGGGTGGATGAGTCGTGTATTCATTCGTCGTTCTGTTTCATCACTCCTATTATTGCCTATACTTAGGGCCTCTTTTATCCTAAGTATAGGGGGAGCAATGTGTACATCCTCTTATATCTTCATCCATCTTCATATCTCTTTTATTCTCTTCTCATCTTCTTCTTTTCCATTTCTATTTTCTTTTTCTACTGAAAAAGGTGTCCCCCCTTTTTGTCAGTCTTCTATACTTATGACGCACTTTATCCTAAGTACATGGGCTTATGCATCCCGAGTTATTTCATTCTTTGGTCCTCTCCACTGTCTCCTATTCGTGTCAATACTTAGGTATATCTTACGCTAAGTATAGGGGAAGACAGTTTGAATACGATATGTTCATTGAGTACGATCTGTTCATTCCCACCCTTGAACCTCCTTGCTTTGTGTGCAGTCTGTTATACTTAGGATTATTTGATTCTAGGTATGGGGGGACGGTCGACTTCTCATCTGTTCATTTCTTCGTTCATTTATTCTTTAGACTTTTCTATACTCAATACGAGTTGTCTTCTAATTTTCTCTCTGATCTATGAAGACATATCTCAAGCTGAGTATAGAGGGGTTTTATATACGATGTATATACTTTATCCATAACTCGTACTTTCGTAATTTTATTAATAATTATGGATAAAAATTCTATTAAAATCATCAAAATCAAATCATAAAAAGATGTCTATTAATCCTAAAATTTTTCTGTAGTTACTGATTAATAAATCAGGAAGAAATATTTTTTGTAAAATGTTTGAAAAATAGTTTGAAAATATTTTTGAAAAATCTGTTGAAAAATATTTGGAAAATTTTTTATTAAATATTTTCAACCATTGTAAAAACATTGTATTTGTAAAAATTCTTTTATTTGTGTGAAATAAAATGTTTGAAAAACAATTTGCAAATGTATGTAAAGTGGTTGCAAAACTATTTTGAAAAATCTATATATATATATATATTATTTGAAAAACCTTTGCAAAATGACTTTCAAATGTGTGTAAATGTTTGTAAAAATTTTTGTAAAATTAAAAAGGGTTATAATTTTCAAAGAGTTTTGGGATTCTCGAAAGCCGATGGATTTCAAATCTGGTTCTCAAGGTTCCACCCGCACTAAAATTCCAAAAGTCCGACTTAAGCTCCAAACTTTTATTTTCTGAAGATGAGTTTAATGATTAAACTAAATCCAATTTATTTCTTTTTCATTTATTTTGTTTTTATTTTCTGTACTTATTGCATAAGTATTTTCTAGGAACTAGTAAAGATAAGTATAGGGGGATGATGAATCTCCATTTCATCATCTTTATTCAATCATTTCGACCTTAAAAATCATAGTAAATGCGTGTAAATACCCTTAATTTAGGCATTTTAGCATTCATACATCATTGTGTAAATAGTGTATAAAATACGATTTTTTAAGTCAAATTTATAGAATAAAGAGAAGAAAAGAAAAAGAAAAAAATATTGAAGATATTTATGATCCTAAACTCCGAGACCTAGGCTTCTCGATGACTAGCTCGAAAAGGAATAAAGTAGGGGGAGACAAGGGTCAAAATACAAGAAAAATTTCCTTTTATTTAATTTATTTTTATTAATTTTTGAGACTTATTTTTAGTTCCACTTTTTATATCTCAGATAAAGAAACTTTGAACATGAAAGCTGTAGATAATAAAATATAGAAAATACAAAATTGATTTCACACAAAATAATATACAATGTACAAATTCGAGAGCCATATCTCTCAAATAAAAACTCAAAATATATCAAAATCACTTTAATTTATATAACTTTTAATAAGTTATTTAAAAAAGGTGGTTTCATATGTTTTGGACATAAGGTTTGAAAGTTAGGTTTTGGACCCCTATTGTATAGTTATACTGATTAAAATATTCATTTTATTTATTAATAATTATTTTTATAATTTCATATTTTTTGTAAATATTATTTATACTATTTGTACATATTAAAATAGGAATAAAATATTAAAATAAAATATGTAAAGAAAATACATATGTAAAATACTTATATCTATACCTATATAAATAATACATCTATTTATTTAAGTGTATATATCAGAAAAATATAATAAAAATATATTTAAGTATCTAAAAATGAGTTATAAAAATAATAAACTTAAATAATAAAATTAAAAATACAAAATAAAAATAAAATACTTAAAACATAGATGAATATACCTATATGTAACCCTTAAATTAGCATGTAATTCTACATCTCTAAAAAATAAATAAAAATTATAAAAATACTTAAGAAAATAATAAACATTTTTTATTTTATAACTTAAAATTAATAAATATCATTTTATATTTATTATTGAATTTTTAATTATTTTTTGGTTGTCTTTTTGTTGGTCTACGTGGACCAACCAAGAGGCCTGGCGTGTTGACCGCAAATCAACTACATGTACTTGACCCTCGTCCATTCTGACAAATCACGAGGACCCCCCCCTTTCTCGATTTTTTGCACAATGTGTGTCACTCGAGAGAGATTAGACTCTTCATGAGATATGGTGTCTGATCATCCGCGATCCATGCCGGGTGAAAAGATCTCCCACAATTTCCCTCGTTCGTTCTGTACACCACCTGGAACCCCGCCCCTCAGTCTGCTGTAAATACTTCTCCATAGCCCCTTTTCATTTTTTGGATTGATTCTTCCCCATTTAGACCCCTCAGAGGACATCTAGGTCTAGCCCTCATGACAAGAGGCGCTTCGTCGTTCTTCGCAGCATGGAAAAAGCTAAGGAGGAGCCCTGCCCACCATCTCCAACGGTCCTCCACCCTCGACTTTCATCTCCCTGGTCCAGGCCGGTGGAGGTATTTTTCATTGCATTTTCTTTCTTAGGTTAGTTCTTAGGTTAAGTTTTATCTTTTATTTGGTGTTTTAATTACGTTGTTTAGCATTAAAATCCCAAATCCTAGTTCACCGGAGCCTATCTCTAACAAATCATTTCCCATGTTTCCGATTGTTCTCCGACCACTCTACCACGCCCCTCCCCCCCTCAGATCAAGAACCGGCAAGCTCCACCTCCGCCATTCCTGTCGGAGCATCTCCATCCAATCCCCTACACCCTCATTCACCCAACTGCAGGATCAAGGCATTTTACCCTCGACCCTCTAACAATCTTTTGTAGGTACCTGGAGTTAAGGATACACCTGGAGGCGATTTTAGACTTCGTCGGAGGCTCTGGAGCTTCACCACTTCGCATGCCCCGTGCGAGTGCGTCGGTGAACACCGATGATTTTGGACGCTTCCAGACGAGTACATGACACCTGCAGGAAGTGATTGGGCCTCCTTCGAGCCCCAGTAGACGACAGAGGAGGCAGATCAGAGCATAGGAAGCTCACCTCGTCTGGCCTTCTTCCATGTTCTTCATCATCACCTCCCCGTCGTCAGATCAGGAACGTTGTCCAGAATTCCCAGATGTTGTCCAATTGAGCTACTTCTTTATAGTAGATCTCAACCGTGAGATCTCATCTCCACCGTCGGATCTTGAAGGGGTACCGGTCGTCGGATGGTTGATACATGGTTTAAGTAAAGGCACTCCGTCGTCCAATCAGGCCATTGCTTGGGTATTTTGCACTTGTCACCCAGGCATTTTTGTATTTAAATATTCAGTACGCAAACTTTCGTTAGCCTTTATAGTATTTTGTAACATTTACATGTAGCCCCTGGACTTATCGTAATTACATCTAGATCCCCGGCCACGTCACCTCACGTGCCTGGCACACGTGAGGTGTGGGATTTTGCGAAGGGACCCTCATATTTTAATTTATTTATAATTGGTCCAGAAACTATTTTATTCAGTTTTATATTCTTGTGAAAATTTCACCAAGGTCCCTTAACTTTCTGCTAATTACATTAATACCCCTACCAGCATTGCATTTTCTCTTTGTTTCTTGTATTTGTTTCATATAGCTACGATGCTACAAAAAATCACAAAAATATATTTAGGCTCCTAATTACACACTCTTTCATGCACATATTTTATTTTACAATTTAGGCCATTGTATTATTTATTAAAAATAAAAAAGTGTCTGTTTTTCCCTTTTGTAGTAAATAAATAAATAAAATTATAGAAATATTTTGAAAAACTCCCGAAAATATTTTATATTTATTTACTTATTTCACAACTCCAGACCAGAAATCATAAAAAATATAAAAGAAAACTAAAAAATAAAAACCTAAAAATCATCATAAAATATATAAAATTATTTAAAAAATCCAAAAATTGTGTTTTCTATTTTATACTTTTTGTATTATTATCTTTATTTTAAAATTACTTTGGAGAAATTTTTATATTATTTGATATTTTTCTCCTCTATTTATTTCAGTTATTTAATTAAATCTTGATTTAGGGTATTTTTTTTACTTTAAAATATATAAATTAGCAAAAATTCTTAAAAAATCACAAAATAGTAAACAATTATTTAAAATCCTATAATATTTTATTTTCTTTATCAGGTATATTTTTGCTAAAATTTATATTTACCTTAGTCTATATTGTATATATCCTTTATATTGCTTTACTTATAAATTAAAGAAAACAAATATATAAAATATAAAATATAAATGGAAAATATAAAATTTAATAATTAAAAATCAAAATACAAAAATATAAAATGAAATAATAGAATTAAAAATAAAAAATTAAAACCCATAAAAATATACATATAGAAAAATACTCCACAATCATTTTTGGGCATTTTCCCCTGATCTATCTTGTTTGCTCCATGTGTTCGACACTCTACACATACTTGCACACTATATACATCTTTATTGTAGAGTTAAATAAAATAAAATTTAACTCCACATTTGCTTTCATTGTTTGATCATAATTGTGCGTTAATTGTTGACTAACCCGGGTTTCATGATCGGTCGCTTCAGCGATATTGTGGTCTCACCTTGTGTAGACTACTTTAGACCCTCACAAAATCCAAGTTATCACCAGGCATTGAAGGGCCCAATGATTTTTGACCCTACGGGTTGCATAGGGTACTGTAGAAGATTATGGAGGTGGGAATCCCTATGCGAGGATAGACATTTATGTGGTTATTTCGAAGAGGGAGCTTGTTGACGGGAGACAAACTTGCAACGTTCATTTAGTCGACGGATCCAGCTTGTTGCCAATGTTAAGAGAGTGTGGAAAATGTGGATCATCTCTTCTTTAGATGTAGGAGCTCCGTAGAAGCATGAGGGCTTCTTAGATTTTCCACTTTGTCTACTGATGGTGTATGGTATTTTGGGAATCCATTGAAGTTGATTGGCATAGTACTAAGAAGGTGTGAACCACCTACATGGCGATGATTTGGCTATTTAGTTAGCAAGAAATGGGATTGTGTTTCGCTAAGAGCGATTCTATGGTGAAAATGTGGTGGTCCATACAAAGGTGCTTGTTGAGAGTCGGAGTGTGTAACTTTAAAAATTGTAAATTCTTTGGTGACTAAATGGTGAAGTTTTTGGGCATACACCTATATGTTGGAGGTCCTTTTTCCTTTCAAAAAATAATAAAAGATAGTTGATTCATTTCTCAAATTAGGACTTGATTTTTCATCTTCCAAATAGGATTACCAATGTCCTATATATAGATTAGATCCTAAAAAAGAGGGGAATCCATATAACAAATACCACCAGATTTCTTTTCAGACACCTTTTTCGCACACATTTTTTTTAAAACTTTTGTAATTTGTGCTTAGATTTTGTATAATAACAGAACAATTTGCAAATGCATAGCAGTTATATCATGATAGTTTCTCTTTTTGCTATCAAATTCGTTAGGAAATGATAAGGTGCACCTTTGTGCGAAACACCCTAAATATATTGTGTACTATGATGTGTATAATCGCAACCTTTACCTCCCAAAAAGATGAAAGATAGAAATGGATCTTTTATTCTCCTTTGCACTCCTATTTAATTCTCTTTCTAGAATCTCTCTCCCTTTCTTTTTTTTTACTCTTTCCTCTCCTCACGTTTTGGTCGAGAACCAGCATATCAAGAAAACGCCTAATAATCCACTCCTCTCTTTTTCTTCTGTGCTTCACGCTGGCAAAGCCTTTAATGGCATCTATATTTCCTGATTTAATTATACCAATTTCATTTTTCAAGAAAATTTCAGATATTCCTCCCAAAGATCAAAGTGGTATATAATCAATAGAGATAATAACGACGCAGATCTATGATACCAAAATATTCAGCAGGTTTAAATATAAAAAAGATAAAAATACACGCCGACAAAACAGTATTTAAGATAAAAAAATAAAGCACCTTTTCTTACTTTTAAGGTGCTTAATAATAAATAGAAAGTGGCCGTGTCGGACATTAGGTATGGGCTTTTTAGGTAATTTCCTAGACATTGACGGACGGACGTGGCCGTGCCGAATTCCAATCAACAACTACATCAAGTAGACAAGACCGCGTAGCCATCCAATTCCAGATCCCGTGAACATCGAAGTCGTGGCCTTTTGAAATCTCTGCTCCAGCTTCACACCACGACATGTAATATGTCGACGGGATATTTGCATTCATGTCCCCTTCAAAAATTCTAGTTCATAATTTCTTCTAACTTTTCCTTGAGCTCATCTGGTGGTAGTTAACTCTTCGAGGGAATGCCGTAATTAACTTGGAGTATAGTATAGAGTTAGAATATTAGAGTAAATAGCACGAAAGGTCCGAACTTTATAGCCTTATGTTATATTATATAAAATGACATTGGCACAACAAAGCCAAGCCTGAGGGGACAAAGTCTGAGGTGGTGTTCGGTTGGGGGGTTACCCCCACTTTGGGTGGGTAACCCCCTAAAACCCACACTTTTAACCCACTAGTGGGGCTCACTCCCTTCCCATCAAAAAAATTATATATTATACCATCATGTCATCTAAAAATCATAAAATACCCAACTTCTACTCACTATTCCAAACTTCAATACAATCACATTACAACAACTACCCACTTTTTCAAATTTCAATACAATCATACCATAATAACTACCAATTTTTTCAAATTCCAATACAATCACATCACACAAACCCTCCCAACCCTTAACCCACCAACCAAACACACTACCACAAAAACGGATTATCCACCCCTGGATAACCCGCCATCCGAACACAGCCTGAATGAGGGGACGCTCTTAAAAAATCTCCAATTTTTAGAATTAACGATTGAAAAGGGTACGTACGCAAATGAACCACATGAAATCTACTTGCAGATATATAAATCTAGGAAGACGGATGCATCCAAAGCCACTCCACTCCATTAACACAATGGAGCTCTGCACTTTCAACGACCAACCAATCATTCCAGTCACCTCGGTCTCAGGCGACGATGAGCCGAAGCTCAACTGGCTCCGATCCCAGCTCATCGGTGCCGACGCCACCATCGCCACCCCCTTCGGCAAGCGACGCCTCACCTACGCCGACCACACAGCCTCAGGTCGACCCCTCCGCCACATCGAGGAATTCCTCCTCCACAAGGTCCTCCCCCTCTACGGCAACACTCACACTGACGACAGCCACGTCGGAGCGGCGATGTCCGCCATGTCCCACGACGCCTCCAGCTACATCAAGAAGTGCATGGGGGCAGGCCCGGACGACGCGCTCCTCTTCTGCGGGTCGGGGACTACCGCGGCGATCAAGAGACTGCAGGAGGTGATTGGCGTCGCGGCGACGGCAGCTGTGAGGGGGAAGGTGGATCTCAAGGAGGAGGAGAGGTGGGTGGTCTTCGTCGGGCCATACGAGCACCACTCCAATCTGCTGACCTGGAGGGAGAGCCTCGCCGAGGTGGTCGAGATCGGTTCGGACCGCGAGGGGTTAATCGATTTGGAGGAACTGGCTAGCCAATTGGGCTCGGTTAAGTACCAACGGAGGCCCAAATTGGGGTCTTTCTCCGCATGTAGTAACGTCACCGGGATCTACACGGACACCCGATCCCTGGCCCGGTTGCTCCACCGCCACGGCGCGTACGCCTGCTTCGATTTCGCCGCAAGGTATATAGACACACTTGCAGTCCATAATTTTCAAATTATTGGACGTGTACATAAATTTTGATACGTAGATTTTGCTGCTAATGGTTAGTGGTCCGTACGAGAAGATCAGAATGAGATCGGGTGAGATGGATGGATACGACGCCGTGTTCCTTAGCACCCACAAGTTTGTGGGAGGACCAGGAACCCCCGGGATCCTCCTCATGAACAAGGCCTTGTACCTCCTTAGATCCACCCCACCTTCCACCTGTGGTGGTGGAACCGTTTCCTACGTCAATGGCTACAACAGCAAGGTGTGTGTATATACGTACATGTCTATGTTAGCATCCAATAGAGGTAGGTAGATATTGATACTGACATGCCCGCATGAACCCTGATTTTAACAGGACACCTTGTACTACGAGGACGTAGAGGAGCGGGAGGACGCCGGAACCCCTCCGATCACGCAGAAGATACGCGCGTCGCTCGCCTTCTGGGTCAAGAGCTACATAGGCCACACTCTCATCCACCACCGCGAGAGTCTCCACACATCCACCGTCCTCCGCCGCTTCCTCTGCAACCCACGTATACGTGTCCTCGGCAACACTACCGTCCCCCGTCAGCCGATCATTTCCTTCCTCATCTTCCCCGACGTCACGTCTACTGCTGCTAGCATAGATCTCACAATGCACAAGCCTCTCCACGGTCGATTCGTCGCGAGGCTCCTCAACGACCTGTTTGGTATCCAAGCTCGTGGGGGGTGCTCCTGCGCGGGGCCTTACGGGCACCAGCTGTTGGGGATTGATGAGGGGTTGTCGCTGGCCTTGCGCAGGGAGATCGCGAAGGGGTACGAGGGGATGAAGCCGGGATGGACGAGGGTGAGCTTCCCGTACTACATGTCGAGCGAGGAGATGGAGTTCCTGCTGCGGGCGGTGGAGCTCGTGGCGGAGGAGGGGCATAGGTTTCTGAATTTCTACGACTTCGACTGGAGGAGCGGGCGGTGGAGTTTTGAGAGTGGGAGGGCGATGGAGTACAATGCGGCAGCGCTGTTGGAGGCGGAGATGGCGGTGGTGGGGAGGACGGCGAAGGGTGGTTGCCCGTTTGGTGGATACCTGGAGGAGGCGAGGAGGGTCGCCGGATTGCTGTCGGAGGTGGAGACGAGACGCCGGAGTGTGCCGGAGGACATCAATGCTGATCTAGTCCTGTTCAAGGTGTGATTACTGGAGGAATTGAGTTCTTACATTTGTAGCACATTGTTATATTTAAAAGTTCGAGTACAATATTAACATCGTATGTTAATTTCAAGGACTTTTCTGTAATTTACTCAATGTTTGGCAAAAGTACTGAACACCCACTGATCTATGTGTGGTTTGATGTTTGGCCAGTAGCTCTATTTTATTGCAAAATAATATACCTACAAAAGTAACTTTATAGATTTGAAGTACGTATTTTGTTCTCTGTGTATCTGAAATTTTATAGGTTTATAATTAGTATATATTGGAATCTGCTGCTACATCAACAGTTATTAAATTTATAATTACGAATTTTGGTTGTGAATTGTGTCCATACTTTAAATTAACATATTCATTGCCAAATCACACTAACGATAATTCATTACAATGCCATTAATTATTAATTTCAAGTCATAAACAACAGTGATGTACCATGATACAAAATTCATTTCACAACATATGATATTTATTGGTATATATATTTAACAACAAACGATTTAGTGGTAGATTCCAAAATATGTATTGCTCCATACAATTTTGTTACAGTGATAAGATATGTATTGCAAAACTATATCCTTTCAGAACTGCGTACAAAATTTAAATATAAATCATATCTAAGATCAAGAAGGAAGATAGATCAAATACAAACAGGATGTACTACAAGATCACATATGAATATCGAACAAATTGTTTGAGTGTGGAGTGATTTGGATGAAATAGCATATTTAAGAAATGAGTGCATGCTTTGTTGTGGGAAAATGCTTTGTTGTTGTTGTGCATGCTTTCACCACAACGAAGCAGGTGCACGATAATAACTTATTTGAATATTTATTGACATATCTTTCGATATTAAATATATAAAAATGAAAATTGTTCATTGCTAATTAACATTTCGTTCTTGTAGTTCGCAATGACTGTCATATTCATTGCTGAAACTCACTTATCAGGGATTATCGATTGATTTTTTCCATTAAAAATTAGTATTCAGCATTACTATTTTCGAGATAATTAGAAAAAGTCATTAGAGAATTATTAAGAATTTTACACATATAAATTCTATGCATTTCGTAATTATTCTTTCAACCCTCCATAATTAGGAATTACATATATGGATGTAATGGTGGTAATTCCTTAATTAACAGCAAAAAATGTAAAAAAAATTAAGATTGGTTTTTGATCCAATAAAACATAGTAATTACGAACAAGTATAATAACTAGAAAAAATTAATATAAAGAAAAGATTGACAGGGAGGCAGTTTTTTTCTATCAAACGTAGACCTTCTTGAACTTCTTACAGCCACCGCTGGCAACGGGGGAAATCGCGTCGGTCACAACGGCGGATAGCAGCCTGGGAGCAGGTGAGGAGCCGGAGGATCATTGAAAGGCGTATGGCAGGGGGTTGTCATGGCGGCGGGAGTGTTGGGATAGACTGACGAGGAGGAGTATTCCCAAATCATTGTCCTGCAACAAAGATAGTATAATAATGCGTTCTCCACATGAGAACTAAATGGCAACGATGATAAACAATCACACAAGCAACAACAAGCAACCAAACGAGATATCGATTTTTACGTGGAAACCCTTACTCGATGTGAATAAGGAAAAAACTATGGGGTAATACCGACGACGATTCCACTATGGTCAAATGAGCCAATGTTCTCGGTTTTGTTGCCCATAAAATTGAGGTACAAGCCATGAGCACATTCTTCAACAAGTAGCGAACTATCTCTAGGTATCTAACAATACCAATAATGCTCTTATCCAAGAAGGATGTAGTGGCTTCCCTGTGGGCTCCCGAATGGAGACCCAAAACGGGGCTTAGTTCCTTGAGGTCATCCACAACGACCTCTCCGCTACTCCTCTAAAGCCCGTCCGAACGCTGCTCTCCAAGCCCAAGCTGCAGCCCGTGTCGACAGGAGAAGAGAGGAGGAGCCCAGCTGCAACTTCCTTCTCTCTCTCTCTCTCTCTCTCTCTCTCTCTCTTGCACACGCACGTAGACGAAGATGAGTTTCAAAAAACCCTCGCTGCTAGAGCTGGAAATAGGGCTGACGTTCTCTGGAATGTCGTTCCTTGAATATGAATCCTGGACAACTGATTGGGGTTCAGAAAGGGGCTGCTATATTGCATGGATACCCCTGAAGGGGACAAAAAACGTGTTGCTTCCCAAGTTGGGGCTAGAACCGTAAAATACCCAACAACATCCCCCTCCAGTCCCAACCGGAAGGTGTCATCCACTGATGGAGATCAAGATGAGGTGACACTGCTTAGCTCTCTACAGAGCCGAAGCTTGTCACAAGTGACTGTCTTGGTAAACATGTTTGATGGGTTCTCATCAGTGTGATTCTTCTTCAACATGAGCTGTTTTCTGGTCAATTGCATCCTTCAGCCAATAATATCTCACATCAATGTATTTTGTGCGAGCATGGTGCATGGTACTCTTTCTCAGATCTATAGCATTCTACCTATCACAAAACACAACTGCTTCACTGTCATCTAATCCAAACTCACCAAAAAAGCGTTGTAGCCACAACACTTCTTTCCCAACCCCTGCTGCTGCTATTTATTCTGCTTCGGTAGTCGAGAGAGCAACACATTTCTGTAGCTTGGATTGCCGTGATATGTCTCCTCCTTCAAATGTGAAAATGTAACATGAAGTAGACTTTCTCTGGTCCATGTCTCCTGCCATATCTGCATCAGTGTAGCCACATAGTTTGGGATCTGACCTTCCAAATGTAAGACACATACTTGAGGTCCCTCTTAAGATCTCAACATCCATTTCATTTCCTCCCAATGATCTTTCCCCAGATTGGACATGAATCTGCTTACCACGCCTACTGCATGGGCTATATCGGATGTAGTGCAAACCATGGCATACATGAAGCTCCCAACTGCAGACTGGTATGGGATCTTGGACATCTCTATTTTTTCCTCAGAAGTGGATGGACATAATTCTTTGGTCAACTTGAAATGAGAGTCTAAGGGCGTACGGTCAGGCTTTGCATTCTTCATGTTGAACTGCTCCAACACGCGTTCAACATAACTCTCCCGTGATAACCACAACATGTCTCTTGTAATCTGCGTCCTAAGGATGTGGCTTGCCTTACCCAAATCTTTCATCTCAAACTCCTTGGAGAGTTCTCTCTTGAGCTTCACAATCAAGTTGGAATCATGACCTACAATCAACATATCATCCACACAGATCAAAAGAATGATGAACTTGACATTGGGAAGATGACGAACATATAGGCATGGATTGGATGTAGTCCTCTTGAAGCCCTTCTCTGCCATGAAAGGCATGCAAACCATGTTATTAGGACTTGCTTCAAGCCATAAAGACTCTTCCTCAATCTGCAAATCATGTGATCTTTATCTTTCTCTTGAAATCCATGTGGTTGCTCCATGTAGATCTCTTCCTTCAAATCACCGTTAAGAAACATCGTCTTTACATCCATCTGCTCTAGCTCAATGTTTATGCTAGCAACAAGTCCTAGCACCACTTTCAAAGAATACATCTTCACCACTGTGGAGAAGATCTCATTATAGTCCACTCATTCTTTCTGGATGAACCCCTTCACCACCAATCTAGCTTTGTATTTAACTTGATTACCACCATCATCAAACTTTAGCTTGTAAACCCATTTGTTATTCAAGACTATCTTGCCTTTGGCAATCTCAACCAGATCATAAGTGTAATTTTTCTTGAGAGATAGGATCTCTTCATTCATTGCATTGCGCCAATGATTCTTATCCTTGTGCTCTTGCACCTCCTCAAAAATGTATGGCTCACATGCATCACATACCTAGAAGTAGGGTAATGTGATGATGGCTGATGTACTCTCTCAGATCTCCTGACCTAAGGCAATGCTACATCGACATGTGGATGAGGCTGATCCCCCTGTCCTAGGTTCCCTGGACCTGCATCAATGGGGTATGCATCTGGCTCGTGTTGCTTTAGCCGTCCATCCTCTCCACATGTACCATGTACTGGAGAGGGATCAGTGTCCTCATCACTGTCAGCATTCATGGAAATAGCATCAGCATCATCACTCTCAATGTTGTCCTCAACCAAAATCTGATTCTCATAAAAGATTACATCCATGTGCCTGGTGACAGTCTTCTTTCTTAGATCCCAAAGATGATATCCAAACTCTTGATCTCCATAGCCAACAAAGATACAAGGCACTGTCTTTTCATCCAACTTCTTCCTCTGCTCCTTAGGTACCAACGCATAATGTTTACATCCAAACTACCTCAAATGAGCATATGAGGGGTCCTTTCCTGTACAAACATGTTCTGAAATTTGGAATCCCAAATGAACTGATGGAGATCGGTTGATCACGAAACATGCGATGCGAACCGCCTCATCCAAAAATGTTTTGGGCAACTTCATTGTCTTCAACCTACAACGAACTCTCTCAACAATGGTCATATTCATCCTTTCAGAAAGACCATTGTGCTGGGGTGTGCATGGCTCCATCCTCTCATTCCTGATACCGTGCTCTGTATAGTAGCCCTAAAAGCTAAGGCATGTGTACTCTCCCTCATTGTCTGTGCATAGACATTTCAACATTTTCCATGTATCGTGCTCAACAATGGCATGGAATTTCTTGAAGCAATCAAATACTTGATCCTTTTTTCTCAGCACATACACATACCTTCTTAGATGCATCATCAACGAATGTGAAAAAAATAGATGTTGCCACCCAAAGAGGATGTGTCCATGGGATCCCAAACATCTGAGTGAACCAGTTGTAGAAGGTCTCCCTTTGCTTTAGATCTTACTCTGTATGGTGCACTCCTGCTCTTCCCAACCTCACATGCATCACAAGGAGAGAGTGTTATGTCTTATGGTAGGGGATCAACTCTCTCTTCCTTAGAAGTAGTTGAAAAATGATAAGATGAGAGTTGATGAACCCAAAAGTCGGACGGTCTAAATATGTCTCACACAAGGTGGAGACAAAGTCGTTGTGGCGACCACACAAAATCTGGAATTCAGTCAACAATTAACCCACAACAAAGATTAAACAATGAAAAGCAAGATGTGAAGTTAAAGTTTATTATAACTCTACAATGAATGTGTATAGTGTGCAAGCATGTAGAGGTCGAACACAGGGAACAAGCAGGATAGATCGGGCAATCAATGCTCAAGAATGAAAGTGATCAAATGTCTATACAAGTGCTATTTTTTGTGGGTTTTTAATTTTATATATTTTTTATTTAATTTTTGATTTTATTTTTTTATATTTTGAATTTTAATTTACAAATTTTGTATTTTTTTTATATTTTATCTTTTTATATTTGCTTTTTCTTTTCATAAGGATATAAGATTATATAGGATATATATAAGAAAGATAAGAGAGATGTAAATAGAAAAAAATTAAAATACAAGAAATAAAATATTTTGTGCTTTTTATATTTTTATAGTATTTTTACGATTTTTCTATATTTTTCCTAATTTTTTTGGTATTTTTAAAATAAAAAATACTGAAAACAATGAACAAAATTAATGGCCGAAATTAAAATAGAGATGAAAAATATCAAACAGTGTCAACAATTCTCCAAATTAATTTTAAACTATAGCTAATACAATAAAGAAAATTCAAGAAGATAAAACACAATTTTTAGATTTTTTACGGATTTTATAAATTTTTATGAAGGTTTTTAGAGTTTTTCTATTTTTATGAGTTTTCTTTTGTATTTTTTAGGGATTTTGGACTGAAGATAAGAGATGAAAAAAAACAAAAAATATAATTTTTTTGGAATTTTTAAAAAGCGTTTTTATAATTTTTATGTGTTTTCTAATGCAAACAGTGAAGAAAATGTATGTTTTTGAATTTTTATAAATATTAAAATGCAACAAAATTCAAAATAAAAATATAACATGATAGAACAATGCAACAGGAACACAATGATATTTTTCAGATTTTTTTAGGGTTTTATAGATGCATGAAATAAATGCAAACCACAAAAACAAACTAGACTACTGGCAAGGGTATTATCGTAAATATCCAGAACATCCAGGGCCAAAGTATAATTTGTTTGGAAATTATAATGTAATAAAAACTTTTATGGACTAAATATTAATTACCAAAACCCCAAGCGTGTCGCTGCAAAATTCCCACAGCCCACGTGACACGCATGTTGCTGGCAGGGACTAAATAGCAATTATGAGAAAGCTGGAGGTTGACTTGCAAAATCACCACAAATATTACAACATTATAAAATAGTAACTGGACTTAATAGAAATAGTACAAATAGTGAGGGCCCCGTGCAAAATACCCCGTCCCCATGTGTGCGAGTCACGTGATGTGACGTAGACAGGGACCGAAATGCAAATAATGGAAGGACATGGGTGTTCTTGCAAATTTCACAAAAATAAGTAAACTACAGATGAAATATTAAATGATGACTATTAAACACAGAAACTGGCAAGGGAAAGGATGCAAAATACCCAACGCCTGGGGATCCGACGGCGGCAGTCCTTTGACTTGACACGTGGCGGCACGGGGACGGTCGATGCCAGTTCGCGGGCATGACTAAGATTAGATCTGGAGAAGATGATCGACGACTGAGATGGGCCATGATCTGACGGCTGCTGTGCGCTCTGGAGAGGCGGCCCAAATCGAACGGCGGAGGGCCTAAAAGGAAGAACAAGGAAGAATCACCAACGAGGCGATCTTTCCCGGCCTCGATCCTCATCCTCCGGCGTTCTTGAAGCATGCAAAATGGTCGGGCGGACTCCTGGGATGGTCCTCTGTACGTTGGAGGCTCAAAAAGTGGATGACGGCCACCAGAGGTGGCTGGCGAGGGCGGAGGAGCGATGAGGCTCCAGGTAGCTCCGGTGGAGGTCCAAAGGCGCTCCAGGTCCTTCGATATGCGCATTGACCTGCAAAAGAGGATGAAGGGGTCAAGGGCAAACTGCCTCGACCCCGCAGCGAGGTGGAAAGGGCGAAAATGATGTAAATGGAAGCTCGTCAAGGCGTAGCTCCGGTGAGGGGGTTCGCGAGGTGATCTGGTGGCGAAACTCGAAATGGATGATAGGGATCTACGCCTACGACTACGGAAAATGAAAAACGCAAGAAAAATAAAGAGAAAAGGGGGCCTCGAAGGTGTGAGTCACCTGAGGTGAAGACCTCGACGGTGAAGCTTCGCTGGAGGTGGTGGAGCCGCCTTGTCGCCTCCTCGATCTACTTAACGACCTCCTGGAGAAGCTGTCACCTCCTCCTAGCGATAGAGCACGAAAAGGGTGGAGAGAAACGGGTCAAAGGGGTTCAAAATTGAGAAGGAAGAAGGAGGGTGTATATGAATGGTTTGACGAGGTGGCTGGGAAAATTGAGGCGTAGCGGGTGCGACAAGGATTCAATCCCCAAGGAGAAGCTTGGGCGTGTAAGATCGAGGAACGAGACACAAAAGTTGCTAAGGGATCGTCATGAGAAGGTGCAAGATTTGCCCTCGAAGAAATTGAGAAAACTGGACGGAGTGCAGTTCTGACATGCTACAGGGGGTGGCGTCCGACAGTTGACCCGCGATCAACGGTCCGACCCACCTAGTTGGTACGTGGACCAAACTGGAAAATGCTTCTGAAAATATTTCAAAAATCATTTGAAAATACGAAATGATTTTATTAATTTCAGATTATAAAATAAAAAATATTTATTATTTTCTGAAATATTTTATTATGATTTTTATTTATTTTTTCGAGATTAAAAATTACAAGTTTCCTTGTATAGCTTATATACAGGTATATTCATCTATATTTTAATATTTTATTTTTATTTTGTATGTTTAATTTTATTATTTTTGTTTATCATTTTATAAATTCATAACTTATTTTTATAGACTTAAATATATTTTTATTTTATTTTCTGATGTATTTTATACAATTAAATAAATAGATGTATTATTTATATAGGTATAGTTGTAGGTATTTCATCTATATATGTTATACACATATTTTATTTTTATGTTTTCTTTGTGTTTTTATTCCTATTTAATATACACATACATTATAAATAATATTTAAAAAATTATAAAAAATATATATAAAATTAGAAAAATAATGAATAATAAATAAAATGAATATTTTAATCAGTACCATTATATAATTGGGGTCCAAAACTCAACTTTCAAACCGTAACTCCAAAAAAATACGAAACCACCTTCATTAAATATCTTATTGAAAATTATATATAAGTAAAGGTGATTTTGATATATTTCGAGTTTTTATTTAAGAGATATAGGTCTGGGAAGTTGGGATTTTGGAATCTTATTCAGGTCATAACTTTTTATCTGTACATTATTTTTTGTATGAAATCAATTTTGTATTTTAATATATTTAATTATCTACAACTTTCATGTACAAAGTTTCCTTATTTGAAGTATAAAAAGTAGAATTAAAAATAGATCCCAAAATGAATAAAGAATGAATTAAATAAAAGGGATGTTTATTGCATTCTGGCCCTTATCTCCCCCTACTTTATTCCTTGTCGACCTATTCATCTAGATGCCTAGATCTCGGGATTTAGGGTCATAAAATATTTACAATATTTTTTTCTTATTCTTTTCTTTTCTTTATTCTATAATTTTGGTTTTAAAAATCGTACTTTATACACTATTGACACATACATGCATGAATGCTAAAATGCCTAAATTAAGGGTATTCACATGCATTTACCATGGTTTTTAGGTCAAAATAATAGAATAAAGATGATGAAATGGAGGTTCATCATACCCCTATACTTGCCTTTGCTAGTCCCTAGCAAACACTTATGCAATAAGTGCAGAAAAGAAAAACGAAGAAAAGAAAAAGAAGAAAGATGGATTAAATCTAATGATCAAACTTGTCTTCACAAAATCAAAGTTTGGATCTTTAGTCGGCCCTTTGGAATTTTAGTGCGCGCGGAACCTTAATCAGAATCGGATTTGAAATCCAACAGCCTTCGAGAATCCCAAGACTCTGTTCAAGTCTCCTCAATAGCCAGGTCAGAATACTTTAATTCATACGTAAACCCTTATGACTATGAATCTGACTCGTACAGTGTAAGTGATGGTGGCTCTCCCCAACTGAAATGAAAAAGAGAGTGACTTCTCCAATATGACAAACCAATGATTCCCTAATCCAACAACTCATTCCTCGAGGAGCGGGGTATTCCCTTCTAAGTTCAAGTGTCAACCAGCTCAAGAGGAGGGGGTGAAGAGAAGAATGGATGGTAGGCAGTATAGCTACCTATGATAGGATGCAAGACCAGTGTAGTCAAGTCGTCCAGCTGGAGGCTCACACGATTTGACTTTGAAGCTCAAGCTTGGTTATTGACTATACAAATATGTACACTCCGGCGAGAATTTTTATTTTTGTACAGGCATGTCCTTTTTTTTGAAATACTATAAACATCAGCATTTACATAGGGAGTTTTTACTCTAGAGCCAGTAGACTATCCCTCTTTTGAAGCTTTATTGCAACCCACAATCTCCTGTTCTCAAAACTCATCATCACCGGATGGGTTGGGTGCACTTCCATCCCTAGAGGAGGACAAATGTTTCCACTTGTGTGTGTCTCATACCGATAAATCCAACCCCCTCACCACTCCAACTGAGTTGAGCCATGTGAAAGTACATGTGTCCAAGTTAGGTCATTATCAACAAGAGTCGTGCGTGTGCTCCGAAATACTCTACTTAAGCAGTCAAGAATCCATTGAACCAAGTCTCGCGATCCTCAAAGGATTAAGTCAACTAGATCTGAAGTACCTCAATTCCATCTCCTATAAGGTTCTTGTTAATTAGGTAGATTTTAAGGTCCAACCAAGCTCCAATCTTCGTATTTTACTTAGACTCGTTCAACTATCAAACTCAATCCGAAAAATGCGAATGTTCTGCATTTTTGTGATGCAATTTTCAAAGATTTTGAACTTTTTATGGATTTTTTTGAAAAGATGATGCCTATGCATCTTTTGGATTTTTCAAAAAGATTTTTCAAATATTTTTGGCATTTTTAATTTGCCAAATGTTTTTGGGATTTTTGAAAAGAAAAGGTTTTGGCTAAAAACTAGGTTAAAATGTTTACACAGGGATGCATTCTATATTTACAAGAATGGATTTTAAGGATCTACAAGGGGTAAGTGGTCAATTTTATAGGTATATACATAAAGAATTTTAGGTGAGATGTATATATTCCTCAAACTTATTTGAAAGAGGTTTCTCAAACAAATTTTGAAAACTATAATATAAAATAATTTTTACAAAGAATTTTACAAACATGTACACACATTTGAAAATCATTTTGCAAATGTTTTTCAAACAATATATATATATATATAGGTTTTTCAAAATATTTTTGCAACCATTTTTCAAACCATTTGTAAATAATTTTTCAAATCTTTTTTATTTCACACAAAGAAAATAAATTTTACAAACAAAATAATTTTACAAAGTTTGAAAACATGTAACAAAATGTTTTCCAAATAGTTTTCAAAAGATTTCTCAAAAGGATTTTAAAACTATTTTTCAAATATTTGCAAAAAATATTTTCACCTGGTTATTAGTCAGTAAGTACGAAAAGAATTTGAGGAATAATCAACATCTTTTTATTAAGGTTTTTAAGGAATTTTATAAATATCATTAGCCATCTTTATTAAGAAAAATACTAAAGCACGAGTTATGGCTACAGTATATACGTAGTATATATGACCCCCTTATACTTCGCTTGAGTTATGTCCTCATAGATTAGAGAGAAAAGAGAAGACTGAACTCGTACTGAGTATAGAAAAGTCTAAAGAATAAATGAATAAGAGATGAATGAATAAACTAATGAGAAGTCGACTGTCCCCCTTATACTTAGGATCAAATAATCCTAAGTATAACAGAGGGTACACAAAGCAGGGAGGATCAAGGGTGGGAATGAACAGATCGTACTCAGACTGTCTCCCCCTATACTTAAGGTGATATATCCCTAAGTATAGACAAGAAGAGGAGACAGTAGAGAGGATCAAAGAATAGAAGAACTCGGGGTGCACACCCCCTATACTTAGGACAAAGTACGTCCTAAGTATAGAAGACTAACAAAAAGGGGCGACACCTTTCTGATAGATAAAGAATATAGAAAAGGAAAAGAAGAAAAGAGAATAAATAGATCATAGCTCAGTGTGTGCACCCCCCCCCCCCCCCCCATACTTAGGACAAGGTGTATCCTAAGTATAGCAAAATCATAAGATGACGATGGGGCGGCAGACATAAAGAAAGAAAGAATGAATGATATGAACATATGGATCTATACAGTGGGAGATGGAAGTGATAAACATGTATGAGATGCAGGTGATGTGAGTGAAAGAGCACATCTCATACCAGATGAATAGGGGAAATGTTAACGGTCGGAGGATCATGATCTAGATATAATTTCAAGCGTTGACCGTTAACTCGAAAGGTAGAGGAAGATGACAACTCGGATATATCAATATTGCCATTGTCATGTTCCTTTCTGACCACATATGGACCTTTCTATTTACTCTGTAATTTCCCTGGAAATAATTTTAGCCTAGAATCAAATAACCATAGGCGCTGATCTGGCTCAAACTGTTTATGGCTGATATAAGAATCGTGTCATATCTTCACTTTTTCCTTGTACTGTAAGCTACTCGAAAAGGGTGTATCTCTCAGTTCCTCCAAGGTTTCCAACTCTGCTTTCCTATGTTCTCCTATACTCTCGGGATCCAATAATAACTCTGTAACTGCCCATAGTTACTTGTGCTTGATTTCCACTGGAAAATGGCACGACTTTCCATAGACGAGACGAAAGGGAGATGTCCCTAATGGTGTCTTGAAGGAAGTTCGATAGGCCCACAAGGCCGAGTCCAAAAGCTGTGAACAATCCTTTCGGTCTGGGTGAACTACCTTCTGTAAAATAGTCTTGATCTCCATGTTCGATACTTCAGCAAGACCATTAGTCTGAGGGTGATATGGAGTGGCAACACGATGGTTAATGCTGAACTCATCCGTAAGGGCCCTTACCTTGTCGTTGATAAAGTGAGTCCCCCCGTATGAAATCAGAACTCTAGGTACCTGATAAGCCGCAAATTCGGTCCTCCAATAGTGTGGAATTAACACTTGATATGTCATTGCAGTCGGGTCGAACCAGGTCTATCAAAGACCATCTGATTTAGATAAATCAATCAAATCGGATGGTCATCATATTTTATTTTACTTGGCAAGAAACCAAGGTCGAACTCAGAAACACACGCCTCTCTCGTGATTATTCACATTTTTATCTATTTAACTAAGTGTTAAGTGAGAGATCATTAGGTCAGACAATGCAAAAGGACAAGACAAGGCATTAAAACAAAACATGCATTTTTTATATTTTAGTTTAATCATGCAAATAAATGTGATGCAATGCAGCACCAATAATATGCCCTAAATCAGAACAAACATGGTGAGCAATTTTTAACATGAGTCAATTTCAGGTTTACTTAAGGTGACAGATTTGATTGACTAGTTAAACAAGGCATAAGTTGAAAAATAAGAGACACTTGGCTAACAAAATAATACATCAAAATTCATGTATCCAAAATAAGAAATTAAATATGCCACAAAAAGTACATCAAGCAAGCTTTGAAATGAGACTTAAATCAACTGAAGCAGAGGTACGAAGCTCAAAATATGCATGAAAGAAGACAAGGGTATAACTGAAAGAAAACATGAAAGATAACTACAAACAGGTCCCTGGGAGGGACTAAAATGCAATAAAAATAAAGTGCGAGGCCTTCCCTGTAAATAATCCACACGCACGGGGGTATATTTACAATTATTAAAACCCGTGAGGGTCAAAATGCAAAATACCCCAGGCACGTATGGTCTGCATGTGATTTTGGACCTATCTGCAAAATGGAGAAGTAGGCGGGGCCTCCTTGCAAATGTCCCAGATAGCACGTGATGTGCACGTGCTCTCCAGGCTCGGGGGAGACTCAGGCTCGGCAGAGGCTCGGGGCTGCTTTGGATAGGCTCGATTGCAGGCTCGGGTTCGGAAGAGGTTCGTCTAGATGCGAGCCTCCAGACTTGGGCTCGGAAGAGGCTTGGGACATCCAAGCCTGGAGGTCTGTCGCTGAGGCTCGGTGAAGATCCAGGCCAAGGCATGTGGACGATTGGAGACCATCCGATCATCGAGATCAAACGGTCGTTGGACTCGGCACTATATGTCGACGTGGCTGCCATTAAGCCATCAGATCTCGGGGATCTGATGGCTCCTGTGCAATCGGCTGAAGGAGACGTGGCTGATAATCAGCCGTTGGATGGGCACCGTGAGGTGCCATCCAACGACACCTATACGTCATCGTTCATCTTCCTCAGCTGAAGGGATGGCAGCGCGTATAGACCTCCGACGAAGCACTTCAATCTCCGCCGCTGATGCTCTGATACTATGGATCTCCCCGAAGCTCCTTGGACATTCGTCGAGGTAGCTGGAAGCTCGGGGAAGGTACGGGAGCTCCTGGCTTCAGTCATCGGAGCTTGGAGGGCAGCTACGAGATTGATGAAGTCCGCTCTGAGAACAATCTGTCCATTGATGGGCATTCACCTGCAAGTTAGTTCCCAAGAGCTTGTGCGTGCAAGTGAGTAGTGCAGGTGTTTGTGAGCAAAGATGGGGGTTCCATACGAGCAATGAGGGCGAGGAACCGGAGCTCCGTATCCGACGATAGATGTCCAGGTAGTGGAGAAAGGGAGTAGGTGATCGGGACGAAGCGCGTGAATGAAGGGAGTGAGGCGAAGCTCTAGGAGCGGTCAATAGACGATGGGGTTGAGTGTCGTATCCTAAATAATTACGCAAAATAAGACGAAAATACAGAGGAGGTCGGAGAGGGCTTACCTGAGGTCTGGCGGAGCGGAGGCATGGTCTCGAGGTCTTTGGAGGACCTCGGGGTCGTCGCACATGCTGGTCGGCCGTTCCAGCGAGCTCGAACGGGCTGAGAGCGCCGCGCCGTCGCCATGGAGGTCGGCGGGTCTCACCGGGGGTATAGGGTCGTCTTCGCTCGATCCATTCACCTCCCCCTACTACAGTGAGGTGGAGGAGGGCTGGGCCCTTCTCCACGTAAAGGTGGACATTAGTAATCGTATTGGGAGGTGGGGTATTTGAAGGTGGTGATGGCGGTTCTGATGGGTGGAGTCGTGGATTACGAGGGGAATATGGGGCGACTGGAGGAGGATCGTGGATAGTGGATGTGCCCTCGAGGAAGAGGAATGATGGGGGTGGATCGTGAGGCGGTTGGCGAGGGGAGAGGTAGTCGGAGATGGTGGAGGAAATGGAAAGGGGCAACATGGTTTGCGTGGTGGAAATCGTGGAGGAGAAGGATGACCGGAGGTTGACGACAACCTAGTGACCGTTGGATCTAGAGATCCAACGGCGGGGAGCGAGGCGTTAAGGGGCAGTCGTGATGTGATCTGATGCGACACGATCGAAGGGCGGTGAATGTGCCACGTGTCGAGCAGGAGACACATCACTGGCGGGCGGTGGTGATTGCTTCTAGAGAACGATCGTAGGGTTGACGATAGTTGCGGAGATAGCAGCTCAGATGGAAAGATGACAGCGTGATCTGATGGCGTACACGGCGCCATGTGGCGGATCCTGATCGAGGCGCTAACAGAGGGTGGAGATGAAATTCTGGGAGTGATATGACGGCGAGGGAGAAAGGTGTGCGTGGAGCTCATCGGGCCATTGGATCAAGAAGAGATCCAACGGTCGAAAGAGAAGGCGGCAAGGGCCAGGGGACCGGGCCTTGTGGCCCAATCAGAAAGGGGCCACGTGGCCCAATCAGATTATTAGGATTTTGAAATTGAAATATGAAGGGTCATATGGCCGAATTTGGAAAAACTCAAAACATAAAAGTTGTAGATCTCTATGAGATCTACAAGTTTCATGTTGACCAAAAACGGAGATGAGGTCAATTGTAGACTCTAAATATTTTTGAGGGTATTTTTAAGGTTAAAAATACCACAAATTTTAATTTTGATATTTTTTGTGATTTTTAATTTATTCAAGACTCTGATAATTACAGGACTTTATCTGGTTTTTATTTACACATATTTAAGCAAGGGGGTTAATAATGGAAAATTATGATGATGAAATCGAGTTTCATCACCCCCCTATACTTAAACTATGCTCGTCCTCGAGCATAAAAGAGAATGAATAAGCTGGATTAACCCCCTTGTGCATGTAAATACATGATCCAATCTATTCAAGTCCACTCAACTTTAAAGGTCCAAAATTCTAGAATTCAACCCAGCCTTAACCAAGAGGCATCCAATTCCTCTCCTTCTCCAGATTCTCTCTGATGTGCATATACACTAAGGATATGAAATTTAATGTTGACTGCAATTCCGAGAGTAGAGTCAAAACGTCACCTAAGGTCTTGGTCCAAGAAATTCTCCTAAGGACACAATCCTCAACACTAGGGAATAAATCAAATCTTGCATCCAGTCCACTGTCTCTTTAGTTGTCAGACTTAGAAAATGTAGATGGAAGGCCAGTAATGGAGGGCATGGGATTGTGTCATTTCTTCTCTCCCTCTCATTGGAACAAGGATTCTCTCTAGTACCTTTTTACGCAACACAATTTTTTTTGGTGTTGATCAGTGCGTCTGTCAAGAGAAGTTGGAGTCGTCTGCACTTGTTTTCCTGGGAATACACCGGGGTGTATCTCTTTTGAGTACCTATCGTACCTTCGACACCCAGACTTGTAGCATTTACGATGCAGAGCCCTTTTTTAGTGCAAGCCTGACTCTTGGTCCTAATAGCGGTGGTCCAAGTGGATACTTTGAAATGGTTGGGAGCGCTCGCCTTCGGTGGAAGCACTTTTGATATTTGACTTTGTGGAATGAGAGCTTTTCTTTGACATTTCATTTGTATAATTTTTGGCTAGCTCCAGTGCTTTTACCAAAAGTTGGCGCACACTGATCAATAATTTTTTTATTTATTTCACACCCTGGCACTTAGGTCAATGTTAAGAGATTAGTATAAGAACCAAGTTCTCATACTAGCTAAAATTGCTGAAACTCAGGTTTCATGAAGCCTTCAAAGATTTTATCCCATCCTCGAGCATCATTAGATCAAGTCCAGACTCAAATCCCTCGTCCCAATCCCTCAAGTGAAAAGTCAACTCATCTCATCAAAACCGCAGTCGTGCATGTGATGTGCTAATCATATTCTTAATGGTCTGAGACTAAGCATGACATATAGCATGCAAATCTAGAATTTTAGGGGAATGTGGATGATTAAGTCTAAGACCCTGATGGCTAAGGCTGGTTAACCGAAAAACTCAAGACCTCACAAATCAAGCTTCCTTGAACATTTCAGATCCTGGGTGGAAGTGTGAAAATAGAGGATTAATCCAACTCCTTCATTCAAAAACATTTTTTTCTTTTTTTCTTTTTTTGGCTTTAAGAGATATTAGGACTTCCTAAACTCAATTAAGTAGATGCATCTGCATTCAGCCAGTATGGATGTAAGTACAGGCCGGAGCCTGTTACTTGAGGACGGGGCCTTATGCGATGTCCTCTAAACCATCCAATCTGCTAAGGGCGGACCCTCACTAAACGCAGCTACTTAATTGGGCTTAGTAGTCACTAATGCCTCCTAAAGGATTTTTGGATTTTTCTCATTTTTATAGATTTTAATTTAAAGGTTAAAACAATTGTTAGACTCAACTTTCCTTGAAAAAAATTTTCAATATCATGTCACACAAATAAAAGTTTTCAAAACATTTTCAAAAGTTTTTTTTCAAAACAAGAAAACTCATTTTTAAAATCATTTTCGAAAATATTTTTTATAAAAATAGTGTAACATAATATAGAAAAGCCGTGAAAATAATTGAGTCCACTTAGTTCAAAGGATTTTTCTTTAGCCAAAAAGTTTTAAATTTTTCAGGTTATAGCTAAAGTACGCATACTGTATTTACGGTATACCCCCCTATACTTAAACTTTGCTATGTCCTCATAGCACTAGATGATACAAGTCCATAGGTCCATTTAAATATAGAGAAATATACGGGACCAAGGAGGGCTCCCCCTATACATAGGTTAGAAATAACCTAAGTATAAAGGCAAGGAAAGATGAGTGGAGAAAATCACAGGGACTCGGATCTCCCCTATACTTAGGCTGAGATTAGCTTAAGTATAAAGATGAAGATTTGATGTTGAGAGAGACCAAGGTGAACGAAGAAGATGGATGGATATACACATGAGTGGACGAATCTGCAGAGATGAATGGAGTGTTTTAGGATCTGGGAGTGTATCGAAGAAAACATGGCTCAATCAAACATGCAACACCCTTTAATTTCACCAACGCACACATGAAACCAACCGAAATTGGTTCATTATCTTGTCGGTTTTATTGGTGATTAAAACATTATATTTTACGCAGAAAAAAGTTTCAAGTAAAAATCAATGCGTAAACTAGGGTGTTGCTCTCCCAAAATAAAATTTTTACTCCATTTTTTGGTTGACTTGCAATTAACAGTCTCAGTTATTATTTAAGGTTGTCACTTGGATTAAGGTGAGCACAGAAGTAAGCAATCATCGTCTACCGTTCATTCCCATTTTCCGTTTAACCTAGGTGATCAAGCTAGGAGGGGAAACTGAGAAAAAACCAAGTAACCGATAAAAACCATGAACTAAGCTAAGTGATAAAATATGCAGTGACTTGGCGAAAAAACGTAAAAACTGGGGCTGTTTTAAAAACCAAAACTCATGTATGCAAGTCGACCAGAAAGCCGCACCTAATCATGCTTCTATTAGCGGGGAGAATGTCTATTAAATTTGGCTAAGTGAAGCGAGATTATTTGCGTCTATTTTTTAGTGTGTCCTACCTACGAGCAAGCACGTAAAAAATATGAATGTTAAACTAAGCTCGAAGAGCCGCATGCCTGGTCCTAGGTCGTCGACACTCAAGTGGGGACGATCCCCATACAACCACATATATTCGTTCTTTTACAATCGCGAGCCTTCGATTGAAGACCGCTGTAAAGACGATTATTACAAAATAACATGATATGCAAAGTGACATTTTTTCTTTCTTCTCGACGTACTCCAAGCGTGCTTCTGCGACTTCTCACAGCGGGTAGCTCCTGCTCCTCGTCTCCTTGAATCATCAAGGGCCCTGTCACAAAAGCAACGGTTAGAGATCGATAGAGAAGAAAATTTTATAATGCAAGACAAATGGACAAGTTGACCTATAAAACAGAAACACTTAAATAATTAAATGAAAAATCCAAATAATACAAGAAATGAGCTGTGTCCCCGGCAACGGCGCCATTTGATAAGCCGCAAATTCGGCCCTCCAATAGTCTGTAATTAACACTTGATATGTCATTGCAGTCGGGCCGAACTAGGTCTATCAAAGACCATCTAATTTAGATAAATCAATCAAATCAGATGGTCATCATATTTTATTTTACTTAGCAATAAACCAAGGTCGAACTCAGGGACATGAGCCTCTCTCGTGATTATCCAGATTTTTATCTATTTAACTAAGTGTTAAGTGAGAGATCATTAGGTCAGACAATGCAAAAGGACAAGACAATGCATTAAAACAAAACATGCATTTTTTATATTTTAGGTTAATCATGCAAATAAATGTGATGCAATGCAACACCAATAATATGCCCTAAATCAGAACAAACACGGTGAGCAATTTTTAACATGAGTCAATTTCAGGTTTACTTAAGGTGACAGACTTGATTGACTAGTTAAACAAGGCATAAGTTGAGTAATAAGAGACACTAGGCTAACAAAATAATACATAAAAATTCATGTGTCCAAAATAAGAATTAAATACGCCACTAAAAAGTACATCAAGCAAGCGTTGAAATGAGACTAAAATCAATTGAAACAGAGGTACGAAGCTCAAAATATGCATGAAAGAAGAAAAGGGCATAACTGAAAGAAAACATGAAAGATAACTACAAATAGGTCCCTGAGAGGGACTAAAATGCAATAAAAATAAAGTGTGAGGCCTTCCCGGTAAATAATCCACACGCACGGGGGTATATTTGCAATTATTAAAACCCGTGAGGGTCAAAATGCAAAATACCCTAGGCGCGTATAGTCTGCATGTGATTCTAGACCTATCTGCAAAATGGAGAAGTAGGCGGGGCCTCCTTGCAAATGTCCCCGATAGCATGTGCTGTTCACGTGCTCTCCAGGCTCGGGGCAGGCTCAGGCTCGGCAGAGGCTCGGGGCTGCTTCAGATAGGCTCGATTGTAGGCTTGGTTTCGGAAGAGGTTCGTCTAGATGCGAGCCTCCAGACTTGGGCTCGGAAGAGGCTTGGGACATCCAAGCCTGGAGGTCTGGCGCTGAGGCTCGGTGAAGATCCAGGCTAAGACACGTGGACGATTGGAGACCATCCGATCATCGAGATCAAACGATCGCTGGACTCAGCACTATATGTGGACGTGGCTGCCTTTAAGCCATCAGATCTCGAGGATCTGACGGCTCCTATGCAATCGGCTGAAGGAGACGTGGCTGAAGATCAGCCGTTGGATAGGCACCGCGAGGTGCCATCCAACTGCACCTGTGCGTCGTCGTTCATCTTCCTCAGCCGCAGGGATGGCGGCGCGTATAGACCTCCGGCGAAGCACTTCAATCTCCGCCACTGATGCTCTGATACTGTGGATCTCCCCGAAGCTCCTTGGACATTCGTCGAGGTAGTTGGAAGCTCGGGGAAGGTGCGGGAGCTCCTGGCTTCAGTCATTGGAGCTCGGAGGGCAGCTACGAGATTGATGAAGTCCGCTCCGAGAACAATCCGGCCATTGATGGGCATTCACCTGCAAGTTAGTTCCCAAGAGATTGTGCGTGCAAGTGAGTAGTGCAGGTGTTTGTGAGCGAAGATGGGGGTTCCATACGAGCGATGAGGGCAGGGAACCGGAGACGATCGGAGAGGAGGTGGGTCGTAGGTGTCCAGGTAGTGGAGAAAGGGAGTAGGTGATCGGGACGATGCACGTGAATGAAGGGAGTGAGGCGAAGCTCTAGGAGCGGTCAATGGACGATGGGGTTGAGTGTCGTGTACTAAATAATTACATAAAATGAGAAAAAATACAGAGGAGGTCAGAGAGGGCTTACCTGAGGTCTGGCAGAGCGGAGGCCTGGGATCGAGGTCTTTGGAGGACCTCGGGGTCGTCGCACATGTTGGTCGGTCGTTCCAGCGAGCTCAAGTGGGTTGAGAGCGCCGCGACGCTGCGATGGACGTCGGCGGGTCTCACCTGGGGTATAGGGCCGTCTTCGCTCGATCCATTCAGCTCCCCCTATCACAGGGAGGTGGAGGAGGGCTGGGCCCTTCCCCGCGTAAAGGTGGACATTGGTAATCGGAGGGGGGAGGTGGGGTATTTGAAGGTGGTGATGGCGGTGCTGATGGGTGGAGTCGTGGATTACGAGGGGAATATGGGGCGACTGGAGGAGGATTGTGGACAGTGGACGTGCCCGCGAGGAAGAGGGATGATGGGGGTGGACCGTGAGGCGGTTGGCGAGGGGAGAGGTAGTCGGAGATGGTGGAGGAAATGGAAAGGGGGAACGTGGTTTGCGTGGTGGAAATCTTGGAGGAGAAGGCTGACCGGAGGTTGATGACAACCTAGTGGCCGTTGGATCTAGAGATCCAACGACGGGGAGCGAGTCGTTAAGGGGCGGTCGTGATGTGATCTGATGCGACGCGATCGAAGGGCGGTGAATGTGCCACGTGTCGAGCTGGAGACACAGCGTTGGCGGGCGATCGTGATTGCTTCTGGAGAATGATCGTAGGGTTGACGATAGTTGCGGAGATAGCAGCTCAGATGGAAAGATGACGGCGTGATCTGATGGCATATACGGCGCCACGTGGTGGATCTAGATCGAGGCGCTAATAGAGGGTGGAGATGAAATCCTGGGAGTGATCTGACGGTGAGGGAGAAAGGCGTGTGTGGAGCTCATCGGGTCGTTGGATCAAGAAGAAATCCAACGGCTGAAAGAGAGGGCGGCAAGGGCCAGGGGACCGGGCCACGTGGCCCAACAAGAAAGCGGCCACGTGGCTTAATCAGATCATTAGGATTTAGAAATTGAAATATGAAGGGTCAAATTGCTGAATTTGGAAAAACTCAAAACATAAAAGTTGTAGATCTCGATGAGATCTGCAAGTTTCATGTTGACCAAAAATGGAGATGAGGTCAATTAAAGACTCTAAATATTTTTGAGGGTATTTTTAGGGCTAAAAATACCATGAATTTTAATTTCGACATTTTTTGTGATTTTTAATTTATTCAAGACTCTGATAATTTCAGGACTTCATCTGGTTTTTATTGACACATATTTAAGCAAGGCAGTTAATAATGAAAAATTATGATGATAAAATCGGGTTTCACCAGTACCCCGAACCGTAAAATGATATTTTTCCTCAAAATTTGATACACAGTCTTAGCATCTGCGGCTCGGACAGGGATGGCCTCAACCCAACGACTCACATAATCCAAAGCAAGCAGAATGTACTCGAATCCCTAATCTTAGGAAATGGGCCCATGAAATCAATCCCCCATGCGTCAAAAACCTCACAAAAGTGAATGGGTTGCATGGGCATCATATCTCTCTGTCCGCAAGTACCCATCTTCTGACAGTCAGTACACCTTTTCATGAATTCGTTGGAATCCTTGAAGATAGTAGGCCATCAAAGGTCGAATTGGAGCGCCTTATGCGTTGTCCATCTACCAGAATGATGTCCTCCTGCCTCAAGCTTGTTGCAGTAGGTGAGGACGCTATACTTCTCTTCTTGAGGAATACACCTCCTCCAGATATTATCCCCTCCTTCATGATATAGGATGGGATCCTCGCAATTGTATGACTTGTCCTTCGCAAGGAAGGTCTCAAGTCGCTAGCGGGGCCAACCTTGTGGAACTGTCTTGGCGAAAAGATAGTTCACAATGTCGGCATACCATGGAAGCAAGGTGATGGCAAGGACCGCCTCATCTGGAAATGTCTCAGTAATAGGTGCAATGAGCTCAGATTCCTCAAGGTTCTCTAATCGGGAGAGGTGATCCGCCACTACATTGTTAACTCCAGGTTTATCCTTAATCTCAATATCAAACTCCTGGAGTAGAAGGATCCATCTGGTAAGTCGAGCTCTGGCATCCTTCTTTGCCAAGAGGTATCGGATGACGGTGTGCTCTGTAAAGATAGTCACTTTTGATCCCAGAATATATGATCTGTATTTATCCAAAGCAAAGACTACGGCTAGCATCTCCTTCTCAGTCACAGTTAATTCCGCTGAGCGGCATCCAAAGTCCGGATAGCGTAGTGAATGGCATACGCAATCCATCCCTCCTCTATCCAAGCACAGCCCCTACGGCAAAATCAGAAGCATCCATCATGATCTCGAATGGGAGAGACCAATCGGGTGGCTGAAGGACAGGAGCCGCAACAACTAGACTCTTGAGAGTCTTGAAGTATGCAAGACACTTATCATCTACAATGAACTCGGTGTCTTTTGTCAGAAAATCAATGAGAGTTTGGGCAATACGACTGAAGTACTGAATGAACCGTCGGTAGAAACTGACATGCCACATAAAATACCGCAACTGACGACATCTTGAGAGGGTCAAAGGAGATAGATGATGGATGAAGAGTACGGAGGTAAACAGGGAATAAAAAGAGCGTAAAATAGTAGAAGGCTCACAATGAGTAAGGGTCAAATATGAAGAAGAGAAAAAATACTCGAGTACGTGATGCTTTTTATCTTGACCTTAATAAAACTAGTAAATAAAACCTCAAAACAATGGATTCACCAACTTGACCTATTAAGCCATGAAGGTTCGACAATTATCTTTGTTAGTTTTAGATTTGAATTCAGGCAATTTATCTTTCAACGAGTCCTTAGAGTGCTACATCTATAGGAGAGAGAGTACTACCTGAAAAGTATCATGCACTTGTCCTCCTCCTTTGCAACCTGTAGTCTACACTTTTTGAGGTTCTTGTAACCCTTCATGGATCCCTACTCAGCCAAATAAATAGAGGGAGGAAGTTGATAGGCGAAACCAATACTTCAGATCTCGTTCGCAACAGAATCACCTGTGAGCACGCAAGAACCTACTCAGATGAAAGACAATGAGACAGACCCCCTCCCCCTGTGAAGGCATGTCCTAAGCTCAATACTTTAGACAAGGTCGATGCTCTACACAACAGAGAGCATCATTGTTGAACAAGCCCTACCCGTTTACGTACGATAGGAGCGCTAATACTTCAGAAATCTAGGCGATACACAAGGCAGCCACAGACTGGGTTTTGATCTCTAATCCTTATGAATCCGCTCTCTTACTGGGAAGGAGACCTTCAATGAAACCTGAAAACAAATGAGGGCTTTGCTCACCCCAAGGCAATGAGTTCAATTAATCAATTTAATTCATGTCAAGTACTTTTAGCAGTCCCTTTTTTTATTTTTTGTGTTATTGATGAACCTCCATTTCATCATCTTTATTCTATCATCTTGGCCTAAAAACCCTAGTAAATACATGTAAATATCCCTAATTCCTACATTTTAGCATTCATGCATGTGTGTGTAAATATTATATAAAATATTGTTTTTAACTTCAAAATTATAGAATAAAGAAAAGAAAAGAAAAAGAATAAAATGTTGTAAATATTTTATGACCCGAAACCCCGAGACCTAGGCATCAAGATGAATAGGTCAACAAGGAATAAAGTAGGGGGAGATAAGGGCCAGAATCCAATAAAAATTTCGTTTATTCAATTCATTCTTTATTCATTTTGGGACCTATTTTTTGTTTCACTTTTTATACTTCAAATAAAGAAACTTTGTACATGAAAATTGTAGATAATTAAATATAGAAAAATACAAAATCAATTTCACACAAAAGTAATGTACATATAAAAAGTTATGATCTGAATAAATTTCCAAAATCCCAATTTCCCATATATATTTCTCAAATAAAAACTCGAAATATATCAAAATATCTTTAATTGTATATATTTTTTAAAAAGCTATTTAATGAAGGTGGTTTGATATTTTTAGGAACTACGGTTTGAAAGTTAGGATTTGGACCCCTATTATATACTTATACCGATTAATATATTCATTTTATTAATTATTCATTATTTCTATAACTTTATATTTTTATGATTTTGTAAATATAATCCATAATATATGTCTACATTAAAACATGAACAAAAACATCATTAAAACATAAAAATAAAATTCTTGTATACAATACATCGGTATAATACATGTAAATATACCTATATAGATAATACTCCTATTTATTTAATTGTATAAAATACATCAAAAAAATAAAATAAAAATATATTTAAGTTTGTAAAATAAGTTGTAAATTTATAAAATGATAAAAGAAATTAATAAAAATAAATATACAAAATAAAAATAAAATATTATAATATATAGATGAATATACATATATAGGCCATAAAAGGTAACTTGTAATTTTATACCTCAAAAAAATAAATAAAATCATAATAAAATACTTCATAATATACTAAATATTTTTTAAAATAATAAAAAATTAATAAATGCGTTTTCTATTTTTAAATGAATTTGCAAAAAAAAATAGGATTTTTCCTGGTTGGTCCACGTGGACCAACCAGGAGGGCCGGAGAGTTGACTGTGGGTCAACTCTCTGACCCCCGTCTTGTATGTTGTCAGACCAGCATTTCTTCCTGTCTTCTCGATTTTTTCGAGGCCTAATCTTACATCTTTTCATGTCGATCCCTTCGTAACTTTTGTGCCTCGTACCTTGATCTTACACGCCCAAGCCTCTCCTTGGGCTGTGGACCATCGATTTGCGCAATATCCCTCGATCTTTGGAGCGTCTCGTCAACCCATTCAAATACCACCTCCTTCTTCCCTTGAAAATTTGAACACTCTTTGACCAATTTCCTCTCCTATTGTGCTTAAAAGTAAGAAGGAGGTGACAACTCCTTCCTCTGGCCTTCAGGTTGATCGAGGAGGAGGTTTTTGAGTGGCTCCACCACCTCCGGCGAAGCTTCGCTGTCGAGGTTCCCACCTCTGGACTCAGTTGCCATTGAGGTAATATTATCGTCCTGTCTTAATTAGATTTAGTCACAGGATCGATTTTAGCATAAATCTGCAGTGATTAGATCTCAGTTTTAGGCGTTAAACACCATCTTCGTAGTTCGCCGGAGCCCCAGATCCGACGAACCTCAATCAAGTACCCCGACTGTTCCCGACCTCGCCAACCACTTCATTTCACTCCCTTCGATTCTTCTGCGCCCACCACCCTTCCATTTCCCCAGATCCATTGTGGATCTGAAGATCCGTGCTCCACCACCGCCGCTTTGCCGGAGCTCGCCTGCCCGCGCCACCATCCATCGCATCCTCGCCAAAAGAGCCCTCGTACGCTATATTTTCTTGCGCTAACCATACTTGAAGGTAGAAGGCTCTAGACCTCCGTTAGGGGTCAGATTTTGTCAAGAACCAGGTACCTGGAACCACGTCAGTCTCTTGACCCCTCGGTGGCGATTACGTGCCCTCGTGGCCATTTTAGAGCCGCCGGACGGTCAAGCACTCTTCCAGGAGCATGGAGCACCACTTTTGAGCCTCGAACATCACCGGAGTAGCTGGATTTTGCTCAGAGAAGCTCGCCCCAGTGCCAGCTCATCTCTGTTCTTCCAGAGGGCTTCTCCGTCGCACGATGTCCCCTTGTTCGTGGCGAGTAGCAGTAGTCATCAAATCGGGAGACTTCAGAGCCGTCGAATCACTCTTGATCATCTAATCACGACCGTGGATCATGAACCGTCATTGGCGCACAACGGAGCGACACGTGGCATAAGTGAGCATCATCTGTCTGTTCGTCTCCTCGAAGGCATGGGTATTTCGCACCTCACCCCCACGCATTTTTTGTATTTATTATTCAACACAAACTTTCATCTACAGCTTTAGACTTTTGTAATATTTATAACTAGGACCCCAAACTTTGCATATTCACGTTTTAGTCCTGGCCACGTCACCTCATGTGACGCTTCACATGAGAGGGCATTTTACGACCAGACCCTCATTATTTCTGCTATTTTGCTTAGGCCCAGAAACTTTTATATGTTGTTGTAATAATTTTAGACAAATTGCAAGTTAGCCCCCCTAGTTTTTGTTATTTGTGTATAGGTCCCTACCAAGTACGTGACAGTCGCTTGTGGGCTTGGTCTGTTTGCAGTGATAACCTTGGCTTTTTGGCTATATCTAATTGGTCCTAAAATAATTTTGTTTAGTTATAATTTTCTAGAAAAATTACATTGCAGTCCCCTTGACTTTTGCATATTTACGAAAACACCCCTGTTAGGGATGAATTTTCGCTTTGTTGTTTGCATTTATTTCATGCTTCTATAAATACCTAAAAAATCCTAAAAAAATATCATTTTGTGCTTGTTGCATTGCTCTATCACAATTATATTTATTTTGCATCTTTGTTGCATTTTATTATTTATAAAAATTCATAAACATGCATTTTCATCACTGTTTGCATTAGAAAATACATAAAAGTTACAAAACGTTTTTGAAAAATTCCAAAAAAATATATTATGTGTTTTTTTCTTGTTTTATCTTCGGACCAAAAACCACTAAAAAATGTAAAAGAAAACTCTTAAAATAGAAAAACTCTAAAACCCTTCATAAAAGTTTATAAAATCCATAAAAAATCTAAAAAATATGTTTTCTATTCTTGAATTTTCTTCATATTATTATCTTTATATAAAAATTACTTTGGAGAATTTTTGACTTTTTTTATATTTTTTATCGCCATTTTAATTTTTTATATTATTTTTATTCATTATTTGAGTTTTTTTACTTAAAAAATATCAAATAAATTAGCAAAAATACAGAAAAATTACAAAATTTTAGAGAAATATAAAAAATACAAAAACATTTTATTTTATTCTTTTGGCTATTTTTACCTATTTTTCTCTCTCCCCCTCTCATCTCTCTTGTATATATATACATCCTATATAGATTGGTATCCTTATTAAAAAAGGAAAAGAAATATAAAATTATAAAATATAAAAAGAAAATACAAAATCAGAAATTAAAAATCAAAATACAAAAATATAAAACAAAAATCAAATAAAAAGTATAAAATTAAAAACTCACAAAAATAGCACTTATATAGACAAATACATCAGATTCATTCTTGAGCATTGATTTTTCCTGATCTACCTGCTTGCTTCCTACATCTTGCTTTTCATTATTTGATCGTTGTTGTGGGTTATTTGTTGATTGACCTGAGTTTTGTGAGTGGTCGCCACAACGACTTTGTCTCCACCTTGTGTGAGACATATTTTGACCCTCGCAAGAGTCGTGTTATCAATTATCACTTGCTTCGAGTGGATTCAATACAAGCACCTAACGTTTTGTATTTTCTGTAATTCCTATTTGATCCAAAAAGAGGAAATAACGAAAAGCAATGCAAGACGATACTAAGATGGAAATCTCACCTTAGTGCCTAAATAATGAATGCTTAGTTAGAAGATCTACAGTGCTTCTCAGCTCCCTTTATGCGAGATGCAAAATAAGAATTCATAAACCTATACTATATGTCGATATGCACATAGAAATCATCCTAATCAGGAAATTTCTAACGTGAAGAACCAAATTCTAGACACTAAGAATGAAACCTAGAGTCTGGTCTTGGAGCCTCCTCGGTGTCCACCACAATGGATCCTGTAAGCATTGTATGGAGTGCTCTCACGGTGTGCGGTTTCGAGACTAAGTGTCAAGCAATTAATTAATTCTAATTCCAAACGCAAAGGCTATAGGTGCATGCAAAATAGTTATGTGTTTGGCCTTAGACTACAGGATCAAGCAAGCATAAAAACTAAGGGCTCATTCCACAAAACAAATAGAAAAAAGGGGGGAAAGCTTAAATCACGAGAAATAAAGGAAAATAACGTGATGAAAGCTCGGAAAAACGTGGTGAGCCCTCAAGTGAACAAACACTTGGAAACTGGGCTCGAGTGTCCAAAATCCAAAGTACAAGTATTATTACAAATTAATAATCAAAGTAAATCTCTCTCTCTCTCACCAAAAAGTAAAAATCCTAAACTACCCTCTCTCACACTCTCAAGTGCCTCCTACTCTCTCCTGCCGGCTAGGTCAGAATAGCCAGCTCCTCATCCCAAGATTGCGTAGGATCACCTAGACGATCCTCCTTAGTATGCGGTCCCTCGCAAGAAGACAAGAGAAAAGATGTCAGACAGTTCAAAATTAATAATCAATTAAAGAGAGATAATAAAAAATGGCTAAGCAACTAAAAGAGATAAAATCCACTCTACAAGCTGATGCTTGCTGGCAACGGTGCCATTTGAAAATGATAAGATGAGAGTCGCGAAATAATAGTTTGACAAATCAGGCTTACTATCATTGAGGCAACTACTCCAACCCTCTCGTTTTTTAAACAATTAACCCACATAGATAATTAAGCAATTAATAGTAAGAGTTAAAATTTACAATACCGTCTTAAGAATGTATAATGGCAAGAAAGTAGGGGTCAAACACATGAAGCAAAGGAATATAGGCAAGAAAGTAGGGGTCAAACACATGAAGCAAAGGAATATAGTAAGCAAGATAGAAATCAAAGGATATTATCACTCAACTACTTAGCCAAGTTAAAATTTTTATGGGTTTTTTATTTTATTTTTAATTTTTTATTTTTTTATTTTATTTTTTTGTATTTTGATTTGTAATTTTCTATTTTATATTTTTCTTTTTATATTTTTATATTTCTTTTAAAATATATAATTTAGCTAATATATATACAATATAAGCTAAGGTAGATATAAAAGTTAATAAAAATGATTAAAAAAATAAGCAAAGAAAATATTTTGGGGTTCTAGATAATTTGTTATTATTTATATGATTTTTTTGTTTTTCTACTATTTTTTAAAAAATTTAAAAAATACCGTAAATCAGGGTTTAGATTAAATACCAGAAACACATTAACGAAGAAAAACAACGAACAGAATCAAAATTTCTCCAAATTAATTTTAAAATAAATATAATAATATGTGGAAAATTCATAAATAGAAAACACAATTTTTGGAATTTTTGGGAATTATATATATTTATAAGGGTTTTAGAGTTTTTTCAAGTTTTAGGTGTTTTCTTTGATAATTTTTAGGGATTTTTGGTCTAGAGTTGTAAAATAACTAAATCAACAGAAATTACATTTTTGTATTTTTTCAAAAGATTTACATTTTTATGGGTTTTATAGTACAAACATGGACAAAATGGGGAGTTTTTATTTTTAGAAAATATTAAAAATCCTAAAATTGCAAGCTAAAATATGTACGTGAAAGTATGTGCAATCAGGGACATACACATATTTTTTGAGAATATTTAAAGTTTAATTGCTATTTAAAATAAATACAAGCAACAGAGAAGCTATAATGTTGGCAAGGGCATTAGTGCGAATAAAAAAGTCCAAGGGCCCTCTTGCAATTTCACCAAAAATATAATATTGGAATCAAAATTTATAGGAATAAATAGAAATATAATAAGTAGTAGGGTCCTCCACATAAAATTACCAGCACCTCACCTACACAGGCACGCGAGGTGACATGACTTAGACTATTATGCAACTACAAAAAAATATCGAGGGCCTAATTGCAATGAGTACAAAATATTTGAACATCCAAGGAAATTTTAATGGCTAATATTAAATTACAAAAAAAGAATGGGGTTAGAAGCGCAAAATACCCACATCAAGCGAATCCAACGACGCTGGCACCTTCACTTGCCACGTATCGCGATAGGAGGAGACGATGACGCTTCGACACGGAGTGCCCGAATTAGATCGTTTGAGGGAGATCTATGGTTAGGAAGCTCCACATCCAAAAATTCACGTGGAGGAGCGTTCTTGATCAGACGACGAAGGGGTGACGAGGAAGAACAAGGAAGCAACGCCGACTCGGCGAGATTTCTTCATCCAAATCTCACCTCTTTCGGCACACGGTGTTTCTCTAAATATCTCCAGACTCCTAGGAGTGTGCTCTCAGTGCTGAACTGCTCAAAAGATGCTGGCAAAGGTCGGAGTGTCCACACGAGGCCGACGGAGCAGTGAAGCTCTAGGTAGCTCCTACTTCAGCAAAAGTCGACCCCTTGGGGGTTTAAAGAGCCTCGGACCTGTAGGGTTAGCTTGCAACACAAAGAGACGAAGGGGCCAGGGGCTTTAAATGGGTGGAATGGTTGAAGATGCATTGCGGCGGGGACCTCGGGTGGGCTGTGGAGTGAGGAGGTCAGATCCATGGATCTGTGTGAGTTCCAGATGAGTGTGGATACCTGGGAGGTAAGCGGATGAAGAGGGATATGGGGATGATATTTATCGAAGCGGACGTGGTGTAGAGTGGTCGGAAATAGGTGGTGGAGCTGAGCTCCTCCGTGGATGGTTTGGTTGGGAAACGAGATGTACGAGTAGAAATTGAAAGATATGGAAAGTACCTCCATGCTACTGTTGCTTCTACGAGTATAAAGAACGAAGAAAATAGAGCTCACCATGTCTGGAGTCGTCGGGTGAAGAACTCACAGCGAAGGCGGTGGAGAAGCTTGGATCCACTCGATTCGACACCCTCACGAACCTCTGAAGGGCGGAGTCGATTCCTGTTGTCACAAGGAAGATCCTCGAGTGCTCAAGTTAATATTGGAGGGTGGAAGAGTGATCAAGGTCAAACTTAGGTCGGAGGTCATATTTTATACCGAAGGTGGAGCGAGGTGGAAGAACGAGGTGTATCAGACGACTCATCGACCCAAAACCCACGGAAAGAACAGGGCATTTATCTACAATGATCGAGGAACAAAAGTCATGAAGACTTTGACTCGAATGGATGAAAGGAACATGCTCCAAAAAATCATGAATCACGACAAAAATGAGGTTCTGATAGGAGTTGCAGGCGAGTCAGACAGTTGACCCGCGGTTAACCCTCTGAGCAACATGGTTGGTCCACGTGGACCAACTAGGAAAGACCTCCTAAAAAGGTTTGAAAAATCGATATTAAATAATAAACGATTTCATTAATTTTTGGGTTATAAAAAAATTGTTTACAATTTTCTAAATTATTTTATTATAATTTTTGTTTATTTTTTAGAGCTTTGTAATTACAATTTGCTTTTTAGGGGCTATATATAGGAATATTCATCTATGTATTGAGGTCTTTTATTTTTATTTTATATTTTATATTTTTGATTTTCGTAATTTTATCTATTATTATATAAATTATAACTTATTTTTATATATTTTAATATATTTTATTACATTTTTTGATATAATATTTACATTTAATTAATTAGATGTATTAATTATATAGGTATAGATATATGTAATTCATCTATGTATTTTATATACATCTTTTATTTTAGTTTCTTCTTGATGTTTTTATTCCTATTTTAATATGTAAATATATTATAAATAATATTTACAAAATTATAAAAATATAAAATTAGAAAAACAATGAATAACAAATAAATTGAATATTTTAATTAGGTAAGCTATATAATATGGTTCCAAAACCTAACTTTCACACCTTAATTCCAAAAAATATGAAACTACCTTCATTAAATAGTTCATTAAAACTTATATACAATTAAAGATGATTTTGATATATTTTGAGTTTTTATTTGAGAGATATGGATCTGGAAAGTTGAAATTTTGGAATCTTATTCTGAGCATAACTTTTATTCTGTGTATTATTTTTGTATGAGATAAATTTTGTATTTTTCTATATTTATTATCCGCAACTTTCATGACAAAGTTTCTTTATTTCATAAAAAGTGGAACTAAAAATAGGTCCTAAAATGAATAAATAATGAATAAATAAAATGAATTTTTATTCCCCCTACTTTATTCCTTGTCGACATAGTCATCAAGATGCCTAGGTCTCAGGGTTTAAGGTCATAAAATATTATATTTTTCTTTTCTTTTCTTTATTCTATACTTTTCGCATTAAGAACAATACTTTATACAATATTCACACATTAATGCATGAATGCGAAATGATGCAAATTAGAGGTACTTACACGCATTTAGTAGGGTTTTTAAGGTCAAAATGATAGAATAAAGATGATGAAATAGTGATTCATCAACTGCAAGCCCTTCTGGCTCATGTGCCCAAGTCGACGGTGCCACAAGTCCGATGTGTCTACATCGTTGGCATGAAAACTATCATCCATGACTTTCAAACTGCCATCCGTGACTTCCACTCTAGTCATATAGAGTGTGCAACACAAACTACCTCTAGCCATGATGAGAGAACCCTTACTTATCTTGCAGTTGTTGTTGTCGAACTTTAGATGGTAGCCTTCACTATCTAGTTGTAAACCAGATATAAGATCAAGCTGCACATCAGGAACATGCCTCACATTCTGCAGAGTCATTGAGCACCCAACATCAATCTGAATCGAGATACTGTCAATTTCCACGATCTTGGAGTAAATTTCATTACCCATCAAGGCTCGTCCGTAATCACCTTTGGTGTAAGTGGTGAAGAACTCCTTATGTGGAGTTACATGATAGGAGGTGGATGTGCCAATGACCCACTCCAAATCACTCCCTGCATGCAAGAACTGATCTTCAATGGTAAGTCACCTCTTTTGCATTGTCATCTTCCACAATTGTAGCTACATTCCCATCTTCTTCTTCTGATTTTTCTTAGCTTCAGCTTTTGCTCTCTCTTCCAAATTATGTAATCTCTCTTCCAGTGACCAGGCTTCTGGTAATGGTGACACTTTCCTCTAACCTTGGAGTTGTCCCTGGATTGTCGCCTCTCTTGTGACTTTCCTCTACTACTGGATCTTCCTCTCCTCTCAACTGCATACACATGTGAAGAGGATGCTGTCTCTTTGGATGAGCGACGCTTGATCTCCTGATCTCCTCATCCAAGAGTCTACCCTTGACCATGGGCATGACCGACTTGCTATCCTTCGCAAAATTGCTCACAGTGACAACTAGGGTCTCCTAGCTATCTGGTAATGAACCCAACAAGAGAAATGCCTGCAACGCGTCATCAAGTGCTAGGCCCATGGAGCTCAATCGGTTGATGATTCTTTGGAGTCATTCAAGTGCACCACCACTTTGCATCTGTCCTTGTATTTCAAACTCATAAGCTTCCTAATCAAGAAAGCCTTGTTGGTTGCAGTCTTCTGCTCATAGAGTTTCGACAATTGGTCCCACATTTGTCTCTTCAACATGATGGAATACGAACATGTCAAGCCACTTTCAAATGGTTCCAATGGCCTTTCGGTTCAACTTTGTCCATTCACCCACGAACATGTTCTCTGACTTGGCGCTCTCTCCTTCCATCGGATCGTGGAGGTCCTTGCAATACAAGATGTCTTCCATCTTGGCTTTCCAAATCTTCCAATTATCGATTATGAGTTTAATCATTGTACCCTCATCATCCTTGTCTATCTTGCACAACATGTACTCTGATACCACTTGTTGAGATAGACTCACGAGGAGGAGTATCTCCAAATCACTGTCATGCAGCAAAGATGGCACAACAATATGTGTTCCCCACACAGGAACTAAATGGCAACAATGATAAGCAATCACACAAGCAACAACAACAAGCAACCAAACGAGATAATTTTTACGTGAAATCCTTACTTGATGTGAGCAAGGGACAAACCACAGGGCAAGACTGACAACGATTCCACTATGATCAAATGAGTCAATATTCTTCTCGGTTTTGTTGCCCACAAAACTGAGGTACAAGTCACTAGCACAACGTAGTTCTTTAACAAGTGGCTAACTATCCCTAGGTATCTAACAATACCAATAATGCTCTTATTCAAGAAGGACGTAGTGGCTTCCTTGTGGGCTCCCGAATGGAGACCCAAAACAGTGGCTTGGCTCCTTGAGGTCGTCCACAACGACCTCCCCGCTGCTCCTTTAGAGCTCACCCAAACACTGCTCTCCAAGTCCAAACTACAACTGGTGTTGACAAGAGAAGAGAGGAGGAGCTCAACTGCAACCTCCTTCTCTCTCGACCTCTCTCTCTCTCTCTCTCTCTCTCGCATGGAGGAAGATGGGTTTCAAAAAACCCTCGCTGCTGGCGCTGGAAATAGGGCTGGCGTTCTCTGGAATGTCATCCCTGGAATCTGAATCATGTACAATAGATTCGGGTTTGAATAGGGGCTCCCCATATTGCAAGGATAGTCATAAGGATGCCTCTGAAGAGGACCAAAAACCTGCTGCTTCTGGAACCGTAAAATACCCAAGAGGGAGCACCCTCATATTGTATCCACTCCATGATTTCTCGTGTAGTTGGTGTTGAATTGATGCAGTTTTTGAGAATCGAACCTGATCCGTGATTTAGACTTGATAATCAACTGTTGAACGATGCTTCGATTTGCCTATATGAGATTGTGCTTGAGTTGTTGGATGAACGAATGCTGTAGGTGATAATCCTTGCAATACTGCATCTTAAAGGGAAAGGTCTGATGCTGAAGTTGGTTCTGATTTCCGATTCAAATCTGTTGCAAAATCGTGGAAGCGAATACGTACAAACACGATCAAACAAGCAAGAGCGCAAACACACGGATTTACAAGGTTCACCCGTAACTGGGCTACGTCCTTGGGCGGCGGCGATCGGCTTCACTATGTGGAGAAAAGAATGGATACGGAGGATACTTAAAACCCTAACCCTAAGGAGTTTATATAGCACTCCCATACAGACGGATCCCTAAAAATAGAAGGATCCAAATACCCGAATACAAATAGAACCGCTCCATGAAATTTTCGCTGGGGGCGCTACCCCCACACCCCCGCAGGGGGGGCGCACCTGCTCCCCCCTAGACCCCCCCCCACAGGCTCGCTGACCGGGCAGCGAGACCCCCGTCTTGTTGGGGTATGGTATGGCAGGGGGATGCATATGCAGTTCTTCAACCTGGGTCAGATGGTTAGGATTCAAGGCATATCAACAATCTCCACCTTGAATTGAATCCTCTGAGAAGCTTCGCTAAGCTTCGCCGTGCCGCCGCCAGCCCCTCCTTGGGGCTACTCCCAACTGTCGACATTGAGCAAGTCCAAACAGTGTTTGAACTTACTCCCAGGAACCGCCTTCGTGAACATATCGGCTGGATTATCTGCTGTACCAACCTTCTTCACCTTGATCCTCTTCTCAGAATGAATGAAGTGATATCTGACATCTATGTGCTTGGTTCTCTCATGATGAACATGATCCTTGGCTAAGCATATTGCACTAAGACTGTCACAATATACTATAGCCTGATTTTGTTGCAGACCGAGGTCTCCAAGTAAGCCCTTCAGCCAAATGCCTTCCTTTGCAGCCTCTGTCAGTGCCATGTATTCTGCCTCTGTAGTAGACAAAGTAACCGATGGCTGTAAGGTAGCCTTCCAACTGATGACCGAATTCCCTAAAGTGAAGACGTAGCCTGCCATCGATCTCCTCCCATCAATATCTGTTGCATAGTCTGAATCTGAATATCCAGCAACCAAGCACTCTGAATCACTTCTATAAATGAGGCCAATGTCTGTTATTCCTTTCAGATAGCGGAAAATCCGCTTGACTGCCTGCCAATGCTCCTTTCCTGGGTTACCCATGAATCTACTAACAACGCTCACAGCATGAGCGATGTCAGGTCTTGTGCATACCATGGCATACATAAGACTCCCAACTGCGCTGGCATAGGGAACACGTGACATGTATTCCTTATCAGCATTTGACTGTGGTGCAAAAGAAACTGAGAGATGAATATTTGAAGCGGATGGAGTACTTAGAGGCTTGGTTGTAGACATCCCAAATCTCAGTAGAACTTTCTCAATGTAGTTCTTCTGAGATAAGAAAAGTTTCCCTTCTGCACGATCTCTAATGATCTCCATCCCTAAAATCTTCTTCGCTGCACCAAGATCCTTCATATCAAATTCTGAACTAAGGAGCTTCTTCAGATCATCTATGGTACTCCTCTGTTTGGCAGCAACCAGCATATCATCGACGTACAGTAACAGATAGATGAAGGATCCATCCTCCACCTTGTTGTGGTAAACACAACAATCGTATGGGCTCCTGTTGAACCCATGATCAGTCATGAAACTATCAAACTTCTTGTACCACTGCCTGGGAGACTGCTTAAGCCCATACAAAGACTTCTTCAATCTACATACATGATCTTCCTTACCCTGAGATAGGAATCCCTCTGGTTGGCTCATAAGAATGTCTTCTTCGAGTTCACCATGTAAGAAGGCTGTCGTCACATCTAACTGCTCCAGCTCCAAGTCTTGATGTGCTACAAGAGCTAGTAGCACCCTGATGGATGTACGTCTTATAACAGGAGAAAATATCTCGTTGTAATCCACACCTTCCTTCTGACTGTAACCCTTTGCAACTAGGCGTGCTTTGTATCTGATGCCTTCACTGTCTGAAATTCCTGTCTTTTTCTTGAAGACCCATTTGCATCCAACGATCTTCCTCCCCTTTGGCAATTTGACAAGTTCCCATGTCTGATTCTTGTGAAGAGACTCCATCTCCTCACCCATAGCAACAATCCACTGCTCAGATTCTGCCCCAGATATTGCCTCCCTATAAGTGGAGGGTTCTGGTGACTCTGCCTCCTCCGCAACCTGCAGTGCAAATGCAACCATGTCTTCTAATCCGTATCTATGCGGTGGATGTATCTCTCTACGGCGCCGATCAGTAGTAATACTAGGTTGCCTCTCTTCTGGTTGCTCTGCTTCAGGCTGTTCAACAACAGCTTGATCAGGAGTGGTGTGACCAACTGCGTGATCACTACTTGGTGTCAGTTCGAACTCCACCTGTTCGGACACATCATCACCTGTCCCTGCATCAACAGACACTACTCAAGTGAAGCACGGAATTCTCATCAAAAGTAACACTCCTGCAAACAATAATTCTATGCTCAGAAGGGGACCAGATTCTATACCCCTTCACTCCTGCACCATATCCTGTAAACACCCCTTTCTTTGCCCTTGGTTCTAACTTTCCTTCACTAACATGATAATAAGCAGCACAACCAAAGACTCGTAAAATAGAATAATCAGCATGATTACCAGACCATACCTCCATGGGTGTTTTGCAATCAATGGCAGACGCGGGACTCCGATTCACCAAGTAACAGGTTGTATTCACAGCTTCAGCCCAGAATGCTCTACCAAGTCCAGCATTAGAGAGCATGCACCTTGCTCTCTCCAGAAGCGTTCTGTTCATTCGTTCAGCAACTCCGTTTTGTTGTGGCGTATCTCTAACGGTAAGATGTCTCGCAACACCCTCCTCCTTGCAGAACTCATTGAACTCCGATGAACAGAACTCTAGTCCGTTATCTGTGTGAAGACGCTTCACCTTCTTAGAAGTCTGATTTTCCACCAAGATCTTCCACTGCCTGAAGGTCTGAAATGCTTCGCTCGTGTGCTTCATAAAATACACCCACACCATCCTAGAATAATCATCAATAATAGATAGAAAATACCTGGCGCCTCCCAAAGATGGAACCCGTGAAGGGCCCCAACAATCAACATGGATGTAGTCAAGTGTCTCCTTCGTCCTGTGGATAGCTTTACTGAATTGCTTTCTGTGTTGTTTCCCACACGCAATGCTCACAGAACTCCAGCTTAGATCCCTTGAGATCCCCGATGAGACCCTTCTGATTGAGGATATTCATCCCCATCTGACTCATGTGTCCTAGCCGCATATGCCACAATTCGGACACTGATCTTACGGCTTGAGACACCACTGCAACAGAACCTGTAACTGTAGACCCTTGCAGGATGTATAGGGTCTTCTACTTGTTGCCCTTGATGACAACCACCCCGCCTTTGGCAACCTGCATGACTCCACCTTCAGCACTGTACCTATATCCTTTAGAGTCCAAGACTCCAAGGGATATTAGGTTCTTCCTCAAATCAGGGACATGACGTACTTCTGTGACCGTCCTCACGACTCCATCATACATCTTGATCTTCACAGAGCCGATCCCTACTATCTTGCATGCTGCATCATTCCCCATGACAACGTTCCCACCATCTATCTTCTCGTAGTTGTAGAACCAGTCTTCATTGGGAGTCATATGGTAAGAACAGCCTGAATCAAGAATCCATGTGTTGTCTGTGGTCGTCTGATCTGTGACGTGAGAACCAGGTCATCTTCAGAATCTGCGCCTCCATGAGCCACGACAGCAACTGTGGCTTTCCCTTTCTTCTTCGGGCAGTCCTTCTTCCAATGTCCAGGTTCCTTGCAGTAATTGCAAATGTCCCTAGCATTGTGATTCTTTGATTTGGACTTCTGCTTTCCCTTCTTTGCGTAGCCAGAATTGGCATGACTCTTCTCATGAGTCATAACCAAACCTGCAGCGTTAGAGTCCTGCTTCCCGGTAGCCATATGTCGAAGTTCACGCGTATGCAGACTCGCGCGAACTTCCTCTAGGGTTATCGATTCTCTTCCCACAATGAACGATTGAACAAAGTTCTCAAATGATAATGGGAGAGAAACTAACAAAATCAAAGCAGCATCCTCATCTTCAATCTTAACATCTACGTTTCTTAAATCCATCAACAATGTATTTAAGCGATCTAGATGTTCTTTAAGAGATGTACCTTCCTGCATGCGGAGAGAGAACAAACGTTGCTTCAAAAGCAACTTGTTGGTCAGAGACTTCGTCATGTATAGACTTTCGAGTCTCAACCACAGACCGGCCGCAGAAGTCTCACCAGCAACCTCCGCGATAATCTCGTCCGCCAGACACAGCATAATCGTCGAGTGCGCCTTCTCTTCCTGCACCGTCAACTCGGAGGGTTCGAGTGCCTTCGCACGCTCCTGGTCCAACGGCGCCCAGATGCCCTGCTGCTTCAGAAGGGCGCACATCTTGATCTGGCATAAACTGAAACCGTTCTTCCCTGTGAACTTCTCGATCTTCATATTGTGTGACGACATCTTGTTGGATGATCCTGACGGAACCCGAAGCTCTGATACCAGTTTGTTGCAAATCGCGGAAGCGAATACGCACAAACACGATCAAACAAGCAAGAGCGCAAACACACGGATTTACAAGGTTCACCCGTAACTGGGCTACGTCCTTGGGCAGCGGCGATCGGCTTCACTATGTGGAGAAAAGAATGGATACAGAGGATACTTAAAACCCTAACCCTAAGGAGTTTATATAGCACTCCCATACAGACGGATCCCTAAAAATAGAAGGATCCAAATACCCGAATACAAATAGAACTGCTCCATAAAATTTTCGCCGGGGGCGCTACCCCCACACCCCCGCAGGGGGGGGGGGGGGGCACACCTGCTCCCCCCCTAGACACCCCCCCCCCACAGGCTCGCTGACCGGGCAGCGAGACCCCCGTCTTGTTGGGGTATGGTATGACAGGGGGATGCATATGCAGTTCTTCAACCTGAGTCAGATGGTTAGGATTCAAGGCATATCAACAAAATCTAATCGAGAAAGCGTTTTAAGTTAAACTGTGGGTATTCCATGGCATGCGTTGAATTAGCAGCAGTTGTGCTCCAGCCGTCTCACATCAAACCCAGGAGCAGCCTCTAACCCCTGCTTCTAGTTCCCCCATGCCGGCACCGGCACCGTTGGGATGGTTCATGATGCAGGGGTTGGATCGGGGACAGAAACCCATTCCCTGGTGGTAATCGAGACGGCGCGAGGATGGAACGGCCTGACGTTGCTGGTCTGCCAGGAGCTTGGATTGGTGGAATTGCGAGACATGGGGTGGCATATTGTGGTACTAGTATTTTGTTGTGTGTTCATATACATAGTATGAGGATCTTGTGATCTTTTAGTTGTTATCATATCCATATTTGGAGATTTTGTACCTTCGATATCCGTATTGAAACGTCTTATGAAGACCCAGTCTGTGTCATTTCGTATCATCCAACCATATGTATCAACAGGAGTACCAAAATAAATATCTCTATCGGTTTTTCTTTTCTTTCATAAAATTTTGCTTGGCTAAAGAATACGCCTCCGTACAATTATGGGGCTAAAATTCGGAAAATATCTCCAGAGCACGTAGAGTGAGTATCTTTATAAAACAAGCCACGAATGAAATTTAAGGTACCCATCAATTATAAGAAGAATATGAAATTTGGAGAGGAGAGAGTCAAATTAATTGTAAGGTGGATTAGGGAATAATGACTGTTTGTGGTACTCTCATATCTAAATGGGATCATATTCTCAAAGCAGCATAGCTCGAAGGACCCTCACAGGTATTATATTCCCATGGAAAATCAAGTTGGCGTGATAAGTGTGCAATATTTGTATTTATTCGTACTTAGCATGTTAAAATCTGAGAAGTGGAAGCGGAATCAATAAAACAAGAAAGATAACTATGAAGAACAATGATTTAACTTGGAACCCTACTTCATAAGGAACGGGATAAAATCACGGTAGAAGCCTTAAAAGGAAACTATTGAATTTGTCTATGAGTAGGGGGTGAGGGGCTCCTTATATAGTTCCTCAGACAGATCAGGGTCCCAACACTCATCCATGTGGGACTAAACATGAGTGGGGTATTACCCACCTATTACATTCTCCAACATAGCTAATTAGAGTTGCCACGATTGTGGTCGATATCCCATCTTCAATGGATTCGAAGTTGTTTTACCTCCTAGAAGACTTGTAAAGATTAGGGATGCATGTGGTCAGATATAGATACGAATATGTGTTATCAATAGTCGTTTATATATAAAGAAGTGTATTATCATATCCTTAACAATGACTCTGTTGGTCAAAAGGATCAAGCAACTCAACCAAGAGCGGACTACCTTTCAGAGACGAACTTCGACACCAATAACAGAAGGAACAAAAAAGAACATGAAAAAATATATCTGAATGAAACCCAACTATATCCTGGTGAGACCTGAACAAAGTAATTCTACTAATTTCCACATATGGAAGATGTCCGGAGGACACCATCAGAAGTGCAAATAACAACATCAGATATTAAGCTTGCTATCCACATGCAGTAGAATACATAAATTAGTAAAAAAGAGAGTGACCAAACAAAATCTGTATGAATTGATGCAGGAGTGTACAGATACTTAAATAGGTATATTTTTTATCTTTTAACACGAGAGTGAAATGGAGAAGTTGCAAAATCTTGGGAACCTGTGGTTTTAGAATCTGGGATTCTTGAGAAAGGGGACATTTCACATGGAATCCAAATAATGTTGACCGGATCTTTACCTAAATTATATTCTTTTAATGGACAGAATAAGAACATTATTTTTATTATATATACACGCACATAACCACCACTACCTCCACCACCACCTTCCAGTTCTCAGTATCATTCCATCAAGAAAGTGAGACAATTAATCATACAAAATACTCACAGAAACTTCCAGTTCCACATATCAGGTAAGTAGCAGTTAGGGATTATATCTTATGGATCTATGTTCAAAAACAGGCTTTGTTTTTTGAAAATTCAGTTGGGAAAGTTTCACCCCTAGAAATCCCTCATTCACATGAACCCACAAAGACCAAACTCCGTTTAATGTTTGTTATGTTTATGCCGAACCCATATCTGAAGTTCATCATTCAATCTGTGTTCATATGCACGAGCTTGTTGTTTTTCTACATTTAGTGGCTGATGTAAACAAACATGAATCCTGTTCATCTGTGTCAGTAAATAACAGGTTATGATCGTGCCTGAATATACCAAGGCAGTTGTGGTTTCTTTATCCGATTTCGATCATGAGGCGGGTTCTGGTTTTGCTTCTACTTCTACACTGCTTCAATAGTTATTCAGATGGAACAAATGGTTTTATCCCTTCCAAACGTGAAGTTGTGAAGATCGGAGCCTTGTTCACGTTCAACTCGACGATCGGAAGAGGAGCAAAAGTTGCCATTGAGGCAGCAATAGAGGACATCAACTTGGATCCTGGAGTTCTCAATGGAACTAGATTGGAGGTCGTGCAGCAGGACACAATTTGCAATGGTTTCGTTGGAATAGCAGAAGGTGCTGATAAGTTTTTCGATACTCTTTTTACTTTCCTCGAAACAGATCATGATTGATGGTATTGCAAAATTCTACAGCTTTGCAGTTCAGGGAGGCCAATGTGGTCGCTATCATCGGCCCACAATCCTCAGTCATCGCACATGTTATCTCGCATGTCGCAAATGAGCTCCAGGTGCCTCTTTTGTCGTTCGCGGCGACAGATCCCACTCTATCTTCCTTGGAGTACCCTTTCTTCATAAGAACCACACGGAGCGATCTCTTCGTGATGGCTGCCATTGCCGAGATTGTCGATCACTACCAGTGGAGCCAGGTGGTTGCCGTCTACATAGATGATGACTATGGAAGAAACGGCATCACGGCTTTAGGTAACCAGCTTGCAGAGAGACGGTGCAAGATATCCTACAAAGCCCCATTGCCCATTGGAAGCACCAGAGATGACGTCATGGATTTATTGATCAAGGTTGCTCTGATGGAATCACGAATCATCGTCGTACATGCAAACCCTGACTCTGGTACGATGATCCTATCCGTTGCGAACTATCTTGGGATGATGTCGCAAGGTTACGTTTGGATTGCCTCAGATTGGCTCACCTCACTGCTGGACAACTCGGCTTCACTTCCAGCTGAGATCATGAACACGATGCAAGGTGTACTCGGATTGCGGCAGCACATCCCCGACTCCCATCTCAGGAGTTCATTCATCTCCAAGTGGACGAATCTAACCAGCAAGGTTGGATCTTTCGGTCTGAATACCTATGCTATGTATGCGTATGACACCGTATGGGTAGTTGCCCATGCACTCGATGCATTCTTCAGCAATGGAGGGGTGATCTCCTTCGCAGACGACATGAGGCTGCACAATGCCATCAGAGGGAAGCTTAATCTCGAAGCCATGAGAGTGTTCAGCAGTGGGAGGCTCCTCCGGGACATGATTCTGAAGGTGGACATGGTGGGTCTGACCGGACGAATCCACTTCGATCCAGACCGGCATATTTTCCAACCCGCATACGATATCATTAACGTCATCGGGTCAGGTATCAGAACCATTGGGTACTGGTCAAATCATTCAGGATTATCAGTTGAGCTACCGGAAAAACTATATCAGGAGACACCAAATCACTCCAGGGCAAACCAACTACTTCGCGGGGTTATTTGGCCTGGAGGAACCATCTTGAAGCCGCGTGGATGGGTGTTCCCGAACAATGGCAAGGAATTGAGAGTCGGATTTCCTCGGAGGGTCGGATACAAGGAGTTCGTCATGCAGGTTGGAGGTGTGGATATGGCAAAGGGATACTGCATTGACGTGTTCACAGCTGCAGCGAAGTTGCTCCCGTATCCAGTTCCTTTCAAGTTCATCCCATTTGGAGATGGATTAAAGAATCCAAACTACAGGGACCTCGTGAACAGCGTTGCCTCGGGAGTGAGCATGCTGCCATTCTTTCCTTTCAGCTCGACTCTCTCAGTATTTGAGCCCAAGACATTTCTTTTGTAGGAACTGGATGCAGCTGTTGGTGATATTGCCATCGTCACGAACCGGACAAGGATTGTGGACTTCACACAGCCGTACATCGAGTCCGGGCTCGTCATCTTGGCTGCTGTGAAGAAGCAGGAGACCAACCTTTGGGCCTTCATGCGTCCTTTCACAATAGGGATGTGGGTCGTCACGGGGCTGTTCTTTCTCGTTGTCGGTCTTGTAGTGTGGATCTTGGAGCATAGGTTGAACGACGACTTCCGTGGCCCTCCAAGGAAGCAATTCGTTACGATCTTATGGTAATCAATCAAACAGAGAACCTAGTTGTCTAAAGGTGTTGCAACTGATGCCTCTTCTGTTTTCTTGTACAGGTTCAGCTTTTCAACTCTGTTCTTTGCCCACAGTGAGTTGGTTATTAAGTAGTGCCAAGTAATTTCTCATCCTCATCGTTTAGATGTCGTAGAAATGTCTGATCTCGATGGTTGTCTTCTTATCATAACAGAAGAGAACACCAAGAGCACGATGGGGCGCCTCGTCCTGTTGATATGGCTTTTTGTGGTACTCATAATCCAGTCAAGCTACACGGCAAACCTCACGTCCATCCTCACGGTACAGCAGCTCTCATCTACCATAAAAGGGATCGATGGCCTGATTGCAAGCAACGATCCCATCGGCTTTCAAGTGGGCTCCTTCGCCGAGAATTACATGGTAGAAGAGCTAGGCATCTCAAGATCTAGACTCAGGGTAGTCTACACTCCAGAGGATTATGCAAGGGCGCTCGAGCTTGGACCTGAAAATGGAGGTGTTGCCGCCATCGTAGATGAGCGTCCATACATCGATCTCTTCCTATCAACCCAGTGCAAGTTCGCGATCATCGGCTCGGAATTCACCAGGAGCGGATGGGGTTTTGTAAGTATTTTAACAGAACAGCTCGATCTTTCACATAATCTTCGACACATTCCCCTCACTGATGCTTTGTTTTTCATCCAAACAGGTCTTCCAACGAGACTCACCGTTAGCCATCGACATGTCAACAGCCATCTTGACCTGGTCGGAAAATGGTGACCTCCAGAGGATCCATGACAAATGGTTGGCAAGGAGGAGCAGCTGTAGCACCCAGGCTGCAGAGCTGAATTCCGACCGCCTTCACCTCAGTAGCTTCCAAGGCTTGTTCATCATCTCCGGGGTTGCGTGCTTCCTTGCCCTCCTTGCTCATTTCATTCGCACGGTTTACAAGTTCTGCCAGCACTTCTCTCACTTGCAGCCTGACCCAATCGAACCGACGAGTTCTCGTGCTTCCCACGTCCTTCGATCATTCATGTCCTTTGTTAACGAGAAGGAAGAGCATGTCCACACAACGTCACCAAGGAAGCAGGCAGAGAATTAGGCTGATATAAACAGCAGCATACAAACCCAACCCTGCAAACCAACTGTTAATTACTATTGTTCGAGTATGCTGTATGTATTTAGATAGACTCTCCATTTATTTACATATTGCTTATCGCTGGGACTTTGTTAAGTAGGTGGGGCTATACAAGGAACCCAACACATCTTGTATCTCTTGGAAAACATGATGAAATATTAACCCATTGTAATTACATCCATGTGATCCTGACGTGCCTACTTCATAAACCGTCTAATTTTGCTCAATACAAATAGATATCTGGCCAAGTAACAGTCATGTAGAGGATCTTCCCAACAAGCTCCCTAAATATACTCTTGTCTATCTCATGTGTATCATTATCATAAAGCTCCATGCTAGGAACCATGAGAGTAATGGTAGGTCTATAGTTTGTCATCCATGTCTCTAAAAGAAGATCTGTAATGTGTTTGCGATGTGTCATCACAAGATCTCTCTGGTTCCTGGTAAATGCAAGTCCAAGGAAGTATCGTTGTCGCTAAGGTCCTTAATGACAAACTGTTGTCCAAAGAGTTCTTTAACCTCGCTGATGGGTTGTAAGTAATCACCTGTAACAGTGATGCCATCAACATAAATTAGACTGATAACAATTAGTCAATGTATCATGTGCACAAAAAGTGAGTAGAGTCGATCTTGTAAAGTCATGCTGCTATATAAAGTTTGAGAGCTTTTGGAACCATGCTCTGGGACTCTGTTTAAAACCATCAATAGCCTTGTGAAGTCTGCATATCTTCGGACGCTCCATCTCAGCAACAAACCCTAGTGGTCGTTGCATATAGACTTCCTCCTACAAGTCACTGTGCATAAAACTATTCTTGGCATCTACTTGGGAAAGTGGCCAGCCTCGTATCACAACAACTGAGAGGACTTGAAGGGTGGAATGATGAGGTAGGGGGAAAATATGTCTTGACAGTCCACCCCATATGTCTAAGTGAATCCATGTACCATAAGCCTACCCTTGTAGTGATCAACACTGCTATAGGCATGTTGCTTTACTGTAAAGACTCAGTTGCAGTCAACAACAAACACCCTTGTTAGGCAGTAACCAAGATCCATAAGCCACAAGGCTGGAGCACAACCATTTCCTCCTACCATGGCAAGACACATTGGTTGTCTTGCATAACCTCATGATGCGTGTGTAGGAACACACCAACAGACAATCCCACCACAAACTTCCTGAAATCCTCTAAAAGATGTCTTAGTGAAACATGGGCTGCAAGGGGATACGTAGCACAATTATGCCTCTTCTTCTGAAGAGAAATGGGTTGATCAGGATCCTTTACCCAAGTGAAGGAACTAGAGTGCGTGTGCCAGCTGCCGGGGGAATGTCGAGGGCCTCGGTGATCTTTTTCACTGAGGGGGCTTTTTCCAACAAGAAGGTCTGGATTCCCAAGAGTGGTTCAACTAGAGAAGAGAAAGATGCCACATTCATTAGTCACTGCTCACTCTCTCACCTAGAAAGAGACAGAGAGGTTCTGGCCAAATACTCTCACTCTGTCTGTTGACGTAACTTATTGAGTAGACGGTTTGGATAAGAATGGATAGACAATCTACAAGTCTCACTCTCCAGTTGTGACCCTTGCCCGTACTCGACGTTCTCTCTTATATAGTACTCTGTTGAGGTGCTACGAACTGAACCTGTAAAGTCTCCTATTGTACAGATAAATCAACAATGCCATTAGCAGAAACCAAGTGCTCAGAATTTACCTGAGACCTGTTGGATGATGGGGAAGGTATATGAGCATGAGGTAAAGTATTCGGCTTGCAAATGTAGTAACGAGGCAAAGTATAAGCCAAAGTAGGAGGAGGAGGTACGGTGGGAGGTAGAGGAGGAATTGGAATATAAACCTCCTCTCCATACTCAGATAAAGTCATCATGTCACTTATGGGAGAAAAATAGATAAGATACTAAAAGTAGGCGACATCAGTACTAACATAGTACTTTCGTCTGATATGATCAAAGCATCGATACCCTTTTTGGATTTAGGAGTACCCAACAAAGATACATTTGGTAGCTTTGGGTGAAAGCTTGTTACGACCAGGAGTCAGATGATGAACAAAAGCCACTAAACAAAAGACATAATGTCTTAGAGAGATAAGATCCTTGATGAGAAATGCAATCGAAAAAAGTACCTTTCCTCCTAACATGAAGAATAACATCAATGTTGCTGTTGGAATATGTAATAGAGGGGTAATGGTATCTCTCCAAGATCCAATTATCCCCATTCATATTTAGTCCCACATGGGTGAGTAATGGGATTCCGATCTGTTTATGGGGCTATATAAGAATCCCAACACCTTATATACTCATTGAGAAATTTCAATAGAAGATCTGGTCGTTTGAGGCCTTCTCACGTGGTTTCATCCCGCTCCCTCACGGAGTAGGGTTCCACGTAAAACCAGAGTGTTCAATGTTTTATTCCTTCTTTTTATTGATTCGCTTCCGCATTTCTTTATTTCAACATGATATCAGAGCAAGTCACTTTCTCTTGGTTTCATTTGTGAATTTTAAGATTTACTTTAGTTATCAATTTTGTTATGCTATGAAACTTGCTGCAAAGTTTCATTGATTATCTACGTATTTATGTATCATTATTGTATATGTAATAATGAGTGTCCCTTGGTTGCCTTGAGTCTTATATAAAAGGAGAGGTGGTGGCTCATTTGTACACATACAGAGTACACGAGAGAGTATAGTGTGTCCACCCAATCTAGAGAGAGTTCCCCTTCCAATAAAGAGAAGAGCTTTGTGCCCGTTCTTTTGTGATCGTGTGGTTGTGTTCTTGAGCATTTTTTAGCATGTTCTTGAGAGTGTTCCTGAACGATTCATAGAGTCGAGCTTCTGCTTGTGTCTGAGCGTCGGTGCGTTAGCAAGTAGGGGTATCGAAAAGAGTTGGAGCGCGTCCATGATCGTTCTACTCGGGAAGGCTAGTTAGCTACGGGTTAGCTAACGCCGCACAGAATCAGTCGAAATCGATAGCAGGATTTTGACCCTATGACATTTGGTATCATAGTACGGTTCGTGATACAATTCGTTGGCACGAATTGATATCACAAAAGGAGCAGATCACAGAGCTTGGTTGGTGCCAAGAAAGCGGGCAAAGGTAGGAGCGACTGTCGGTGCAGTCGATCACGGGAACCAAGGATACTTGTTGGTGCAAGTATTATCTTCAATCAGCAGAGCGAAAATGGTGGGAGGTACCGATCGCGTAGCAGCATTGGAGCAGATGATGGCAGAAATGGAGTCCACTATTGGGACTCATGCCCATCGCATCGCCGTCTTAGAGGATCGTTCTTCAGAAGGATCAGATGTTGGGGACGAGACCCAACAACGCTCGGCGGAGCAGATCAAGTCCTTGGAGGACAAACTGGAGACGTTCGACACGATGATGGAGGATCTACGCAGTGAGATCTCCCTCATCAAGAAGGCATTGGCGAACAGCAGAGGCTCCACGGAGGTGCATCGATGCAAGGTACCCGAACCCAAACCCATGACAGGTACGCAGAGTGCCAAAGATTTGGAAAACTTCCTATGGGATATGTAAGTGTATTTCGAGGCGACCAAGACGAAGGAATCCGAGAAAGTGAGCTTGTCATCGATGTACATGTTGAGCGACGCCAAGTTGTGGTGGAGGAGCCGTGCAACAGATGAGGCAAGACCGAGGATATCCAGATGGGATGATCTAGTCACGGAACCGAAGGAGCAGTTTCTGCCAAAGAACACTGCATGGGTTGCACGGGAGGCTCTTCGACGCCTAAAGCAGACATGCATAGTTCGTGAATATGTGAAGCAGTTCACGTCTTTGCTGCAGGACATCAAGGGGATGTCCGGGGAGGACAAACTGTTCAACTTCACGATCGGGTTGCAGAGTTGGGTGCAAGCCGAACTGCGGAGGCAGGGTGTGAAGGACCTGAATTCAACAATCGTGGTGGCGGATGCATTGGTTGATTATGGGGCCCAACCAAGTCACAAGGCTGAAGAGAAGGAGTTCACCAGCAAGCAGAAGGTGCGGTCGAAGGACAAGGGTAAAGGTGTTGCCATGATCCACCAAAGGAGGAACGATAGTACTCCAAGAAGATGTAGCAACCCAATAGCAAAGGGTGCTTCATATGCGACGGACCACATAGGACGCGGGAGTGTCCAAAGAAGGAGAAGCTGAACTCTCTTCGTACGGACGAGGAGGAGGAAGAAGAACGTGAGGTACGCTTGGGAGCAATCGGTGCTACGCACAAGGTACGTCTCACAACACTTCGAGATGGAGCTTCGAATTCGTTGGAAGGAGGGAACTCCACAACAAAGAACTTTGGAGGCACCAAAGCTCGATCGAGGAAGCACATGAGTGCACAGGTGCATGCTGAGCACCAACGAGTGTGCAAGAGGCACACAACCAAAGCCGCGAATAGGAGAACATCCATGCATGAGAAGATGAGGCAGAGCTCTGGAGGGCGATGCAACATGGACAAGGTGTTGAATGTCTATGGAGGTGGAGCGGTGACGAACTACACCACCAATGATCTTGAAGGAGGCAAGATACCAAAGACACGAGCGTAGGAGGTGCTCATTTCCCAAGATGTGGGGACGCCTACAGGGAACGGTTGAGATCGCCAACGAGCGAGCGTGGAGGTGAGTACTCCACATGTGGAGCTGGAGCTGCCACACACCAGTGATGGAGCTGCTATATCCATGAGGGATACACCGAAAATGGGAGTTGACAAGAAAGCTCCACTTTTCACGTTGAAGACCAAGTCATGGAGGGACGTGATTCGTGAGAAGACCAGGTGCAGGAAGGGAGGCGGTGCAAGCTTGCACCACCCTTCCAATTGAGCAACATCAGGAGGTGCATAGCGGATGGAGGATCGTGATGGGACGCCAGCTGAAGAGGGAATGCTCGGTTGAGGACAACCGATTCTTCAGGTGAGGGAGACTTGTCACACCACCAAATTTCGTGATCGAGAATGATCGTGCAGACACGGTAGCTGGATGCTCGAGAATGATCGATGGAGTTGGACTTCAGGAGGGGTCCAAAAATGCATGGATATTATAGAGGTTATCCACGGGAGTCTGGAGGCTCAACCGTACGTTATAAGGGAGAAGCGTCGCACAAGACACTGACTCGGTAGCAGAGTGTCCTGAAGCTTGTAGCAATGCGAGCAATGAAAACAGACAACAGTACAAGACATGACGCTGGATGCACGCAGCGGGTACGTACACAAGTGTAGAAGGGTGGTATGCAGTGAAGTAGTATGCATTGAGGAGCAATGCGATACGGTCACATAGGCGTACGCACGAAGGAGCACGGTATCGGTACTGATGCGTGGCGATCCACAAAGGCATGGAGCATTGCAGGTGCTGAGTACATGCATAGTCGAGCATGCTCGGTAGTACACGTACGAGAGTGGTCTGGAGGGCACGATAGTGAAGTTCTGGAGGACTTCCCCTTAGCATGTAGAACGCTAAGGAAGGGTTTACCGCACGAGGGTTTGGAGGCCGCGGGTTCCCTTTGGCACAAGACCGAGTGTTCGGTGGTACTCGGTGAATTACGACAAAGCTACATCAGCAAACGTTAGAGCGCGAGTATGTTGATGACTAGGCAGTTGACTGGGAGTCAACCATGCGGAACGACGAAAGGTCAACAAAGGAGTCGAAGAGACGAGCAGACGAAGAGTTGCTGAGGAACGCGAAGGGTTGCCAAAGAACTCGAAGGGTCTCTTGTGTATTTACGTATCATTATTGTATATGTAATAATGAGTGTCCCTTGGGTTGCCTTGAGTCTTGTATAAAAGGAGAGGTGGTGGCTCATTTGTACACACACAGAGTACACGAGAGAGTGCAGTGTGTCCACCCACTCCAGAGAGAGTTCCCCTTCTAATAAAGAGAAGAGCTTTGTACTTGTGCTTTTGTAATTGTGTAGTTGTGTTCTTGAGCGTTCTTGAACGTGTTCTTGAGAGTGTTCCTGAACGATTCATAAAGTCGAGCTTTTGCTTGTGTCTGAATGCCGGTGCGTTAGCAAGCAGGGGTATCGAGAAGAGTTGGAGCGCGTTCATAACTGTTCTACTCGGGAAGGCTGATTAGCTATGGGTTAGCTAACGCTGCACAGAATCAGTCGAAATCGATAGCGGGATTTTGACCCTGTGACAATTGCCATGGTGGATACCTATCTTTTCGGCTCCTTTCATTATGTAAAGGAAAACATTTCTTGCTTCACATGACATTCTATTATTACAAAGTGCTCGAAAGAGAGTTAACGACTAGAAGGAGATATTTCAATCTTGTATGCACAGAAAACTACAAAGGTCTGATAAACCTCATCCAACTTTTCTTCTACACAGAAACTACGAACCCAAATGCCATGAGGTGATGAATAATGGATGTGTCCCTTAATATCCATCTCAATAAGGCATCTAAGCATCTCCTTTATGTATCTCACCTCAAAATGCTTCTTCACTAAGGCAAAGTAAACAGATTCCAAATGGGAAAATTCATCATAATTAAAAATATAACTTAATCACAATATATGGCACGAGTGCCCTTTTCATCTTTGCATAATGCTTACATAATTTTTTAATTCAACATGACAGAAGTTGTGAGTCCACCCTTAAACATTTCATCAATGAGTGCTAAGGCCTCTTTCACCTTTTCGGGAAGCTTGGCCAAAACGAGACATCAAGGTATCTGTGGCTTTATTTAAAAGCTTGAAATCAAATCCATCCACTCTGACACTCTTACTTCATCCGAACTAAAACTTGCATGTGTTGTTTCTGTATAAAATAAGGTCTGTTGTGAAATAACGATGTTTCATGTAAGATCCAGTCATGGTCAAATTTCTGAATTCGAGCACTATATCTCTGCTTGTGGTATCTTAACCCTTTTAACTTATTCTAACTACAACACAGCATGCGAGCAATCATTCTAACATGGATTTAATATAACAAAGCATGTGCGATTTGTAGAACGAAATCCATATGCAGAAACAACACCACCACCCAAAAATCTGTAACACAACCATGTCTAAGGCTCTAATGATGTTTAAAAATAGGATGAAATCACGTGGGGATCCACAGCAAGAAGGTAGGGACATCATATATCAAGAGCTTCGATTCCTCGGCAACTCTACCCGTGGAGAAACGACGCACACGACACTCCATTGATGACAAGAACCGCACACGATGGTTGCCTCGACCTCCTCTACGTGATTGCAATCTTGGATCATCGATCCGTCGTGCCCCTGCGAGCTCCAACAAGGGGGAGAGGGAGAAGGAAGAGGGTAGTTCGAAGGAGATAGGGATTTGAGGAAGAAGGGCTGATTTTGTGAAATGATAAGTTGATTTTTATTGGGTTCAACTCAGATTCGGATCCAGGTTCGGATCCGAATTTGGTCTATACCCCATCTTGCTAAATTAGCTTTAACTCGGGCTCCCGAACTCGGATTTTCATGTTCTTAGACTCGTTGGAAAGATCTCGACGAGCACTACGCGACAGACTACTCAAATAAATTTTTTGGTACTGGAATAAAAGCATATTTGCAATTAAACCCAGATCCATTTGAATTTTGCGGTTAAGTCCATGCTCGGGCTTTGAGGTCTTGACATCATAAAAATCTCAAAAGATGTCTCTTCCCCGAGTCTTAAGATGATTCTAGTTGATTTCAACACATGATCCCCATGGCATCCCAGTCTCACAGAGAAATGAGCCCATAAAAATCTCAAAGAGAGCAAAACCTATAAAAATCTCAAAGAGAACTTAACTACGATTTCAATTCCATACCTGTGAATAATTGAGGGTATTTCTCCCTCATGTCCGCCTCAGGTTCCTACATCACCTCCTCGACATCTTGACTTTTCCATAGGACTTCGACTAATGGGATCTCCTTCTGCCTCAACCTCTTGACCGCGTGGTCCAATATCTGCGACCACTCTTCTTGGAAGGAGAGGTTTGGCTTTACCACCAAGTCCTCGTGACTGACCACGTATTGGGGATCTCGGATGTACTTCATAGGATTCGACACATGCAACACGTCATGGATACCTTCAAGGTGTAGGGGAAGAGAAACTTTGTAGGCCACTTTCCCAACGGCCAAAACCTCGAATGGTCCCACGAAACACGGTGCTAGCTTGCACTTGGCACCGAATCCTTGTGACGAACATAAAATTTGCCTCGTTAATTATCTAAAATTATCGTAGTATAGGAGGCAAATTTGGACCAGCAAAAACCACACTCTTTTGAATGTTGTGGAATATTTTTACTTGGCAAGTCTTTAATACTGTCAACTTAGAAAGCTATTTAATTTTAGAAATAAAATAAGACACACATACACACACAAACACAAATCTTTCTAACATGTATGTCTAATATATGCATTGTATAACTTATGATCGTAAAATATATGTTATACAAGACACAAATTAATCAATTAACACTAAGAAATTGCGTAGCATTCACAAGCATGCAAGGAAATATCGGGATATATCAACGATATATCGCTGATATATCGATATCGACATGGGACCGATATGGGTACCGATATGGCGATATATCCCGATTTCCAGTCATTTTCTTCACAAAAGCTCGTCGATATGGACGATATTTCGGCGATATATCGTCGAAATATCGTATAGATACGATATCGATATCGATACGGCCTTCCACGTTCATAAGTATAATCTATCTTAAGAATTTTATTCTAAAATTAAAGGCTCTTATTTTTCCATCGATTTAGCAGTTTCATAAAAAAAACTATATGTAGCCAACCCTACTTAGTTTTGGGTTTCGGGAAAAGACTTTGTTGTTGTTGTATATAGCAACTTCCTACCTACTCCTTAATATCAAGTCCTAATATTTAAATATTAATCCTATGGTAAAAATAGCCTTGAGATTGTATTTTTAAAATCAGTAAAATCCTAATTTTGTATTTTTTGTGGCACTTTAATTGGAAAGTTGATGGAAATAGTGGATACGATGGAAAGAAGGAAGATTCATATATTATGTCTTCAAGAGACTAAATGGGTTGGAGAGAAAGCAAGGGAGATTGAGAAGACAGGCTTTAAACTTTGGTATTCATGTAAAGATAAGGGTAGAAACGGCGTTGGAGTGGTTGTTCATAAGGATTTGAAAGATTGTGTGGTTGAGGTGAATTTGGGGATCGAATTATTTTGCTAAAATTGGTGCTTAAAGAAGAAATTTTGAATATCATCTCAGTTTATGCACCGCAAATTGGTTTAGATGAAAAGACTAAACAAACTTTTTGGGAGGATTTGGATAAGAGTCTACAAGGAATCCCACAAAGAGAGATGATTTACATCGGTGGAGATCTTAATGGACACGTGGGAAAAGATGCTTCAGGGTATACTAGTGTTCATGGAGGACATGGTTTGGGGATAGAAATGAAGAGGGAAAAGTCATCTTGGATTTTGTAACAGCATACGATCTTTTCATAGTAAACGCTCTCTTCAAGAAGAGGGAGAACATTTAATTACTTATAAGAGTGGGCCAACTAGAACACAGATAGATTAATTTACGTTGAGGAGAAGAGATCGGTTGTGTTGTAAAGGCTGCAAAGTAATCCCAAGAGAGAGTTTGACAGCCCAACATCGCTTGTTAGTCTTGGATGTACAAATGAAAGGGTTGGTAAAGAAAAGGATAGTTTCTAAGAAAACTAGAACTAGATGGTGGAATTGTCCACTGAAGCAAGCGAACTTCAAGGAGAAGGTTTTAGAAGACTTATCTTGGGATTGTAGCGGTAATGCAAACGAGATGTGGGAGGCAGTAGCATCTTGTATCCGAAAGGTAGCTGAAGAAATGCTAGGCAAGTCAAAGGGAGGAGCTCCAGGTCAAAACGAGGCTTGGTGGTGGAGTGAAGGGGTGCAAGAGAAACTAAAAATAAAAAGAGCTTGCTTTAAAGCTATGTCTAAGGATAGAACAGAGGAAACTGTCACAAACTACAAAATAGCGAAGGACGCAAAGAAGGCTGTAAGCGAAGCTAAGTCAAAAGCTTATGAAGTTTTGTATAAAAATCTCGACTCTAAGGAGGGACAGAAGGATATATTTAGGTTGGCTAAAGCAAGAGAAAGAAAGACCAAAGACCTTTCTCAAGTGAGATGCATTAAGGACGAGGAAGGTCATATGCTTGTTACTCAGAAGGATATAAAGACTAGATGGGAGGAGAACTTCCATAAACTTTTCATTGGAGAAGGAAATAGAGAGATCACTTTGGGTGATCTAGCTAGTAGTGAAAGTTACTTGAATCGTGCAAGCTATAGACGGATACAAAGAAAGGAAGTAGAGGAGGCTTTGAAGGTTATGAGACCCGGGAAAGGTGTAGGATCGGATGACATCCCTGTAGAAGTGTGGAGAGTTTTAGGTGAGTGTGGTTTGACTTGAGAATCTATTCAATGTTATTTGGCGAAGCAAGAAAATACCTGAAGATTGGAGGAGTATCGTGGTGCCTCTTTATAAGAATAAAGGAGACATTCAAAATTGTTCAAATTATAGAGGTATCAAGTTGATGAGTCACACTATGAAAATTTGGGAATGTGTGATCGAAAGAAGGTTGAGGCAAGTTTCCAACGTAAAAGAAAACCAATTCGGATTCATGCCAGGTCGCTCAACGATTGAAGCCATCCATTTGCTGAGGAGAACAATGGATATTTATAGAGCTAAAAGGAAGAACCTTCATATGATCTTTATGGATTTGGAGAAGGCTTATGATTATGTCCCACGAGAGATATTATGGAGAGTTTTGGAGAAGAGACAAGTACATGTCCTATGCATTAACCTCATAAAGGATATGTATGATAGGACTTTATCTTGTGTAAGGATCCCGTCGGGGAAGACTGGATATTTTAACATTAATATTGGTTTACATCAAGGTTCTTCTTTGAGTCCATTTCTTTTTACTTTGATTATGGACGAGTTGACAAGTCACATTCAGGATGAGTTACCTTGGTTTATGTTATTTGCTGATGATATTGTGTTAATTGACGAGACTAGAGATGGAGTAAATGAGAAGCTTGAGGTCTGGAGACATGAGTTGGAGACTAAAGGATTTCATATAATTAGGGCTAAGACGGAATATATGGGGTGCATCTTTGATGGAAGCAATGGTGAAGGAATCGAGGTGAAGATTGGTGACGATAACATTCAGAAGAGAGATTCCTTTAGATATTTGGGATCTATTCTGCAACATGATGGGGAAATTGATGGAGATGTTACTAATAGAATAAATGCAGGCTGGCTAAAGTGGAGAGGAGCCTCTGCTATTCTCTGTGATAAGAAAATTCCTTTAAAAATTAAAGGAAAGTTTTACAAAGCAGTCATGAGACCTGCTATAATTTATGGATCTGAATGTTAGCCTATGAACCATAGACATGTGCAGAGAATGAATGCAGCATAAATGAAAATACTAAGGTGGATGTGTGGACACACACGTAAAGATCGGATCGGAATGATGTAATCATAAAGAAAGTTGGTGTAGCTCCGATCGAGGATAAGAAGCGAGAAAACCACATAAGATGGTTCGGACATTTGCAAAGAAGATCAGCTCATGTACCAGTCAGGAGATGAGAGTGTTGGGATGTTGAGCTGGCTAAGAGAGGGCGAGGACGGTACAAGAAGTTTTGGAAAGCAATGTTGCAGAAGACGGTATTCGGTATTCAGTCGGAGGGGTCACTGAATAGAGAATAATCGGTACTCGGGCGACTATTCGGAATTATTCGGTTTTGTATTTTTTAATATAAAAATTATTTATAATACATATATTCTTATATTTTTATACATATATGGTCATTATTTAACATGAATCCAAGATAAAAGTACCCATCAATATAATAGATATATAGAATTTGACATTTGTGGTGATACAGTGGTAAAACGTAACCCATAAAATTTGAAAATTGAAAGTAAAAAAATAAAAATATGAAAAGTCGAACTCCAGTCGGCCTCATAGTCGGTCCAGTCGGCCTCATAGTCGGTCCAGTCGGCCTCATAGTCGGTCCAGTCGGCCGAATAGTCGGCCGACTATTCGGTTGGCCGACTATTGCCCGACTGGAGGTCTATTCAGTCGGGTACCCCCCCCCCCCCCCCGCACCGCATAGTCGGACCGACTATTCGGTATAGTCGGCCGACTATTGCAACACTGTTGGAAAGAGACCATACGAAAGGATCTTAGTTTTGTGAATATAAGCCCAGGATTGACCCAAGATAGATCTGAATGGAGGCGAAGAATCCATGTAGCCGACCCTACTTAATTGTAGGAAAAGGCTTTGTTGTTGTTGTCGTAAAATCCTAATTTTCAAGTATAAATAGGAGGATTTTCCTTTCTCACTTTTTAGTTTGCACTGCTACTTCCATTCAAATAATTGTGAAAATAAAGTCTCAATTACTGTTGAGTTCATGCCTTCTAAAGTTTGCTGATAGGCCGCACTCTTACTCGTTCAACTTTCATTTTGGATATAATCTTGTAAGATCTGAACTTATTTTGATCTCTATTCATTCTACTTCTATTTACTTAGGGATCATCATTTTTTGTATAAGTTAATTCTATTGATATTCATATATACTAGTATAAAAATTATTTGCATCTAGGAGACTAGGGGTGACATTCTGCTCCTTTTAGAGACTATTTGTCACTACCTCTATTCCAATGAGATAATACTAGTCATAACTTGACTAATACACCTACTCTCCATTGGTTGCTTTTATATCTTTATTTACCCATTTGCATAAATTTTTCTACAATTTTAAGGTAATTTTTTATGATAGATCTTTATTATTAGTTGTTATAATTGATCTTAAAGAGCCAAATTTACAAGTGACATCAACCTGCTATCTAAAAGAAACTTAAAAGAACTACTGGCTCTTTAAAAGCACATAAGTTATTTTTGATATATTTTCCTATACATGCTATAAAAAAGGATTTTTAAGAAGTCAACTACATAAAATTATCTTTTCAAAAAGGAAAGCATTGACTTTATTGGAAATTTGTACTCTTATTTCTGTAAATCTTGATTTATTGTAATTTCTTTCTATAAAAAGAAAGTGTATTACCTTGTGGATTGTACAAGCCACAAGGTAGGGATTGCAATAGGGATTACACTATTCCCGTTGAAGTAGTAAGGTTAGTACAACCTACGTTTGTAAGAATTTGGAAATCATGGATAGGAAAATCAAGGTGAGAGACATTTACCCCGGTGGGTTTATTCTATAAATCATTGTATACTTATATTTGATTGTTCATTTTATACAACATTGTAAGGTTATTCATTAATTGATTTTTTAATCAAAAAAGGGAGAAACACCCTTGGTTGGTGCCCGTCCTAGAATATATTAATAATAATACACAAAAAAAGCCAGGTCTCGAGAAGAAATCTGGCCAGATGAATACATTTTCCACATACTATCGGTATTCCCTGAAAACAACACCATTGTGCAAGAACCAGATGACCCAAAATGCAACAAAATGTCTCCAAACTACTGACGTTGGTCTGAACTGATTCGCTAAAATGCTATTCAAATTGGACATGCATCATTCCCTTCGGGGTGAAAAGACGCCCAACAGACCATAGTTAAAGTTCACTCCCGTCGTTGGATCCATAAGATGACTTGATTTGTAAGTGTATGTATAGGTTCCGGATAAATTAACAATCATGTACTTTACACCCACAGGAAAGCCACACGAGGTTGTAAAAGCGACATAAGCCTTCTTGACTGAGAAAAAGCCATCCATACAAACCCAATGACCTCTGCTAGTAGTTGGACCGGAGAAACCCGCCAAAGAGGCCAACAGATTCATAAACTCCTAGATATGTTAATATGAGAAACAAGAGATAAATGACAGTGACCATTGATTGTCCACCCAAATGTCTTTCAATAAAGCATTTCAATTTCTTGCCATGGCGAACAGACGAGGGAAGCAATGGATGGGCAAGGTAGAATAATATAGATCTTCTTAAAAAGGCGACAGACAAGATCCGTCCTACTTCCCCAAAGACGTGTATCCCAATTGAGAAGGAGCGCTCTATTCAAAATCATGTCTTCTAATATCCAAACACCAAGACTGCCTTGATCCAGGGCAAGAGTGACAACATCCCAACTGATCATAGTCACACCTTGAGATCCATTATCGGAAGGGCTCTAGAAATATCTTCTCATACAAGCCTCGAGGCGTTTGCGGATACCCACTGGAAGCAACCGAGTAGACATGAAGAACATCAGATTGCTGCCAAAACAACCTTTAACAAAATAAGTCTCCCTTCACGAGAAATACATGACGCTTTCCATATAGACAGTTTCCGTTCAAGCCTCTCAACAATAGGTGGCCAATCTGTGTGTCTCGATCTGCCAACAGAAAGGGCCAACCCCAAATAACAAAGAGCTAGGCAACCGCATGAGGTAAAGGTTATCAAAGCACATTCCATAACCTCATCATCAAAGTCCAAAAGGTACAAAAGTGTATTGCCATGACAGAGAGTTCTCCAAATATGCCATGCATAACACGCATACTTTTAACATCCTTTGTACCCGCCCCCACCCGTCCCCACGCCTCCGAACAAACAAAATGGTGTCATCCTCATACTGTAAAAATAGAATGGATATATCCCTATTGGTGTAGCCCAAGGTATCATTTCTCTGAATCACTCGTTGCACCATAATTGTTGGGACATTTGCTGCAAGAACTAAGAGTAAAGGATCCAACATGCAACTCTGTTGAATCCACCACTGTAGCAAGAAAAGAACACTTAGGGTTTACCATTCATCAGTACAGACAACAATGACATGATACCACACACTTCTTCATCCCAGAGATCCAAGCATCCAGAAAGCCCCCGCCTAGCAAGAGCTCCCAGAGGAAGCATCAATCCACACAATCAGAAGCCTTCAAAAAACTAATCTTCCAAAGTAAACCCTACACCTTCCATCGTTTCCCATCACCAACAATCTCTGATGCCGCCACAATGAGTCCATCAGTAATCTATCTGGTATGAAAGTCGTTTGAACTTTATTAGTAAGTTCGTCCATAACATCACAAGCAATTAGACAAAATCTTGGCCACCAACATATACATTGCATTGGATAGGGCAATCACCATGAAATATTCTACCCTAGGGAAGTCTCTTTCTTTGAGAGGAGGAAAATGAGGTCCAGGTTCAGTTTATCAAAACTATGATTGACATTGGAGAGCTCCTTTAGCATGTCCATGATATCACTATGCACCAAGGGACAAAATTTTTTGAAGAAAAAGGCTATGAATCCATCGAGCACAAGGGAGCCATCATCATTCTATTCACACGGAGCATAGTACACATCATCTATTGAGAAATCCTTCACAAGAGAAACCAATGTTCTTGTTAGAATATGCAATAGATGGTAATTTGATCTATCCAAGATCCAATTACCATGTCTCTTGCTTAGTCTCGCATCATCTATAAATGGGACTCCGATCTATTTGTAGGCTATATAAGAAGCTCATACCCATGTACCCAATGAGAGATTCATAATGAAGTATCGTACCCTCTGAAGCCTTCTCATGTGGTTTCATCTCCCTGCTTAAGGATTACAATTCCACATAAAATCAGTAACGTTCTTGTTCCATATTTGTTGTTCTTGTTATGATTACGCTTCCACATTATTTATTTAGCATAGTACAAGAACAATTTAATCCTGCAGATCCATTATTCAACTTTTCTTTTTCGTGATTCTGAAAGACCGTTATCAATTGGTGTTCAAATTCTGAAGATCAGATCATCAGCGGGTTCAAGAAAATTTAGGGTTCCTTGTGAAATCCTATTTTTTCCCGAAACCCTAATTTAGCACACAGTAAGTGCGTCTCCAGGTGCACCGAGATCCAATCACCTCTGCCTTGAATCTCCGAAGGGTTGTTCCAACTCATAATATCTGCCAATCAAGCACTAGGCCCCATCTCAAGGGCCCCAAAGTTCGGCATCAGGCGGTGCTGGCATCTCCACGCGGTGCCCCTGCACGCACCAGCCATCTTCGAGCACCACGCAAGATCTACCAGAAAGGATCCCTTCCCGATCGTCTGCAGCCCCGTAGTAGACTGCACCCCACCGCAATCACAGAAGCAGAAGTGTCTTCAGGCAATTAAGAGAAATAAGTTGCAATTAAAACAATGGAAGCAGCAAGGAAGCCCTAGTGCGCCATTTCCAGGCTTTCTCTGGCTTCTCCGATCAATTCGATCACGCAAGGTTTTTCTCGCGTTGGTAGCGCTCCCAGGCTATCGCACATCCAAGCTTCTCCGAGCGAGAAGGTGTCGCACGTCCTCGCGACAAGGGCACTCCAACGTCCTCTCCAGTCACGCGGCTCCTCCAGGCCCAACATAGTGGTGTGGCGTAACACCTTCCAAGGTAGCTCCCCGCAGCGCGCTGCCGCAGCTCCTCCGTGATCTCCAAGGCTGCCGCAGTTCCGGTGACTCCTCCATCGGGAACCCTAACGAGGGAGGAGTCACCGGAACATTAGATGGGTTCCTCTCGGAACCTTTTGATTGAAAAGAGGGATGATCGCCCACTCCAGTGGCTGAAGGAAAAAAAAAAGTGGCCTTGATTGAAAAAGGAATGATCGAACAAAAGGGAATGGATAAAAGGAGGGTGAGATGGCACGGAAAAAAATATACTAAAGAGAGGAAGTAAAAAAAACATGTTTTATGTTGTTTCTCCTAATATGATCTATGTTCCTACTCTGACAAGTATGTGAGAAAGGCAGGGGTACTAATCGAATCGAATATCTTCGAATCCACGAGGATTCTGATTCAATTCATTGTAAAAGTTTCGAATCTGAACTCGAATCGAATTTCAAATGAATTTACTAACTTAAATTCAAATTCAATTCAATTAAAATTTCGAATATTCAAATTCAATTCATTTTATTTCAAATTTGAAATGTTAACTGTTGTTTTAAAGCTTATATAAATAAAATTATATGAATAACAATATAATATAAATATTTTATTGTAATATATATTATCAGTTTGTGGTGGAAAATATAAACAATTCAGACATCGCTTGTGGTGGAAAATATATTACTGAGATAAGTTAAAAAAACTATAAAATCAAGGAAAATTATCAAACCAACAATATAGTGGATAAAAATACCTAATTTTTATAATTTTTATGTCTTTTACAATCTAAATATACTCTTTTTCTATGATGAAGAAATGTATAAATACAATATAATTATATGAGCCTATCAAAAATATATAATATCATTGACGAAAAAGCTGAACACATTACAATTATCATTGCATGTTAAAGCAAGACAAGATCAAACTTATATAGAAAGTCAATATAAATTAATATTATTATATATAATAATGGTAATAGTAAAAAATAATGTAGCAAGATAAAACCTCTTCATTAAGCGTGAGGATCTTCAATATCAAAAAACTGAGCCATGAAAATGAAATATATGAATTTTTGATGTATAAAGGAACAACTTACATTATGGGAGAAGAACTTGTATATTACTCATGTGATGATAAATGGCGTCTTCACAATGATAATCATCGTGAATTGCCATGCCACGAATCAAAACAACAAAAAGCAAAGGAGAGATATATTTTGGTAAATTTCGAATCATGACAAATGTTAAGGAGGAACGTGAAGTAGCAAAATCATCATTTTCATATGCTAGGAGAAATGCCACCATAATCTACCGTGGGTATTTAGAATCGTTGATAGATTATGAAAGGGGAAATGGAAAAAGTAGTGTAAGGAATGTGAGAACATGAAAATAAATGTATGGGTGAAGATTTAGAATAACAATCAACATATGATCTTTTCTATTAGGTTTTATGACTAATATTTGCTACTCTTTTTTATATTTAATATTCAGTCTATATGATTATACATATATATACATACTAAATTGGGTATGGCTTAGAGTTCTTTGTATCGTCTTAGTACTTCAAAATTTCTGAATAGCATGCTAAGATTGATTATTATTATACTTATACAAAGTAAGTCATACTTAAGTTTTTGTCACTAGGCTAAAATAATAAGTCAAGGCAGGAACTTAGAAGTTTTGTATAACCAGCGCATGAAGGACCCACATTTCTAACTCATAATATTTTCCAGTCAATCCACTTGAACTTAGTTATAAAGAGGAAAGGAAAGAGATTGGATCTCACTAAAGAGCCTAATGTTGCATATACACGTCGTGCATTGACAAGTCACATCGGTATAGCGTGAGACTGTGAGAGTTGGAAATCATAATGGTGATGGGTGAATATGATAAATCATATCCATGGAGCCTAGATATGACTATAAGTTTAAAATTAACCACTTAATAAATATAGTAAGTTGGTTTGAGAGTATCTTTAATTACGTGCACATGTTATGCTTAGTGATATAATGCAAATGTAAATATTTCAACGTAAATGAAATCCAGTAGCTTTTAATACATATTCACATACTCTTTTCTACATCTATTTACTTACAAATGAATTCGAATAGATGCATGTCAATCTTTTGATGTAATTATGCTATAATTACTTGCACAAGAATATTCAGAAAAGATCCTAATCAACCCAGGGTGGTTGTTACATGTATGTAAATATGCATGTATTATATGCATGTATATGTATGTACTATGTATATTAAATACATATATACATATGTGTATAGATATAAAATATCGAATTGAATTATTATCAAACGAATTTAGGTAAATTCATATTCGATTAATTTGGGGTTCGAATCCCCAAGTTAAATTCAAATTCAGTTAATTTGATTTCGAATCAAACTTTTTTTGAATTTTTATCAAACGGATCTTAATCGAATTCAAATGATTCAGTTCAATTAGCAACCCTAGAGAAAGGGGAAGAGAAAGCACACATATTTTTTTAGTTGAGAGTTATCTACAAGATCTCTTCAAAATCTCTTATGTATCCATCATTTCTACGTGTGGCTCCTCATAAAATGACCACACATCAAGATCCTATATAAGAGAATTGATTTCATGTCCCAATAATATATTGGAGAGACCACTCTCAAGGTTCTATGGGAGAGGTCCAACTATCAAGATCTGCATATGAGAGACAATCACTCTACTTCTGGTATTTGACATAAACATAAATGACTCCAAATGGACTTCTCTACCTGGAATCATTACAGACTTCTAATTTCCATCAACAACGTGAAGACCGACACTCCAAACTACTACTATATACCAACCATCTTCATCGAGCGTCGACTACTCTCGACACATGTATCCTCCTCATGCGAGTACTCTCTGCACTGGTCTTCTTCTATAGCGGATCTACTCTTGGCATGTCTTGGTCTTCACAACGACTCTACTACAAGCACGTCTTGATTATCAAAAACCCATTCTCGTACAAAGATTCACATAAGAAACCTTTTGTTTGAATGATTACAACATGCATAAATACCCTTTCTTAAAGGTAAATTAACGTGAAATATGATATTTTATAATGTAAGAGGAAATAAAATTAATGTGAAATATGATCTTTTATATTATAAGAGAAAATAAACCCTTTTCCAGATTACGATTAAAGGTAGGGATCACAATTATAAATTCAAATTATAGTTGCAAAAAAAAACCTTACCTTATCGGGCTTCAAGATGTGTTGTGTTTTTTACAAGCTGCAGCTTTCTCATATCCAGCTTTAGAGGGAGTATTAGAGTATATAATAGATATGTAACTGGATCTCTCCATAATAGATGGGTAATTCTCTCTAAGATCCAATTACCATGCTCTTCTGTTTGGTCCCACGTCATTTGTAAATAGGACTCCGATCTATCTGTGATGTTATAAGAAGCCTCTCACCCCCCATATTCATTGAGAGATTCAATAGAATATCAAGCCCTAGAGGCCTTCTCCGGTGCTTTCATCCCGCTCCTTATAGAATAGGGTTCCACATAAAATCTTGAGTGTTCTTATTCCATATTTTTGTTTTTTATTCTAATTATGCTTCCACATTATTTATTTCAACATGGTATCAGAGCAGCTCAATTCTATAGATCGATTATTCAACTTCTATTTTGATCATTATCTTTATGGTGATTCTAAAAGACCATTATAATAATTCATGTTCAAATTATATAGGTCATCAATGTGTTCAAGAAAATCGAGGGTTCCTCATGAAACCTTATTTTTCCCCTGAAACCCTAATTTTGCACAGACAATGCATCCCCAAGCACATCCAGATCTGATCACATCTGCCATGATCCTCCGATTGGTTGGTAGAACTCATGGTATTCGTCAATATACCTCATCTCAATAGCAAGCAGTGGCGAGCAACTCCACAACGCCCCTCCATGCATTAGCCATCTTCGATCACCACGTAGGATCTCGTAATTACGAGAAGGGGCCCCTTCTCCCAGGGTTTGATCCTACTGCTTATGGAGTAAGGTTTCACGTAAATAATGAGTGTTCTTTGACTCTGCTTTTACATTATTTATTTCAACATGGTATCGGAGTGAGTCGATTTTGGATCTAGATTTCAAAGCTTTTTTGAAGATTATGGTTCTAAGTTTTATTTGTCGATATTGTCAGGGTTTGATTCTGCGATTTGTGCAAGATCTTCACTGAGCATATGGTTGCAGAGGATTCCCCAATTGGACACTGATAAATCCAGAAATCTAACGGTCGTGTATTCCACACAAGGCGGGAACACAGAAGTCGTTGTGGTAACCGCTAAAAATCCGGATTTAATCAACAATGAACCCACAATAATAAATCAAGCAATGAAAACTAATGTGGAGTCAAATTTATTTTTAACTCTACAAAAATAATGTATAGGTGTGAGTATGTAGAGAGTTCGAACACAGGGAGCAAGGCAGGATAGATCAAGGCAATGATGTACAAAATGTGATGTGATTGATGTGTCTACAAAATGCAAATGTTTTTCTGGTTTTTAATTTTTTTAAATTTTTAATTTTTAATTTTTATTTTATTTTTAATTTTCTGATTTTATATTTTCTTTTTATATTTTATATTTTTGTTATTTCTTTTTCAATATTAGGATATATATACAATATGAGAGAAAGAGAGGATGAGGTATTTATAAAAATAGGTAAAAATAGTCAAAAAATTAGAGAATAAAATATTTTTGGTCTTTTTATAACTTTTTACTATTTTTGTGATTTTTGGGGATTTTTTAGAATATTTTTGGTACTTTTAAAAGGGCAAAAAAAGTGAAAACAGTGAATTAACTACTGGCTGAGATTAAAATGGGAATGAAAAAATAGCAAACAGTAACAAAATTTTCCCAAATTAATTTTAAAATAAAATAGAGAAACTACAGAAACTGAGTTTATATATTTAGGATTTTTCTATGATTTTTTAGATTTTTATGAAGTTTTTAGGTGTTTTCTAATTTTTAAGGTTTTTGTTTTGAAATTTTTAATGATTTTTGGATTGACATTAAAAGATGATGAAACACGCAAAATTTAATTTTTTTGTAATTTTTTAAAACATTTTTATAATTTTTTATAGATTTTCTAATGCAAACAGTGCTGAAAATGCATGTTTTTATTTCTAATGAATATGAAAATGCAATAAAAATGCAATGCAAAAATATAGCATGAACAAGCAAGTTAACAGGAGCCTATGATATTTTTTTGTAATTTTTCGAGTTGAAATGAGGCACTAAATAAATAGGGAAAGCAAGCAAAAATACAAGGCCTGGTAGGGGTATAAGTGCAAATAAACAAACATCCAGGGGTCAAGTTGCAATGTTCACACAAAATATAACACTAAATATTGCATTTAATAGACCAATCACAAATATCAAAACCCGCGGGGGTTGACCTGCAAAATACCCACCAGGGTGTGTGACTGACACGTGCCTGGGAAGGACTTGTTCGTAATTTCCAAAAATCCCAGGGGTCACTATGCAATTTACCCAAAAATATTACACTACAATTAAAAATTTTGGTACTGAAAATAAATGCACAAATAGCTAAGGGCCTCTCTACAAAATGTCCCGCACCTCACATGAACTGGTCACGTGAGGTGACGTGGCCAAGGACCTAAGTGCAAAAATGGAAAGTTTAGGTGCCTAAATGCAAATATTACAAAATATTTTAAACTACAGAGAAATGTTTAAAGACTAAGTAGAAATACAAAAATGCGCGGGGTGAATAATGGAAAATACCCTAAGCGCGTGATCCAACGGCTAAAGGCGATTCACTTAACACGTGGCAGACGATGGACGGCGACGATTAGATCTTTGGCTAAAGATCTGACGGTGGGAGCTCGATGCGATCCAACGGCTGGTACTCAATCTGCGGGCGCGGCTAGATCCGACGGCTGGGAGATGCGGAGGAAGAACGGGGAAGAACGCCGGCGAGGCGAACTTCCCCGAGCCTGATCTCCGTCCTCTAGTGTCTTTTGGACTTCAAAATGGAGCTGCGGCCTCCTGGGAGCTTCCTCTATGCGCGGGGAGGTCCAAAACACCTCGGCGAAGGCCGAGGTTCGCTGGAGGCACGGGCGGAGCTCGTGGAGCTCGAGCGTCTTCGGCGAAGGTCAAAATGACCCCCAAGCATTCGTGATGGTCCAAGTAACTGCAAAAACAAGTGAGAGGGTCCATGGCAAGTTGCCTGGACCCCGCGGAGTGGATGCGGTGGCGTGAAGCGAAGTAGAGAAGCTCGGCCGGAGGAGCGCTCAGGCGAGGGGGTCTGATTGGGTGATTTGATCGATGGAAGCGAAAATTTCTTGAGGGCTTTTAATCCTAAGGATGCGAGGAATAAAATGCGACGAAAATAAAAGGGATAGGGGGCAGCCTCGACGGTGGTGACCGAAGGGAAGTACCTCGACGCCGGTGGTGGTGGCGGAGGTGATTGGAAGCGCCTCAGGTGCTGCACGACCGGCCTGATGAGCTCAAGAGGATATTGTCACCTTCCTCAAGCTGATGGACACAAGCACAGTGGTCGGGGGTTGCATATATGGGTTTGACTCAGTGACTGAGGCGCTCCAAAGACCAAGGCGTATTGAGCGCCACAGTGCTCCAATCCTCGAGATAAACGTTGCGAGCAAGAGGGATAATCGAGGAGAAAAAGTTGTCAAAGCATCGACATGAAATGGTGAAAGAATCAGCGACGAAAAATCCGCGAACATGGGGGTCAATCGAGGTCTCTGACACAGGCACATGGGGGAGAACGCCTAGTTGACCAGGTCAACTAGGGTTTGCACCAGATTGGTCCACGTGGACCAACCAGGAAAACCCCTGGAAATCATTTTGTAAATTCGATAAAAAATAGAAAATGAACGAATTAAATTTTGATTATTAAATGAAAAATATTTGTTATTTTATAAGGTATTTTATGGTGATTTTTAATTATTTTTATGAGGTATATTTTTACAAGTTGCCTTTTTAGGCCTAAATAGGTATATTATCTATATATTTTATTATTTTATTTTTATTCTGTGATTTTAATTTATTTATTTTAATTTATTATTTTATATATTTGTAAAGTATTTTTATACACTAAAAAAAGTATTTTTATTTTATTTTTCTGAAGTGTTTTATACACTTAATAAAATAAAAGTATGCATTCTACAGGTATAAGTATAGGTATTATACCTATATATTCTATACACATGTATTTTATTTTGTATTTCTTTTATGGTTTTATTCTAATTCTAATACACGTATTTATTATAAATAATATTTACAAAATTTTAAAAATAAAATTATAAAAAATAATGAATAAATAATAAAGTGAATATTTTAATTTGTACAAGTATATTACAAGGGTCCAAAACTCAACTTTCAAACCGTAACTCCGAAAAATACGAAACCACCTCCATTAAATAGATTATTTTACGCTATATACATTAAAGTGAGTTTGGTACATTTCGAGTTTTTATTTACAAGATATGGGTCTGGGAAGTTGGAGTTCTGGAATCTTATTCAGACCATAGCTTTTTATCTGTACATTATTTTTGAGTGAAATCAATTTTATATTTTTTCTTTATTTAATTATCTACAACTTTCATGTACAAAGTTTCTTTATTTGAAGTATAAAAATTGGAACCAAAAATAGGTCCCAAAATAAATAAAGAATGAATTAAAAACAAAGGTATTTTTACTGTATTTTGGCCCTTATCTCCCCCTACTTTATTCCTTGTCGACCTATTCATCAAGATGCCTAGGTCTCGGGGTTTTGGGTCATAAAATATTTACAATATTTTATTCTTTTTCTTTTCTTTTATTTATTCTATAATTTTGGCTTTAATTACAGTATTTTATACACTATTTACGTGCACATGCATGAATGCTAAGATGTTCTAATTAAGGGTATTTACACGCATTTGCTAGGGTTTTTTATGCCAAAATGATAAAATAAAGATGATGAAATGTGGATTCATCATTCCCCTATACTTTACCTTTGCTAGTCCCTAGCAAACACTTATGCAATAAGTGCAGAAAGAAGAAGAAAGAAAAGAAAAAGAAGAAAGTGGATTAAATTTGATTATCAAACTTGTCTTCACAAAATCAAAGTTTGGAGCTCAAGTAGGACCTTTGAAATTTTGGTGCGGGAGGAACCTAAATGAGAACCAGATTTGAAATCCAACAGCCTTCGAGAATCCCAAAACTCTGCTCAAGTCTCCTCAATAGCCAGATCAGAAATACTTCAACTCATACGCAAACCCTTACGACTATGAATCTGACTTGTACAGTGTAAGTGATAGTGGCTCTCCCCAACTGAAATGACAAAGAGACTGACTTCTCCAATAAGACAACCCAATGATTCCCCAATCCAACAACTCATCCCTCAAGGAGCAGGGTATTCCCTTCTAAGTTCAAGTCGCAACCAGCCCAAGAAGAGGGAGTGAAGAGAAGAATGGACGGTAGCCAGTGTAGCTACATATCCTAGGATGCAAGACCAGTGTAGTCAAGTCACCCAGCTGCAGGCTCACATGGTTTGACTTTGAAGCTCAAGCTTGCTTATTTGACTTTACAACATATGTACACTCCGACATGCATTTTTATTTTTGTACAGGCCTGTCCACTTTTTTGGAGTTTTTGCTTTTGCATTTTTTTGAATATTATATACAGCAACATTTACATAGGGAGTTTTTCCTCTTGAGCCAGTAGACTATCCCTCTTTTGAAGCTTTATTGCAACCCATGGTCTCCTATCCTCGAAACTCATCACTATTGGACGGGTTGGGGTGCACTTCCCTCCCAAGAGGAGGACAAGTGTTTACACATGTGTGCGTCTCATACCAGCAAATCCAACCCCCTCACCACTCCAACTGAGTTGAGCCATGTGAAAGGTGCAGGTGTCCAAGTTAGGTCATTATCAACAAGAATCGTGCGTGTGCTCTGAAATACTCTACTTAGGCAGTCAAGAGTCCATTGAACCAAGTCTCATGATCCTCAAAGAATTAAGTCAACTAGACCTAAAGTACTTCAATTCCAGTTCCTATAAGATTCCTGTTAGTTAGGTAGATTTAAGGTCCAACCAAGCTCCAATCTTCGGATTTTACTTAGACTCGTTCAACTATCAAACTCAATCCGAAAAATGCAAATGCCATGCAGAAAATATTTTTGTGATGCAATTTTCAAAGATTTTGAACTTTTTATGGGTTTTTGAAAAGATGATGATGCGTATGCATTTTTTAGATTTTTGAAAAAGTTTTTCAAATGTTTTTGGATTTTAATTTTGCAAATATTTTTGGGATTTTTGAAAAGAAAAGATTTTGGCTAAAAACTAGGTTAAAATATTTACACGGGAGTGCATCTTATATATACAAGAAGTGGATTTTAAGAATTTACAAGGGTACATGGTCAATTTTATAAGTATATATATAAAGAATTTTAGTTGAGATGCAAGTATTCCTCAAACTTATTTGACACAGGTTTTTCAAACAATTTTGAAAATTATAGTCCAAATAATTTTTACAAACAGTTTTTACACACATGTACATGCATTTGAAAATTATTTTGCAAAGGTTTTCCAAACAGTGTATATATATATATATCACATATTTTTGCAACCATTTTTCAAACCATATGCAAATCATTTTTCAAACTTTTTATTTCACACAAAGAAAATATTTTTTCAATCAAAATATTTTACAAAGGTTGAAAACATGTAACAAAACGTTTTACAAATAGTTTTCAAAAGATTTTCCCAAGGATTTTCAAACTCTTTTTCATACATTTTGCAAAAAACCTTTTCACCTGACTTATGAATCAATATATACAAAAAGAATTTGAGGAATGATAATATCTTTTTATTAAGGTTTTTAATGAATTTTTAAAAGGAAAAGAAGAAAATACGAAAGTATGAGTTATGGCTAAAGTATATACACAGTATATACGACCCCCCTATACTTAGCTTGAGCTATGTCCTCATAGATCGGAGAGAAAAGAGAAGACGTAACTCATACTAAGTATAGAAAAGTCTAATGAATAAATGAATAAAGGATGAATGAATAAACCAATGAGAAGTTGACTGTCCCCCCTATACTTAGGATCAAATAATCCTAAGTATAGCAGACTGTACACAAAGCAGGGAGGGTCAAGGGTGAAATGGACAGATCGTACTCAGATTATCTCCCCCTATACTTCGGGTAAAATATCCCTAAGTATAGACAAGAAGAGGAGACAATAGAAAGGATCGAAGAACAGAACAACTCGGGGTGTGCACCCCCTATACTTAGGACAAAGTACGTCCTAAGTATAGAAAACTGTCTACAAGGAGGCGGCACATTTTTGATAGATACAGAGGATAGAAAAGGAAAAGAAGAAAATAAGAAAAGAAGAAAAGATATCAACAGATGGATCTATACAGTGGAAGATGGAAGTTGGTCACCATGTATGAGATGCAAACAATATGAGTCAAAGAACACATCTCATACCAGAAGAATGGGGGCAACGTCAATGGTCGGCGGATCATGATCTAGATATAGCTTTAGGCGCTGACCGTTGACATGGAAGGTAGAGGAAGATGACGGTTCGGATATGTCAATACTGCCATTGTCATGTACCTTCCTGACCACATACGGACCTTTCCACTTGCTCTGTAATTTCCCTGGAAATAACTTCAGCCTGGAATCAAACAACCATACACGCTGATCGGGCTCAAACTGTTTATGGCTGATATGAGAATCATGCCATGTCTTCACTTTTTCCTTGTACTGTAAGCTGCTAGAAAAGGATGTATCTCTCAACTCCTCCAGGGATGCCAACTCTGCTCTTCTCTGTTCTCATATACTCTCGGGATCTAATAGTAACTCAGTGACTGCCCAAAATGATTTATGCTTGATTTCCACTGGCAAATGGTACGGCTTGCCGTAGATGAGGCGAAAGGGAGATGTCTCTAATGGATTTTTGAAGGAGGTCCGATAGGCCCACAAGACCAAGTCCAAAAGCTGTGACCAATCCTTTCGGTCTGGGCAGACAACCTTCTGTAAGATCGTCTTGATCTCCCTATTCGATACTTCGGCAAGACCATTAGTCTGAGGGTGGTATGACGTGGCAACACGATGGTCAATGCTGAACTCGTCTGCAAGGGTCCTGACTTTATCATTAATGAAATGAGACCCCCCGTCTGAAATTAGAACTCTAGGCACCCCGAACCATGAAATGATATTTTTCCTCAAAAATCGGCATACGGTTTTAGCATCTGCAGCTCGGACGGGGATGGCCTCAACCCAACGGCTGACATAATCCACAGCAAGCAAAATGTGCTTAAACCCCTGACTCTTAGGAAATGGGCCCATGAAATCAATCCCCCATGCATCAAAAACCTCACAAAAGTGAATGGGTTGCATTGGCATCATGTCTCTCTGTCCGCAAGTACCCATCTTCTGACAGTCAGTACACCTCTTCACGAATTCATCTGAATCCTTGAAGAGAGTAGGCCACCAAAGGCCGGATTGAAGCACCTTCTGTGCTGTCCTTCTCCCAGAGTGATGTCCTCCTGCCTCAAGCTTGTGGCAATATGTGAGGACGCTATGCTGCTCTTCTTGAGGAATGCACCTCCTCCAGATGCTATCCCCTCCTTCATGATAAAGGACGGGATCCTCCCAATGGTAAAACATGGCCTTAGCTAGGAAGGTCTCAAGTTTCTGCATGGGCCAACCCTGGGGAACCGTCTTGGCAACAAGATAGTTCACAATGTCGGCGTACCATGGGAGCGAGGTGATAGCCAAGATCGCCTCATCTGGAAATGTCTCTGTGATAGGTGCGCTGGGCTCAGATTCCTCAAGGTTCTCTAAGCGGGAGAGATGATCCGCCACCACATTCTTAACTCCAGGCTTATCCTTAATCTCAATATCAAATTCCTGGAATAGAAGGATCCATCTGGTAAGGCGAGCTTTGGCATCCTTCTTGGCCATTAAGTACCGGATGGAGGTGTGATCTGTATAGATGGTCATCTAGATCCGAGAATATAAGATCGATACTTATCCAAAGCAAAGACTACGGCCAGCATCTCTTTCTCGGTCACAATATAATTCCGCTGAGCGGCATCCAAAGCCCGGCTGGCGTAGTGAATGGCATACAACAATCCATCCCTCCTCTGTCCAAGCACAACCCCTACGGCAAAATCAGAAGCGTCCGTCATGATCTCGAATGGGAGAGACCAATCAGGTGGCTGAAGGACAGGAGCCGTGACAACCATACTCTTGAGAGTCTCAAAAGACACGAGACACTTATCATCTACAATGAACTCGGTGTCTTTCGTCAGCAGATCAGTGAGCAGTCGGGCAATCCGACTGAAGTCATGAATAAACCGTCGGTAGAAACCGACATGCCCCAGAAAAGACCGCAATTGACGCAGATTGGACGGTGGATTGAGTTTTCTAATGATGTCCACCTTAGCCGGATCAACCTCCATGCCCCTGTCGGAGATGATATGATCAAGGACCGTCCCTTGAGTCACCATAAAGTGACTCTTCTCCCAAGACAATACAAGGTTGACCTCAATGCAGCGCTGAAGCACACGGTCTAGGCAGTCAAGACAAGCATCAAACCCATCGCCATAGACCGAGAAGTCATCCATGAAGACCTCTAAGCAATCACCCACCATGTCCAAGAAGATGGACAACATGCACCTTTGGAATGTCGCGGGGGAGTTACATAGACCAAAGGGCATCCGTCTGAAAGCATACGTCCCAAACGGACAGGTGAATGTCATTTTTTCCTGGTCTTCAGGTGCAATGGCCACTTGATTATAACCGGAGTACCCGTCAAGAAAACAGTAATGACTCTTCCCATCTAGCCTCTCGATAATCTGATCAATGAATGGCAATGGGAAATGATCGTTCTTGGTGGCCTGATTCAATCGTCTGTAGTCCACACAGATCCTCCAAGAAGTTGGTACCCGGGTAGCTATCTCCTCTCCAGACTCATTCACAACTGTAGTAATGCCCGTCTTCTTGGGAACCATATGTAATGGACTAACCCACTTGGAGTCGGAGATGGGGTAGAGAAAATCGGCGCTCCACCACCTTGATATTTCTTTCATGACCACATCTCGAAGATTCGGGTTCAGCCGTCGCTGGAACTCACGCGAGGGCCTAGCGTCCTCCTCAAGATAGATGTGGTGGGAGCACAGAGATAGACTAATCCCCTGGAGATCAGTTATACTCCATCCTATCGCCTTGCGGTTGCGTTCAAGAACCTCCATCAGACGAGATTCTTGCTCTCCAGTCAAACCTGCTGTGATAATGATTGGGTGCATTTCTGGCTCACCTGCAAGGAATCTATATTTCAGCGACTGCGGCAAGGGTTTCAGTTCTAGACAACTGGGAGGTGGCAGATCTGGCTTCTGATATGTCTGTGTGAAGGCGACCAGGTCTGTATGGGAGAACTCTCGTTGTGCATGAGAATCTGACGAAGGGAGGCCTTCTGCATCATCTATGAACTGTACTAGCTCACACTCCGTCCTAGCTGTCGGCTCAGAAGGAATCAGACACGACAAATAATCATCAAAATCATCCCAATCAATGTCTGAATCCGAGGGATCTGAACTAGATGAGCAAGAATGAGAATCTGCACTACTCGTCCCACAACTATCAGCCTCAAATGTATCCTCATCCAGAGGTGTGCTCTCCAGGCTCTCAACTGCCATAAGCTGTAAATATAGTGAATCTGTAGGCAAGGCGAGGGTCTGTGCTACCGGATCTGTCCAAATGGATTCATCATCTGTCATCACACAATCACACTCCTGGTGGATGTCTAGCTTGTCCTCTGTCATCTGCGCGGCGTCGCTGGACTTCTCTGGGCATGCTAGTTCTCTCGCTCTGGTCTCGTCGATCGTCTCTATTTGTATGGTTTCGCCCTCTACGTGAAAGCACATTGTCCCACTATCATGGTCGGATACCGCCTTGGCAGTGGCCAAGAACGGGCGTCCAAGTATGATGGGGGCATCGGTTACCGACTCAGGGATCTCCATGTCCAATACAATAAAGTCCACGGGGAATTTCAGGCCCTGAATGGTAACGACCACATCCCTCAACAACCCCTTCGGCCTCTTAGTCGACCTATCAGCAAACTGAAGGATCGTCCTGCTCCGAAGAAGAGGACCAAACTCGAATCGGTCGAGTAAGGCTGCCGGAAGAAGGTTAATAGAAGAGCCGCTGTCTAATAGAGTACGATCGAACCACTGCTCTTGAATCTCACATCTGACATAGGGAGCTCCTGCATCAGGTCTCTTGGCTGGCAATTTGTTCTGAATGGTGCAGCAAGTGTCATGAGTGAGAACATGGATCTGATCTCTGTATCTCTTCTTCCTACATACTGTAGTCTTTTCTTTTAAGTTCTTTTTGAATAGGGGGATGTGCTCAAGTACTTCCTGTAGAGTCAGCTGAATGTGGAATCTGTCAATCATCTGGTTGCTGAACTCTACCTGCTGGGTCTTTTCGGGATTTTCTTTTTTATTCCTTTTCGCCAAGCGGAGTGCTTCAGGGAAGGGGATGGAAGGGGCCTCTGCAGATGGAGGGCTAGGAATACATTCCTGTGACTGTGAAGGAATAGATTCCATACCATGATCATCACTCAACAGATATGGATCTGAAGTGTAAACAGAAACCTTTCCTTTATTCATATTTTTGTTCTTTTTCTTGTTACCACAGTCCTGAGATACAAAAGGTGGTAACACCACAGAAGGAAGCTCAACAAAAGTGGAAGTGGTGGCCTCAGTACCACCCACGACACCTGTCTTTGCGGCATCAGCACCGCGCTCTGGCTCTGCATCAAAAATGGTGGCATCAGCACCACTGTCTGCATCGGGTATCACGACGGCCTCATTGCTGTCGTCTGGATCTCCATCATTGGTGGCATCAGCACCACCATCATCAACATCATCAGCGGCATCAGCACCGCTACTCTGCTCATCTGGCGCTCGTGGTTCTGCATGTGATTGTCGCTCAGATGAGGCGCCGCCGACTGGCATCCTACCGCTCCTAGTAGTCACAAAATCAGCGTCATACAAAGAAGAAGACATGTCACTCAAATAATCACTAGGAGAGGTATCCTCTGTAAACTTTACCTGCTCAGACTTTCTTTTCAGACTGTTAGGATTAGGCTCAATCTGAGCTGGTATGACGATGTTGCCCTTGATTAAATCCCTCACCTCCTGCCGGAACTCATCCATGTCTTGCCGGTAGGATTCTCGATGCTCGGAAAGCAATCGGGCGAGGTCATCTAATGCTGAGTTCTTAAAGGCACGTGCCTGAGAATCGGATGTATTCCCCTGCTGGAAATGAGGTTGTTGCTGGGAGGAGAAGTGCTCACGAGGCTGGGGGTATGACTGTTGAGGCTGCTGACGTTGCCTCCATTACTATCCCTGATAGGAGGGACGAGGACCATTCTGGTTTTTTGGTGGGCATACTGTGGCTGCTGTTGCTGCTGCGGTTGGCTGTTTTGATATCCCTGAGCGGGAGGCTGCTGCTGGGAAGAGGTGCCACCAGTGGTCCAACGGAATATGGGGTGATCGCGACGAATCCCGGGCTGCTGTGGGTACCGGTCGTACCAAATCCCATTGACTTCCATCAATGGCTCCTGCTCGAAGGATGGTGGAGCTAGAACCTCCAGAGGTTGATCCGGCTGATAAACCACCATCTAAGTGTCCTGAGATGGTGGCTGTGATGGGTAATACTGTAGCTGCGTAACTGGCTCTACTTGAATGTGGTTGACCTGGCGGTATGGGGCTGGGTTGAGCTGTTACTGCTGGGATCAGCTCGTGACCTGGGAGGCTGCTGAGTAGACGTCTGTGCCTCCTGGATGCACAGAATCTGCGTCTTTAGGTCACTCATTGTCTTGGTAATCTGGCCCATCTGGGCCAGTCCTTGCATCTGCTTCTTCTCGAGGATCTCAAGACGGTCCAACTTCTCACTAATGATGCCCATGCCGGCTACGGCTGATTCGGCTTGGGCTGCGGCTGCCGACGGAGTGTGGGGACCAGCATCGATGCGGGCGATCCTCTGGAATGATCCTGCTCCTTGAGGTGGCTTCTGCTGTGTGTAGACTCTGGCTTGGGCTATGACCGTTGAGTTCTCTGTCATTCCTTCATAGATGGCCCAAACGTCATCTTCACCCTTGGAAAAATAGGATCCACCACAAGAGGCATTTACAAGCCCTACAGCTCCGGTGTCAGCCCACAGAAGAAACTCTGAACCAGATTGGGCTTGGATATATCATGATGTGGACACCGGTCAATGAGCTCTCTAAAGCGATCTCAAGCTTCATGGAATTGTTCATTAGGGATCATTGTGAAGTTGCTGATCATAGCTCTCGCTGCATTCGTCCGACCGAGAGGGTAATACTTCTTCAAGTAGGCGGTCCGGAGTTGTGCCCAAGTGTCGACGAAGCTCCCCAAATGTTTTAGCCAGTAAGCGGCTCTATCAACCAAAGAGAATGGGAAAGCTATCATCCTGATGGTGTCCTCAGTCATCAGCCTATCATGAATTGTACTGCAGATCATCTCGAATTCTTGCAGATGGAGGTATGGTCCTTCGGTCGGTAGCCCATGGAATTTAGGCAGAAGCTGAATAGTATGTGGGCGAAGCTCGAAGTCTCCATGGATGGGAGGGAGTCGGATCCAACGATGAGTGAGGGAGGCTGATGGATTGTGCAATTCTCTCATGATGGTCTGTGGCAGCCTCTCCTGGTTCGGTTCTCCTCCCTCTTCTGCTACCGGTATATCACCTCCACCGCCACCACCCCCAGGTCTGTTTTCTCGCATCTGCGCGATCTCTCTCATGAGGTCACCCATGAATACTCCCTGGTCTCGGATCTGCCTCTTCATAGTCTCCAGGGATGCTAGCAATGAATTGTTGATGGATGCTTGATCATATAAGAATGGAGGGTGCTCATGCTCATCTAGGTGTTTTACTCTGTCTGCCATGTCTGGATTCTCTGAAAATGCAAAAGAACCCATCTCAGGTGTCGTCAAATGATCTGAGCTCTTTGATGCACTAAATTCTGAAACTCTTGGACTGATGGAAGGAGAAGGGTGGTCGAGGGGGAACAGGGTGGAAGTAAACTCAGGCTTGGAGAGTGGGTCTGGACTCTCCGAGGTTGTCCTACATGAATAGGGAGGAGTGCTGGATAGCGGTGCCGACAAAGTCGGCCTAAGAGATCTCTGTCCCATCATCTTGATTATTGAGAAGAGTAAGGCTGAGAAATAAGAAGAAGTTGGCAAAATTGCACACAATTGTGCGGTGTTTTTGATCTTGATCTAAATGCGACTAGCAATCAAACACAAAACAAGGGGATTCACCAACTCAACGCATGAAGTCGTGAAGCTTCGGCTTTTATCTTTGTAGTTTTTAGCTTGAATTCAGGAAGTTATCTTTCAACGAGTCCTTAGAGCGCTACGCCTATAGGAGCGAGAGTACTGCCGGAAGAATATCCCGTACTTGTCCTCCTCCTGTGTAACCTGTAGTCTGCACTTTTTGAGGTCCTTGTAACCCTTCCTGGATCCCTACTCAGCCAAAGAAATAGAGAAAGGAAGCCAATAGGCGAAACCAATACTTCGGAACTCGCTCGCAACTGAATCACCCGTGAGCGTGCAAGAACCTACTCGGACGCGAGACGATGAGACAGACACCCCCATGAATGCGTGGCCTAGCCTCGATACTTCGGACAAGGTCGATGCTCTACACAATAGAGAGTCATCAATGGTGACCAAGCCCCACTCGTCCATGTACGATAGAAGCGCCAATACTTCGGAAATCTAGGCGATACACAAGGCAGCCACTAGGGGTGTAAACGGACCGAACCTGAGCGAACCTATATTTTTTAGGTTCGGTTCGTTTATTTAATCGAGCCTAAACTTGTGTTCAGGTTCGGCTCGTTTATTTTCGAACCGAATCCGAATCGAACCTCTTTTTAAACGAATCGAACCTAAGCGAATATCGAACTTAAGAATTCTCTAATAAGAGGGAGTGAAAAGAAGAGAAAGAAATATATATGTGTATTTAAGTTAGAATAAATATTCATTTAGTTTTTTCTTTATCTAACTCATCTTCATCTTTTGAAAAAATTAGATTAATAAGGATTCGTCTCTTTGAAAAAAGTATAATTATAATATATTTTATATCTATTCAGATGGGGATAAGGAATAAGAATAATGCAGAGATATTCGATTCTGTTGATTTGAAGATAAAGAAGGGAAAAGTACTAGACCATAGATGGTAGATATTGTAAACACGATGTGACTATTTATTTTTGGATAGTTTATACCGAGATCAAACCTAGTTTTCCCGTAAATATCTAGTTATCTCTAGACAAAATTCACTTACCTTGGGATAAAAACCACTCATCTCAAAATAAGTCCACTTCTACATATAAGGATTTGTAAATATGTATATGTGTATGTTTATCGAGCTTTTAACGAATCGAACCTGAGCGAACCTATGATTTTTAGGTTCGGTTCGTTTATTTAATCGAGCCTAAACTTGTGTTCAGGTTCGGTTCGTTTATTTCCGAACCGAATCTGAATCGAGCTTTTAGCGAGCCGAACCTGAGCGAATATCAAACTTGAGAATTTTCTTACACCCCTAGCAGCCACAGACATGATTTTTGGCTCTAATCCTTACGAAACCGCTCTCTCACTTGGAAGGAGATCTTCCCATGCAACCTGAATACAAGTGAGGGTGTTACTCTCCCCAAGCAATGAATCCAATTACCAATTTTATTTAGGTCAAGTTTTCTTTAGTAGTCCCTTTTTTAATTTTTTTTGTGTTATCACTTGCTTTGAGTCAATTCAATACAAGCGCCTAACGATTTTGTATTTTCGTGATTCCTATTTGATCCAAAAACAGAGGGAGAAATGTTAGAAAAGTGATAACTAGGGATTGGCAAGGGTCTAAGTATCTCACATAAGGCGGAGACAAGAGTCGTTGAGGCGACCACTCACTAATCCCTAATTAATCAACAATGAACCCACACAATATAAGTCAAGCAATGAAGAATAAGAGTGGAGTCAAATTTATTTTTAACTCTACAAACAAGATGTATAGAAGCAAGTATGCAGAGAGTTCGAACACAGAGAGCAAGGCAATACAAATGTTTTTGTGAGTTTTTAGTTTTATATTTTTTATTTTATTTTTAATTTTGTATTTTGTATTTTGGTTTTCTTTTTACTGATTTTGTATTTTCTTTTTATATTTTATATTTTTGTATTTTCTTTTTCAATAATAGGATATATATACAATATAAGACAAGAGGGGATAGGGTATTTATAAAAATAGGTAAAATAGTCAAGAATCAGGGAATAAAATGTTTTTGGTCTTTTTATGACTCTTTACTATTTTTGTGATTTTTGGGTATTTTTCCAAATATTTTTGGTATTTTTAAAATCAAAAATAAGGGAAAACAATTAATAAGCTACTGGCCGAAATTAAAATGGGAATGAAAAATATCAAACAGTAATAAAATTTTCCTAAATTAATTTTAAATAAAAGACAATAGAATAGAGAAGGTACAGGACCAGAGTTTATATTTTTATGATTTTTCTTTGATTTTTTAGATTTTTGGAACTTTTTAAGTGTTTTCTAATTTGTAAGGTTTTTCTTTTGAAATTTTTAGTGGTTTTTGGACTGACACTAAAATATGATAAGGAAACAAAATATAATTTTTTTGGAATTTTCCAAAATGTTTTTATAATTTTTATGGATTTTCTAATGCAAACAGTAGGAAAATTGCATGTTTTTTTTTAATAAATATGAAAATGTAAGAAATATGCAATGCAAAAAATGTGGCGTGGAAATGCAATTAACAGGAGCCTATGTGAATTTTTTTGAGAATTTTTTGAGTTAAAATGATGCACTAATTAAATAGAGACACCATCAAGAAACTACACTACTAGCAAGGGCATAAGTGCAAATATCAAAACATCGAGGGGCCAAAGTGCAAGTTTCACAAAAAGTTCATAACTGAATATTGCATTTAAATGACCAAATATAAAATATCAGACCTATAGGGTTATCACAACAAATTTCCCAGGAGGTGCGATACTGGCATGCGCGCCTGGCAGGACCTGTTCGCAATATCAAAAATACCCGAGGGCTCACATGCAATTTAACCAAAACTATTACATTGTTTCTGAAAGTTCTTGGGCCAAAGCAAAATACTTAAACCCCCAGGGGTTGCCCTGCAAAATGCCCGCACCTCACGTGTACTAGTCACGTGAGGTGACGTGGCGAGGGACCAAATAGCAATTAAACGAAGTCTAGGGGTCTAAATGTAAATTATACAAAATAAATACAACGCAGATGAAAGTTTGAGTCTTTAATAAACTAATACAAAAAGGACCAGGGTGAGGATGCAAAATACCCACGGTTGGCGCAGATCGAGCGGCTGGGGGCTGCCCTCTTGAACATGTGTCATGACGAGGTTGCGCGATGCCCCTTCACGTCCCAACGGCCAAGATTAGAAGATGGTCGGGTGATCGAACGATCGGGGTGCAGAAGATCCGACGATGGTTGGGGCTCCTGGGGATGGAGCTCGATCGGACGGCTGGGGACCTTCCTACAAGAACAGGGAAGAACCCAGCCTCCGACGAGCTTCAATCGATGCTAGGGCGCTGCTCCGGCCTTCGTCTTCGTCGCAGAAGGTCCCAAACGAAGCCTGGAAGAGTCCTGAGTCCACCGGCGGAGCCAAAATGGCTCGAGAGGCACTGGCGCTCCACGACGAAGCCCAGGAAGAATGGCGGCCCAGGTACCTTTGGCTCTCCAAAATCGACCCTTCGCGAGGGTCTTTTGAGCTCCTGCACTTGCAAAAGTGGTCAACGGAGACGAGGGCAAAATGCCTCGGCCTCCAGATGGTTCTCTCACGGGGGGAATAGTGACGTGGATGCTCGTTGGAGCTTTCTCCGGCGAGGGGGATCGATTAAGCGATTCGATTGAGGATTGGAAGAGAAAATGGTACCTAAGTGATCCTAGGACTACAGAGAATGAAACGGGGATGAATAAGAATAAAATAACACCTCGAGGGCCAGAGCCTGAGGTTGAAATACCTCAACGGGAAGGTCACCGGAGGTGGGGTGGAACGCCCAAAATCCTCACCGCTCTGCTGCCTCGAAGGATCCAAACTGGAGCTGTCACCTCCAGGGAGTCAAGGCGGGATGAATGGGGACGAAGGACCAGACAAATGGGGTTCAATTTTTGAATGGAAGTCGGAGGTTTGGTTAGGGTTTGACTCGATGATTGGGGTGGTCCAAAGGATGAGGCATTTCGAGCGAATCTTTGATCCATGGCCCGAGGATGCACATGGGCGTGAATCGTGGATATGTGAGCAACAAAAGTCCAGAAGGAACTATCGTAAATGGGTGAAAGGTCAAGCCTTGAAAAATCGTCAAAGATGACGAAAAACGAGGCTTCTGACACAGGCTAGGAGGAAGGTCAGGATGTTGACCTCGGTCAACGAGCCAGACCACCTGGTTGGTCCACGTGGACCAACCAGGAAAAACCTCTTGGAAATACATTAAAAATTAATTTAAAAATCGAAAACGATTTATTTAATTTTTGGTTATTTAATAAAAAATGTTTATTATTTTATTTAGTATTTTATGGTGATTTTTAATTATTTTTATGAGGTATATTTTTACAAGTTTACTTTTATACCCTTTATAGGTATAATATCTATATATTTTATTCTTTTATTTTTATTTTGTGTATTTTAATTTCTTTAATTTTGTTTATTATTTTATAAAATTATAGAATACTTTTATACACTTAGAAATATTTTTATTTTATTTTTATGATGTGTTTTGTATACTTAATAAAATAAAAGTATGTATTATATAGGTATAAGTATAGGTAGTATGCCTATGTATTATATTACAAGTATTTTATTTTGAGTTTTATTTATGTTTTTATTCCAGTTTTAATGTACATATATATTATACATAATACTTACATAATCATAAAAATATAAAATTACAAAAATAATGAATAAATAATAAATTGAATATTTTAATCTGTACAAGTATACTACAAGGGTCCAAAACTCAACTTTCAAACCGTAACTCAGAAAAATACGAAACCACCTTCATTAAATAGATTATTTTATGCAATATACAATTAAAGGCGATTTTGGTACATTTCTAGTTTTTATTTGCAAGATACGGGTCTGGGAAGTTGGAGTTCTGGAATCTTATTCAGACCATAACTTTTTATCTGTACATTATTTTTCAATGAAATCAATTTTATATTTTTCTTTATTTAATTATCTATAACTTTTGTATACAAAGTTTCTTTATTTTATGGATAAAAAGTAGAACCAAAAATAGGTCCCAAAATGAATACAGAATGAATTAAATAAAAGGTATTTTTATTGTATTTTAGCCTTATCTCCCCCTACTTTATTCCTTGTCGACCTATTCATCGAGATGCCTAGGTCTCGAGGTTTCGGGTCATAAAATATTTACAATATTTTATTTTTTCTTTTATTTTATTTATTCTATAATTTTGGCTTTAATTACAATATTTGTACACTATTTACATGCACATGCATGAATGCTAAGATGACGGATTTAATGCTATTTACATGCATTTGCTAGTATTTTTGATGCCAAAAATGATAGAATAAAGATGATGAAATGTGGCTTCATCAAAAAGCCAATGCAAGTGGCACTAAGATGGAAATCTCACCTTAGTGCCTAAATGATGAATGCAAAGATAGAAGACTTACAGTGACACAACTCTCTCCATGCGGGATGCAAAACAGGAGTTTATAAACCTAATCTATATCCCGATATGCACACGGAAATCGTCCTAAGCAGGCAATTGCTAGCGTGAAGAACCACAAGTCGGTCACCGATCTTCAACCAAAGAGTCCGGTCTAGACTCACCCCTCCTCTTCTCGACACATCGAGTTCAGGAGTAGCGCTTGATGGGGTGGGCTCGTGGCACGTAGGCACGGAGATGATGAGGCGACTGTTTAATTAAACTAAGTCCAAATACGCACTATAGGTACATGCAATGGTTATTAGGGTGTTTGGACCTAATCTAATCGATCAAGAAATGCCTAAAAATCTAAGGGCTCAATCCACAAAAGAAAGGAAAAATAAATCAAAATCGGAAAGGGATATTTACCCAGCAGACCCTGAAATCTTTCGAAATTACCTCTACGACCTTTGAAACACCGTAATTCCTCCCACGACCCCGTAATCTTGCTCCGTCTTACCCAATAAACCTTGCCGTCAAATTTAACTATATTTGAGTCAAAGACTTGGGTTACTCTTGAGTTAACCTAACCAATTTACCATCTAACGGTTAGGATTAGCCGTAATAAAAAGAATAAGAAAAAAATAAAAATCCGGATGCCGACAGTGGAGGGGGACCCAGCGCGAGGGTGGGGCAATGCAGCGGCAACCGGGGAACTCCATCGTTGGGGCTTCATCCTCGGCAGGGGGGCGCGAACGGGAGGAGGGGGGCGAGGCAGGGGGCGGCATCCATCGTTCCCGGGAGGGGGAGGGGGGGAAGCTCCATCGTTCCCGCGAGGGGGGAAGCACCTTCACCCTCCACCTCCGCCCCTTCCCCTTCTGGCGCCGCCGCCGCGGCTCCACTCCCCTGTTCCCCTTCCTCCTCCACTGGGACCTCCGCTCCGCCCGCTTCTCCTCCCACCACCCCGACCCCCTCTCCAACTTTTACCTCGCCCTCTCCCTCGACCGCCGCCCCGTCCTCCTCATCGGCGACCTCCGCGACGATGCCCTCCGCAGGATCGGCTGCTCCTCTCCCCCTCCGCCTCCTCCCTCCCCCGTTGCTCCTCTCGAGAGAGGACCACACCTTCGGGAAGCGCCAGTTCGCCACCAAGGCCAGATTTTGCGACGTGGGTATCGCTCACGACGTCGCCGTGGAGGTCGGGGGACGCACCTCCGAGATGAAGGTGAAGGTCGACGGGGCGCCGGTGATCGACGTGAGCAGGCTGGAGTGGAAGTTCCGGGGGCGGGGGGAGTGCTGGGTTGGCTGCCGAGGGCAGTGGGTCGAGACGGAGGGGGGAGCAATGGAGGCTAAGCAGGGGGAGGGAGACGGAGTGGCACTCATGGTAAATTTGATAGATAAAATAGGCATAATGTACAAGAAGATAACGGAATCTGGTTAACTTTAACGGCTTAATGGATGGGAGTTAACCACAGGGTCTGTTGGGTAAGAGTTAGCAAGATTACAGGGTCGTGGGAGGAATTACGATGTTTCAAAGGTCGTAGAGGTAATTTCGAAAGATTTCAGGGTCTGCTGGGTAAATATCCCAATCGGAAAATGACAGCGGTAAAACATGATAAAACCGCGGTGAGCCCCCAGGTGTACAAACACCTGGAAATTAGGCCCGAGTGTCCTGAGTGTCCAAGTGTACCTGTATTATTACAATTTAAATGAATCTCTCTCACACAAAAATAAATAAGAGCTAGCTAACACACTCTCTCTCTCACTCCTCCAGCTCTCTCCTGTCAGCTTGGGCTAGAAAAGCCGACTCCGCTTCCCAAGGCTGCACCGAATCACCTAGGTGATCCTCCTCGGTCCGCGGTCCCTCGCAAGAAGACAAGAAAGACAATGGTTAGAAAGCTCATAAATAGATATCAAAAATGAGAGATCAAATAAATCAATGATGTAAACAAATAATCACAATCACAGTCAAACAAAAATATGACCTATACGATGTTGCTCCCCGGCAACGACGCCATTTGATAAACCAGAAATTTAACGGTCGTGTATTCCACACAAGGCGGGAACACAGAAGTCGTTGCGGTAACCGCTAAAAATCCGGATCTAATCAACAATGAACCCACAATAATAAATCAAGCAATGAAAACTAATGTGGAGTCAAATTTATTTTTAATTCTACAAAAATAATGTATAGGTGGGAGTATGTAGAGAGTTCAAACACAGGGAGAAAGGCAGGATAGATCAAGGTAATGATGCACGAAATGTGATGTGATTGATGTGTCTACACAATGCAAATGTTTTTGTGGGTTTTTATTTTTTTTAATTTTTTTATTTTTAATTTAATTTTGTATTTTGATTTTTAATTTTCTGATTTTATATTTTCTTTTTATATTTTATATTTTTGTATTTTCTTTTTCAATATTAGGATATATATACAATATGAGAGAAAGAGAGGATGAGGTATTTACAAAAATAGGTAAAAATAGTCAAAAATCAGATAATAAAATATTTTTGGTCTTTTTATATTTTTTTACTATTTTTGTGATTTTTGGAGATTTTTCAGAATATTTTTGGTACTTTTAAAAGGGCAAAATAAGAGAAAACAGTGAATTAACTACTTGCCGAGATTAAAATGGGAATGAAAAAATAGCAAACAGTAACAAAATTTTCCCAAATTAATTTTAAAATAAAGAAAATAAAATAGAGAAACTACAGAAACTGAGTTTATATTTTTAGGATTTTTCTATGATTTTTTAGATTTTATGAAGTTTTTAGGTGTTTTCTAATTTTTAAGGTTTTGTTTTGAAATTTTTAATGATTTTTGGACTGACACTAAAAGATGATGAAACACGCAAAATATAATTTTTTTGGAATTTTTCAAAACGTTTTTATAATTGTTATGGATTTTCGAATGCAAACAGTGCAGAAAATGCATGTTTTTATTTCTAATAAATATGAAAATGCAATAAAAATACAATGCAAAAATATAGCGTGAACAAGCAAGTTAACAAGAGCCTATGATATTTTTGTAATTTTTCTAGTTAAAATGAGGCACTAAATAAATAGGGAAAGCAAGCAAAAATACAAGGACTAGTAGGGGTATAAGTGCAAATAAACAAACATCCAGGGGCCTAGTTGGAATGTTCATACAAAATATAACACTAAATATTGCATTTAATAGACCAGTCACAAATATCAAAACCCGCGGGGGTTGACCTGCAAAATACCCACAGGGCGTGTGAGTGGCACGCACCTGGGAAGGACATGTTCGTAATTTCCAAAAATCCCAGGGGTCACTACGCAAGTTACCCAAAAATATTACACTGCAATTAAAAATTCTGGTACTGAAAATAAATGCACAAATGGCCAAGGGCCTCTCTGCAAAATGCCCCGCACCTCACATGAGCTGGTCACGTGAGGTATCGTGGCAGAGGACCTAAGTGCAAAAATGGAAAGTTTAGGTGCCTAAATGCAAATATTACAAAAATTTTAAACTACAGAGAAATGTTTAAAGACCAAGTAGAAATACAAAAATGTGCGGGGTGAATAATGGAAAATACCCCTAAGCGCGTGATCCAACGGCTGAAGGCGATTCACTTGACACGTGGCAGACGATGGACGGCTGATGACGCTTCGCGTTGGATGGCGACGATTAGATCTTTGGCTAAAGATCTGACGGTGGGAGCTCGATGCGATCCAACGGCTGGTACTCAATCTAGGGGCGCGTCTCGATCCGACGGTTGGGAGACGCGGAGGAAGAACGGGGAAGAACGCCGACGAGGCGAACTTCCCCGAGCCTGATCTCTGTCCTCCGGTGGCTTTTGGACTTCAAAATGGAGCTGCGGCCTCCTGGGAGCTTCCTCTATGTGCGGGGAGGTCCAAAACACCTCGACGAAGGCCGAGGTTCGTTGGGGGCACGGGCGGAGCTGGTGGAGCTCGAGCGTCTCCGGCGAAGGTCAAAATGACCCCCAAGTGTTCGTGATGGTCGAATACCTGCAAAAACAAGTGAGAGGGTCCAGGACAAGTTGCCTGGACCCCGCGGAGTGGATGCGGTGACGTGAAGCGAAGAAGCTCGGTCGGAGGAGCACTCCGGCGAGGGGGTCTGATTGGGTGATTTGATCGACGGAAGCGAAAATTTCTTGAGGGCTTTTAATCCTAAGGATACGAGGAATAAAATGCGACGAAAATAAAAGGGATAGAAGGCAGCCTCGACGGTGGTGACCGGAGGGAAGTACCTCGACGCCGGTGGTGGTGGCGGAGGTGATTGGAAGCGCCTCAGGTGCTGCACGACTGGCCTGATGAGCTCAAGAGGATGTTGTCACCTTCCTCGAGCCGATGGACACAAGCACGGTGGCTAACCTATGGAGGGAGACGTTCAAAAATCAAATCGAAGGTCGGGGGTTGCATATATGGGGTTTGACTCAGTGACTGATGCGCTCCAAAGACCAAGGCATATCGAGCGCCACAGTGATCCAATCCTCGAGATAAACGTTGGGCGAGCAAGAGGGATAATCGAGGAGAAAAAGTTGTCAAAGCATCGACATGAAATGGTGAAAGAATCAACGGTGAAAAATCCACGAACATGGGGGTCAACCGAGGTCTCTAACACAGGCACATGGGGGAGAACGCCGGGGTCAACTAGGGTTTGCACCTGGTTGGTCCACGTGGACCAACCAGGAAAAACCCCTGGAAATCATTTTGTAAATTCGATAAAAAATAGAAAATGAACGAATTAAATTTTGATTATTAAATGAAAAATATTTGTTATTTTATAAGGTATTTTATGGTGATTTTTAATTATTTTTATGAGGTATATTTTTACAAGTTGCCTTTTAGGCCTATGTAGGTATATTATCTATATATTTTATTGTTTTATTTTTATTCTGTGATTTTAATTTATTTATTTTAATTTATTATTTTATATATTTGTAAAGTATTTTTATACACTCAAAAAAGTATTTTTATTTTATTTTTCTGAAGTGTTTTATACACTTAATAAAATAAAAGTATACATTCTACAGGTATAAGTATAGGTATTATACCTATATATTCTATACAATTGTAATTTATTTTGTATTTCTTTCATGGTTTTATTCTAATTTTAATACACATATTTATTATAAATAATATTTACAAAATTATAAAATTATAAAATTATAAAAATAATGAATAAATAATAAAATGAATATTATAATCTGTACAAGTATATTATAAGGGTCTGAAACTCAACTTTCAAACCGTAACTCCGAAAAATACGAAACCACCTCCATTAAATAGATTGTTTTACGCTATATACAATTAAAGGTGAGTTCGGTATTTCGAGTTTTTATTTGCAAGATATGGGTATGGGAAGTTGGAGTTCTAGAATCTTATTCAGACCATAGCTTTTTATCTGTTTATTATTTTTGAGTGAAATCAATTTTATATTTTTCTTTATTTAATTATCTACAACTTTCATGTACAAAGTTTCTTTATTTGAAGTATAAAAAGTGAAACCGAAAATAGGTCCCAAAATGAATAAAGAATGAATTAAAAACAAAGGTATTTTTACTGTATTTTGGCCCTTATCTCCCCTACTTTATTCCTTGTCGACCTATTCATCAAGATGCCTAGGTCTCAGGTTTTTTGGTCATAAAATATTTATAATATTTTATTCTTTTTCTTTTCTTTTATTTATTCTATAATTTTGGCTTTAATTACATTATTTTATACACTATTTACGTGCACATGCATGAATGCTAAGATGTTCTAATTAAGGGTATTTACACGCATTGGCTAGGGTTTTTTATGCCAAAATGATAGAATAAAGATGATGAAATGTGGATTCATCAGACACCTACTTCAGGCATCATCCCGATGCATCATCTCAAGATTTGGAACCCTACAAGCATCATATGGAGTATATGGCGATAACTCTCGAGATATGGAATGCTACAAGCATCATCTCGAGGCTTCCCCTGAACCCTCTCTTGGGGCATCATCTCAATGAAAAGCCAAATAAGAACCCCAAGGCACATGTCAAATACTCGAAAGCTAGAGAAGACCCCCTCGACGTGGTCTCTAGTCGTTTGGGAATCCATCGAGCCTTACACCTATGCTCACTATAGATGGATCCTTATCTCTCCTCGTACATTCGCCAAACAAGCACAACCACCACCTTTTGCTACAAGATACTCCCATGCGATGAGATCTCCTACAGCATGATAAGTCACAGAGGTGATTTCACAAGGCCAAGTCTCATCGAAGGTGGCATGGAAAGGGTATGCCAATCGGGAACCCTAAGGAGAAAGAGGGACTCAATGATGTATGATTGCATGGGCTTTAGCTAAATTTTCTTTATTTCAAACCCAACAAGTTACTTAACAATTGTAAAAAAGTACCGAAAAAGGGGAGGCTAAAAAGGGAATAAAGAAAAATCAAGAAAAAGGGTACAACTTCTGGAAGCAAAAAAGAAAAGAACGGGCCAAGTTTGAAAAAGGGTCAATTGCGAAAAAAAAGGAGAGATAAATCGAGAAAATGGACGGTTTTATTAAAAAAGAGGATTTACGAAAAAGGCAAAATAAGGAAAAAAATTTGCATGTTCAATGTTATTTCTCCCAATTTGATCATTTGTCTTTATCTTAAAAAGTATGGGAGTGAGACCAAAGCAAATTCTTCTACTTGAGATGTATCTACTGGATTTCTATCATGTCCAGCATCTTCTACTCGTCATTCCTTAGAAAGCAATCTCATCCCCAAGGTTCCTATATATGTAAACAAACATCAGATCACCATAAGATATGGGAGAGGACATTTTCAGGGTTCATGTGTGGAAGAGGCCCAAATCTAGATATGCGCATATGAGAGAACACCACTCAACTTCTGGGGTTTTACTTCGACGGCAACTCCTCCATATGGACTTCTCTACATGGGATAGTCTCAAAATTCTACTTCCTATCCGCGACATGAAGGCCGACATTCCATACTACTACTGATATCAACCATCTTCATCTACCATCGACTACTTCCGCACATGTCTACTCATAGTGTGAGTACTTTTTGCGCTAGACTTCTTCTTGGCGACTCTACTCCAAGTACATTTTGGTCGTCGCAATAACTACTTCAGGCACGTCATGATCGCCACAAACCATCCTCATACGAGATCTTCTCCCAACGTCGATTACTCCAAGTGGGCCTCCTCTAGTATCTCTTAGATATATTTAGTGAAGATGTTTCTTTTGTTGCAAGCGGCATCCTTCTCGACTCCAACTTGAGGGGGAGCATTAAATATGTAATAGATGGAAAATTGGATCTCTTGTTTAGTCTCACATCATCTATAATGGGACTATAATCCATTTGTGGGGTATAAGACACCATGTGTCCCCTTTATTCATTGAGAGATTCATAATGAAGTATATATCCTCTTAGGGGTTTCTCTTTTGGTTTCATCCCACACCTTAAAGAGTATGGTTCCACATAAATCTTAAGCGTCCCACTTCTATAATTTCATGTTCTTTTATTCTGCTTCCACATTATTTATCTCAACACTTTTAACTACGTGGAGGCCCCTAGACTCTAGTGCCAATAACCATGAGGGCTCCGTCAATTCATGTTATAAGAATAGTCATTTCGACTCTGTCCACCTCCATATTCGCCTTAAAATAAACACTCGCTACCATCACAGAGCTGATGTGGTTACTGATGAATCTCTAGTTCATCAACTTTATTCTATCATTTTGACCTTAAAAAGCCTAGCTAAATGCATGTATATAACATTATTTTGTACAAATTAACGTTCATTATATATTCTATTTATTGTATAAAATAATGTTTGAATGCCAAAATTATAGAAAAAAGAAAATAAAAGAAAAAGGAATAAAATGCCAAAGGTATTTTATGACCCTAAATCCTGAGACCTAGGCGTCCTAATAACTGGGTCGACAAGGAATAAAATAGGGAGAGATATGGGCCAAAAATCGAATCCTTTTATTCATCAATAAGTCATATTTAAGACCTATTTTACTCTTTATTATTTATACCTCAAATAAATAAACTCTGTACATGGAAGTTGTAGATAAAAATACAAATAAAAATATAAAATTGATTTCTTACAAAAATAATATATAATGTACTTTTTATACTCTAAATAAAAAGTCAAAACTCAAACTTCCCATACCCATATCTTCTCCATATGAATTCAAAATGCATCAAAATCAATTTAATTGTATATAATCATTAATAAGCTATTTAATGAAGGTAGTTTCACTTAATTTAGAGTTAAGTTGTGAAAGTTAGACTTTGGACCCCTATTGTACAATATACTTAAATAAAATATTCATTTATTTGTTCTTTATCATTTTTATAATATTATATTTTTATCAATTTGTAAATATTATTTATAATATATGTACATATTTAGAATAGAATGAAACCATAAATAAAACACTAAGATAAAATAATATAGAAAAATACATAGATGAAGATACAATACTTATACCTATATAATATATAGACCCCTATTTATTTAAGTGTACATATTATATCAAAAAAATACAGCAAAAATATTTTTATGTGTATAAAAATAACTTATAAATATATAAATTAAGAAAATAAAAAATAAAATCAAAAATACAAAAGAAAAATAAAATATACAAAACATAGGTAAATATACTTATAAATACACCGTAAAAATTAACTTGTAATAAATAAGACCATAAAAATCATATTAAATACTACATAAAATATTAAACCAAATTTATTTTATAATTTTTATTTACGTTTACTATTTTATTTATATTTATTTATCAATTTATTTTCTTGTTTTATCCTATAGTAGGCTGATGTGGCCAAATGGGGTTGAGTCTTTGTTGACCTCGGTCAACTCTTCATCTCCATAGGCTTGCATGTTAGAATCGTTGCATCCCTCAATTCCACCGATTTTTGGAGGCCGATCCCTGCACTCATTCAGCTCGACGTCTCTTTGACTTTTGCCAACTCGATCCATGGGCTCTCACGCCTAGATCTCACATCAATCCGAGGGTCCCTTTGTCAAGCGCCATTCCCCGATGAAACCTTGCATGCACATAGTTTCGCCTTGCTCCGCCATGCTTTTTTATCATCTTATGCTCTAGAAAACCCTAAACCTAGTTTGTATTAAGTTACATGGTGACATCAACGAGCTTCCCCATGGTCTAGCGAGTCCTCTAGAGTGTCCAATCGAGAGATCCAACTCCGTCTCACCTCCTCCGCTCGAAGCTTGGCTTTGGGTCGGTACAGGTCATGTGAGCTTCATTCTCTTCCCATTCTTTTCATCTGTTAGCTTAGCAGTAGCATAATTAGCCATTTTGTTTCATTTAATTCCGTCTTATTTCAAGTAAAATCTAAATCTTCGAAGCTCCGCCTCCCTATTCCGGCCATATCCGACTCATTCTGCCTTGCCTCCCGCCTTCATTCCCTTCCCCTTCAGTTTCTCTATGCCCCGCTCATCAGCATCCACCTAGATCTTGCTTAGATATGGAGATTGGGTCTCTCTCCTCTTCCGTGCGTTGGAGACCCCGTCTGAACCATACAGAGGGACAATCAACTTCTCATCTGTTCATTCTTTAGTCGTTGTAGTATAGGCTTTCCTATACTTAGTACAAGTTATGTCTTCTCCTTTTCTCTCTGATCTATGAGGGCATAGCTCAAGGTAGGTATAAGGAGGATCGTATATACTTCATATATACTTTAGCCATAACTTGTACTTTCGTATTTTCAATAAATACATATAAAATACAATTAATTAGATGTAAAGAAAATACTTGTATAAAATTCATTAAAATTCTATGTATATGTTGATTAATAAATCGAGTAAAAATGTTTTGCAAAATGTTTGAAAAATGGTTCGAAAATCTCTTGAAAAATCTTTTGAAAATTATTTGGAGAATGTTTTGTAAAACCTTTTCAACCTTTATAAATTTGTCTTGTTTGAAAAAGTTTTTTTCTTTGTGTAAAATAAAATATTTTGAAAATCTATTTGAAGATTATTTGGAAAATGATAGTAAAAATATTTTTGAAAAAATCTATATATATTGTTTGAAAAATCTTTGCAAAATGATTTTCAAATTTTGTAAATGTTTGTAAAAATTCATTATCAAACTAGTATGCAAAAAAAAGTTCTCGAAATGTTTGCAAAAAAATTTTCAGATTATTTGAGAACTATGTACATAACTCAAGCAAATAGAAATTCTTTGCAAAACCATGTATATATAAACATGTAAATTCATGAAACTCCACTCTTGTAAATAATAAAAAACACTCATGTGTAAATATCTGTACCTATTTCTTTCCAAAAAAATTTGTTTTGAAAAATCCCTAAAAATTTGCAAAATCCAAAATCCCAAAAACATTTGCAAAATCCTTTTCAAAAATTGCTTTTCAGAAATCCATAAAAATTTCAAAAGAAAAAAATTGCATGGCGAAAGTATTTCCTTGCATTGTGGATATCATTCACATTTTTCGAAATAACCTAGACAATTGAACAAGTCTAAATAAAGTCTGGAGATTTGAGCTTGGAATAGACCTTAATACACTTAATTTCAGAGGAACTTGTTAAGGACTGAAACTGGAGATATTTCAGGTCATCTTAATTTAATTCTTTAGGTTCCATAATACTATGTTCATGGGTCAATTCAATATGCCTAAATAGAATCGTTCATATCATTCATAAGACTCTTGAGATAGTAACATGACTGTAAACCTCGCACCTAGCACTTAGCTCAATCCAGATGGACTGGTGACAAATTTTGGAGTCTAAGTCGGGAAGATGCAAGGCCGCTTCGTTAAAGGTGGCTTAGGAACCATTCTTAGGGATTGCCGACACAGGTACTCTAACCCACTTCTTTTGCTAACAAAAATATCTAAAGACTGAAAATGGATTGAGACAATACTTCATATGAGGAATGGTCTAGCGGTGCAACTTTTTCCAAGATCCCAAAAAATGGGTGGAACAAAAGATGATATACCCAACATGGCAAAAGCAAGAATGCAGAAGTTGTACAAAGTCAAAGAAAATATCCAAAGAAGCCGGCAATCAAAAATTCCACAAAATTTTGAGCTTCAGAAAAAGCATGCTTCTAGGTGAAGAATCGGTTACACTGACCGACTTCACAAGGTAATGAAGACTACACTGGTCCATTCCCACTTCTTTTTCCCTTCTTCTAAACTTCTTTCCCAACTGATTGTAATGATCGGAGTACCTGACCTTAGAAGGGAATATCTGTCTCCACAAGTATGAGTTACCAGAAGAGCAGACGCCTTTATAGTTCACCAATTTTATTAGGGGAGAGGTGAACAATTTCACACACAAGGTTCTACTACTTCAAGGTAGCAAGAGTATGTGACTGGGAGGATGGTCATGATCTGGTTGTGAATTGGACTAGATGATAGGAGTATGGAACATAAGGGCTATTGTGTCACACTTTCTGATTTACATGTGGTGTCGAACACACCATTAATCCAAAGGCAATCTTTGAGCTCCAAACTTTGATTTTGTTAAGATGAGATTAAAAGTAGATAATTATTCCAAGTTCTTTCTTTTTTTTCTTATTTTCTTTTCTACACATATAAGCATAAGTGTTTGCTAGGGACTAGTAAAGGCAAGTATAGGGGGTGATGAATCTCCAGTTCATCACCTTTATTTTATCATTTTGGCCTTAAAAACCCTGACTAAATGCATGTAAATAGAATTATTTTGTACAAATTAACATTCATTATTATTATATTTATTGTATATGAATTAGTATTTTTAATGCCAAAATTATAAAATAAAGAAAAGAAAAAAATAAAATTCCAAAGGTATTTTATAACCCTAAACCCTGAAACCTAGGCATCTTGATGACCGGATCGACAATGAATAAAGTAGGGGGAGATAAGAGCTAAAAAACTAATTCTTTTATCCATCAATAAGTCCTATTTGGGACATATTTTACTCTTTATTATTATAATCAAAAAACACCAACAACAGAGGAAACAATATAAAAAGATATTATTTGGGGAATTTTGATTATTTACAGGCATTTATATCTATATACTAGCATATATAGTATATTTATACTTATATATACATATATTACTCATATTCTTATTATCATTATTTTTACATCAAAAAATATAAAAATTACAAAATTAAAAACAAAAAAAATAAATAAAAATCCACCGAAAATGAAATAATAAAAACCCACAAAAAACCAAAAACTCCTAAAATTCCCGAACTCATTTATTGACTTTCTTTGCCAATTTTTTATTGTCTATCCTCAGTTGTTTCCTGTGTTTGACCCCAACTTACTTGTCACTATGCATCTATTTGTAGGATATAATAAATTTTGATTCACACTTGCTTGATTTTCTTGAATTACACATTGTGTGGGTTGATTGTTGATTAAACCCGATTGTTGAGAGGTCGAGTCCTCTCCTTGTGAGGCTCCTTTTAGACACTCGATTTTCGTGTATATCATTTGCATTGCCTCCTACCATTAGCAATGGCATGGGAGAATTTTGTATTTGCACCACCTTCTCTGACCCAATAGTGTTTGATCTCTGTCTCCATTTGACTTCTTGCTTCTTGTCCTCTTCCTGTGTCATTTTTTGAAACCTAGATCACTCTGACAATTCAGCAGGAGAAAGTCATGCACATTCTCCGTCATGTCTAACAAGTCCACCACATTTTGAGCTACATCATGAGGTGCGCTTCACATCGCTTGAATCTCTTTCTTAAGGCCACAAAGCTTAGTCCTCAATGCCTTCAACTTAAGAGCAAGTCTTATCATTGTAGTACCCTCACAATCAAAAGAAGATGAAAAGTTGTTGAAACGTTCTTTGAATAATTCTTCGAGCAACCAAGTCTTCTCGAAATAGAAGTAGTGAGTGTAAATAGTTTCTCCATCGACTACGACCGAGGTAAAGCATTAACTCGTGATAAAGGAAAGGAAGAACTCATATTAATCGAGCTAAAAAAAAGCGATCAATTCTCGATCGCGTACCAGAGTTCTTCCATATGTACTGACAATCTACCATATCTAGAACATCTATCAAAAGCTCTTGAATGACATCAATGAACTTGACCGACTTCTGATCTTGGCCTCTATGCATACGAGGATGTTCTGCCACAAAGAGTGACAATAAAGTCCCCATCAATTAACCAATAAGGAAAACAACTGATATGCATCACGAAGTTCATCCCAGATTCTCGACCGAAGGGCCGAGTCTGTGGGACCGTGGATGCTTGAGAAAGCAGTCAGAGCCCCACTACATCTATACTTCAATAAAACCGTATTAGCCCCAAAGCCCTCGATAATGCATAATTACCCCAGAAACCCTGAGTAAGGCCTAACTCTTACATGTCATAATCATGTGTTATGATCCGTTTGTTTTATCCGTTACATTTGACGGTTTCCGTAGAAAACAGAATTACCCCTCCCCTTCCTCCATCGACTACCTTCCTCCTCCAACCTTGTTGTCATTCCTCCGTCGATTACCACCCCCTTCCTCCTCTAGCCTTGTCGCCCTTCCCCAACCAGCAATCCATCTTCCTGTCGAAACCCTAAACCGTTGTTTGTCGTCCCACCTGCAGGGGACATGATGTTGTTGGTGTCCCTCGCCCCCTAGGAGGGTGCGATGTTGGAGCCCGCGTTGGGCATCGTCCGAATCCAGTCCAACTTCACTTGGAGCACATATTGGAGCCTGGGTTGGGTGCTAGAACCCGTTGGAGCATGCATTAGGCACGATTTTAATGGGCGACAGGGGCTGGACGGGGGGTTGAGTAGGAGGATGGATGTGGACGACAGAGGGGGTGAAAGGGGTTGGATGGGGTCGAGGAGGAGGAAGGTGGATGAAGGAGGGGGTGTCGGAAGGAGTGAAAGGGGTTGGGGGTTCGAGGAGGGTGATGGAGGTTGACTGCAGAGAGAGCAACATGGGAAGGAGTCGTGATGGTGGAGGTGGACGGTAGGGCGATGACAGAGGGGGATGGAAGTAGGTGGCAGGGTGACGACAGAGGGGATGGAGGGCGATGGAGGGGGTTAGTTGCGGGATGGAGGGCACTGGAGGGGGTGTGGTAGACGAAGGAGAAGGGTGGGGGTTATTTTTTCTTTATTTTTTTGAATTGAAATTATAACCATTGGATTGAAGATGGGTTAGATTAACTCATAGTTGTGGTTGAGTTAATGGTTTAAAGTATTATAAGTACAGAGTAACTATTAGGGGTTTCTGGGGTAATTACGAATTATCGAGGGTTCCTGAGATAATAATGAAACTACTTATGGGTGTAAATATCCCTCATGAAAATCAAACATAAATCTTTGAAAAACAAACTCAAAATCAAGCCGCATGATCAAACTACTCTGATATCATGTTGAAATCTAGAAATACATAAGCAAATCAATAAATAAGAAAGAATAAAATATTGAACATTAGGGATTTACGTGGAACCCTACTCCATGAGAGAGGAATGAAATCATGGGAGAAGGCCTCACGGAATGAAATCATGGGAGAAGACCTCAAAGGGTCGGATCATCTATTGCAAACTCTCAATGGTTACAGAAGGTGATAGGCTTCTTATATACGAGAGTCTCACTTATAGGATATGTGGGACTAAACATGAGGTAAGGGTAATTCGATCTTGGAGAGATCCAACTACTCATCTATTACATACTTCAACAATGGGAACCTCGGTGCCTTCTTCGCAAGCATGGGAGCCTAGAGAAGAGTAGGGTTCCCCTCCCCTGGTTCGCAAGCATGAGAGATCAATGCCTCCAAAACATCCAGTCTTCGTGACTTGTGTATTCAGTTTTGTGGATCCACCCGTTTAGGGAATTCCATCTATATAGGATGTTATGTAAACCGCTGGGGCTGACTTCTAGCTTCATGATTTCAACCACCGTTTCACCACCGTATGAAGAAAGAGATATACCGCCGCCGAGGAGTGGGTGAACCTCGTATTTCTTGTATTGTTGTTATTTCTTGCTTGTTTGTTTCGGTCGGTGTCTATTTCCGTTATGCACAGCAAGTATGGTAGTCAAGAAGTTGATATCCCATGACCCCCAATGACTCACTCCCCTGATGGAACCCCTCCCCAGCAAGAAACATGCTAATTCACATCAAAAGTATGTGCCTAAAAAGCCCCACAAAGTATGTAGCCGACCAAATTGACTGGCAAGTAGGAAAAAGTGCACAAAATTTTAAAAGTGCAGAAAGGTTGTTAGAGTATAAGAGCATTGCTTTCTACTCCGTGCAGTGTCAATGAGAACAAAGCCTGCCAAAAAGCAAGCTATCAAGCTTAGGTTCGTTGTTACAATTCATGAGATAAGATTGTATATACGAAAACAGCGAAGAATGTGTCATCCATTTGCTAAATAATTTCCTATTACATAAAGAGTACCATGTAAAAGTGGTAATCAGAAACTCACGCCTCCTTATTTGAGCCAAGCAATAACTTCCAACTATACGTGCTTTTCTTGGTAGCAGCAGCTTTTATCCTGTGAGGGCCAATCTGAAACATAAAATTTCAACCAAGTGTGAACAAAATCGATTTACCATAATGACTTTGTTGGGAAAAATCTAAATAGATAACACGAGTTGGTCAACGTGTTTGAATGAGATGAAAAAGAAACATAAAAATTTGAAATGAGAACACAAGTGAAGTCCAATCTTCCAAAACCTACTTTAGCATTCATGTTGTTTAGTAGTAGTTGGCCTTTCTACCCAGAGATCAAACTTCAAATTTTACCTTTAATAAAACTGGTTGTCTAGTATAATCCCTTCTAAAATGGAAACTATTCACTGCTCACATGAGTTCAGCTTTTCAGACCCGTATATCCTTGTTTTGCCAAAGGAACTGATGTCCCATGAACAAAAGAAACCTACTTGAAGGATTTAGTTGTTGAACAATTAGGCTCCAATCTAACATTACCGAGGTACAAGTGGACATGCCATATTAACTTTTATGACAAGAGCCCTTCCTCGTTTAAGATTCCAATTTTGACATGGAATGAATGTTAAGGGTGGAAATGTGATTAAGAACATCAATGTTTACTTTATAAAGTGTGTATGCTAGGATACGCACAAAGATTTATTATGTACAAACACTGCTTGAGGGTCCAATTGACACATGCAAATGATCAGCCGCTTTTTAATGGGTGAAAGTGAAGAATACAAAATAACCAATGCAAAAAACAAGCCAAAGAAAGGGACACTAAATATCAGTAAATCAAAAATTCAAAGCAAGCTGTTGTTTCCTATTTTTTTCTCCGTTCAATCTAGATGGGGTTAGAGCATGTCAAGCTCGGGGCAGGCAGCAATCTTTTGTGAAGCTTGTCCAAGCAACTATTAGTTGTTTCCAGGAGAAGATATTGGAAGGTTGGAAAGCAGGGAAAGGCTAAACCCTCAGCCGAAGCTATCTCGAAAAAGTATCTTTAAGTGAAAATATTATAAATTGCAATTGACATAAGTCTCCGAGATTAATTGATGTGGGTACCTTGTCCAAAAGCCAATAGCCGACGCTGGGCATGTACTGCACCAAGTACATAATAAGAAGCACAGGCTACAAAGGAAAGCCATATATAATTTTGTCAGAATATATCTAGCAACCGAAATTTACCAAATACAAACATCAAATTACAGATTCAGAACTCTCACAATCATCACCTTCTTTTTTATACGCCATACAATGACTTGTAAGGATAGGCGCTAACTACTCATTCAACCAATAACCCAGAAAAGATTATACAAAAGCACGATTACCACCCAGTGAATATGATGCACACCCACACCAAATACAAAGTCTTGGCACTGTGTGCCTCATTCCCCCAGTCTCTCTGAAGCTGGAACACAATTTTAAAATATCTTACAAGCTATAATGTTGGAAACAATAAAAGAGTTGTTTATTTCTTAAACCCTAGGCTCTCTTATATAGGGGAGATACCTATGGGTAAAGTACATATGACAGACAGAAGAACAGAAAAATAAGAAAACAGTACAAAGACATTAATATAACTCTACACTCCCTCTCAAGTTGGAGCATAGATGTCAATCATGCTCTTCTTGGATGAACATTTCTGAAACGGCCCTCTGAGCAAAGCCTTAGCAAAAATATATGCAGTTCGATACCCTGAGCTGACATGAGAAGTAAAGATGAATCCTTTCTGAATCATATCCCACGTGTAGCAGCAGTCCACTTCAATATGCTTTGTTCTCTCACGAAATGCAGGATTGTTTGCAGTCAATAGGGCTTCTTCGTTATCGCATTATAGCTGCATATGAATAGGTACATCTATATGTAAATATGCTAGTACAACTCGCACCCATATCATTTCAGTACTACCTTATGTCATAGCCCTATATTCAGACTCAGCACTGGACCTAGAAACCACAATTTGCTTCTTACTCTTCCAAGAGACGAGAGATACCAACAAAAACTGTAAAGCCCGAAGTGGACTTTCTATCCTTTGGACATCCTGCATAATCAGCATCAGCGCATGCAGAAATGGTAAGGGTCGCCCCCTTTTTGAATAATAATCTTGTACCTGGAGAAGACTTTAGGTATCTCAAAATCATATATACAACATCCATGTGTACATATCAGGGTTGTTCCATGAACTAGATCGCCCGGCTGACTACAAATGCGATATCCGGTATGGTTGTAGTAACATAAAGAAGCTTCCCTACTATTTCTCTATATCGTCTCCTGTCCAACTCCTCTGTATCATCATCATATAACTTCATACTAGGATCCATAGGAGTGGTAGCCAGTCGACATTTAATCATTCCCGTCTCAGCTAACATATCCGTCACATACTTCTGTTGGGTCATCACAAAACCCTACTAATTTTTAGCAAATTCTAATCCCAGAAAAATATCGTAAGGTGCCAAGATCCTTAGTAACAAATTGTGCCCAGAAATTCGTTAGCCCTTTTTATCCCATGCACATCATCACATGTGACTAATATGTCATCAACATATACCATAATAACCACGGTGCCTTTAGAAATTCTCTGTACAAATAATGAATGGTCCGCATTCAACCTCTGAAATCCATGATTCTCAATTAAATCCGAGAGCTTCTGAAAACCATGCCCTAGGACTCTGTTTAAGGCAATATATTGCCTTAGGAAGTCTGCAAATCTGCGGATATTCCTCCTCAGCAGCAAACCCAGGAGGTTGTTGCATATAGAATTCTTCCTAGAGGTCCCCATACAAAAAGGCATTTTTAACATCAGGTTGGAAGAGAGGCCAGTCACGTACCACTGCAACAGAAAGAAGAATTTGTAGAGTAGAATGACGAGCCATTGGTGAGAATGTGTCTACGTAATCCAAGCCATATATTTGAGTAAATCCACGAGCAACCAGTCTGTCTTTGTACCGATTTAGATTCCCATCCGCACGATGTTTAACAGTAAACACCTAATTGCAACTGACGACAGATGCTCCATCAGGAGCATGAACCAAGCTCCAGGTATCGTGTGACTGTAAGGCAGCCGTCTCTTCTTCCATAGCTAATCGCCACCGACTATCCTTCAAAGCCTCCGTGGAATGTCCATGGCAGACAACGCAACTGTAAATTTCTTAAATTTCCCAGTCACGTGATCAATGGAGACCATGGATGCTAGAGGATATGATGCACAACTACACTTCTGCTTTCGAAGCACAATATGTAAGTCCAGATCAACAACCTCCACGTCTGTCCCCTATAAAGAACTCTGCTCAGGCAGACCACCAGACCCAATGTTAGAAACTATGTATTCAAAACATACCTCAGGCATGCTAGATGATGAGTGGTGACCATGAGCAGAAGCAGGCCGACAGGTATAGTGATGTGGCAACGGTGGGAACGGGACCATAGGAGGGGGTGGAAGTGGTGGTGGTGGTGGTGACGATGGTGGTGAAAGAGGTGATGATAGTGGTGGTGAAGGAGGTGATGATGGTGATGGTGGCATGTAGATTTCATCATCGAAGTCTGAGAAAGTCAACCAATCACATGTAGGAGAAAAGTACATCACATACTAAAAAAAGGTGACATCATTGGGTCATAACGTCTATACCCTTTTTGTGTCCTGGAGTACCTAACAAAGACACACTTGGCTGCTCTAGGAGAGAGCTTGTCAATACCTAGAGACCACTGTTGGACAAAGGCGGCTGAGCCAAACACACAAGGAGTAAGTGAGAACAATTCATTCTCGAGGAAAGCAAGAGAAAAGGGAATTTTCTCACCCAAAACCAACGAGGGAATGCGATTAATAAGATAGCATGACGTAAGAACATCACCTCAAAAAGAATACAGAGCACGACTCTGAATGAGAAGAGTTCTTGTAACATCAAGCAAATGACGATGCTTCCTCTCTGCAACACCATTTTGCTAGGAAGTATAGGCACATGATGTTTGATGAATAATACCTCAGGTTGAAAAACAATTAGAAAGAGTACGAGTACAGAATTCCAAAGCATTACCGGTTCTCACAAATTTCATAGAAGAAGAAAACACATTCTGCACTTCATTGAGTAAGTTTTTGATAACATCTCCGGCTTTAGATTTATTCTTGGGATTTTTACCCGGCAGACCCTATAATCTTTGCCAATTACCTTTACAACCTTTGAAACATCCTAATTCCTTCCTCGACCCTGTAAACTTGCTTCATCTTACCCCCACAAACCCTACCGTTAAATTGACACATCTAGAGTTAACTTCGTAGGATTAAAAACGAGTTAATCTAACCGATCCGCGATCGGACGGCTAAAATTAACCAAGAAAAGAAAAAAATAATCCTCCCTCCTCTAACAAATTTCCCTCCGAATGGACGCGAGACTCCTCGTGTTGGGTCTCAGGAGAGGATGGGGGACTTTGAGGAGGAGCGATGCTTGGGGACGACGATGGGGGGGTCGACCTTGAGGAGGTGGGGCTTGTGGGCGGCGGGTCGGGTTCTACCAGGGGGCTTGACCAGGGGGGGCTTCGAGCGGCATGGGGGAGGGGGAGGGCTTTGAGCAGGGACGGGGACCGGGATGTCTTCGAACAGGGGTGAGGGTTGGGGCTTCAGGCGGCGATGGCGGGGGGGAGCAGGCTTCGATCAGGGGCGAGGCCAGGCTTCAAGCAGGGGCGAAAATTTACCTACGATGGAGACGGTCGCCTATGGTGTGCTCACGAGAGCACGGTCTTCGCTCGAAATGCCGGCACGCGATGAGCTCGAGCAGCGCGCGGGTGCGGCTGCGATGTTGGCCAAAAAACCAACGGATCTCACCGGAGAGAGGGCTGTCGTCGCTCGACCACGGTTGCGTCGCTGTCACCGATTCAACTCTGGGAACTAAGGCGGGGGAGCAGGGGAGGCGAGGCCGGAGCTTTGGACGACGCGGGCAGGGGGAGCGGGGGAGGTGGGGTCGGGGCTTCGGGTAGCATGGGCGGGCTTCGAGCAGGGAAGGCGGTACGGTCAGGCGGGGAGGGAGGAGGGAGGCTGCTGGGCACGGGTGTGAGGACGATGTTAAGGGCGGAGGGGGTTATGGTGCAAAATCCCTAATATAAAAGAAAGAATGTAACGGAATTCGATCAATTTTAACGAAAAATGGATGGGAGTTAAACACAGGGTCAATGGGGTAAGGGTTAGGAAGTTTACGGGATCGAGGGAGGAATTACGATGTTTCAAAGGTCGTAAAGGTAATTGGCAAAGATTACAGGGTTTGCCGGGTAAAAATCCCGTTATTCTTTAATAAAAAGATCCAGGACAAACGAGAGAGAATATCAACAATAATAAGATAAAACAAGTGTCCCTAATAATCAGGAACACAACTGGGACCCTAAATATCTATATGAAATAACTCAAAAATAGAGCTACTACTCCGACTTTACCGGCTGGGGAAGGCAGACCGATGATGCTTTCCCAATTGACATGCCTCACATTGAAAGGACGAGTGAGGAGAGATCTGAGGCAAAACACTACACATTTTTTGGAGCGGAATATGACCAAAGCGTAGTGCCACGTAAAGGGGGGACGGGTCCAGCGGAATGAGAAGAAATGCCAACATAAGGAGTTCGGACCAAGTGATAGAGACCGCCCTGCTTACGGTCACATCCAATCACCTTGCACATAAGGATGTCCTGAAATACAAGAGAAGATGGGTCAAAATGAGCTCGACAATCTAGATCTTTCGTATATGACTAATAGATAACAAATTCATAGAAAAGTCAGTTGCATGCAACACATTGTACATGCGCATAGAGGATGTCAAGTTAATCCTCCCATGTCTAGTGATCGGGGAATGAGTCCCATCTGTTATAACCACAGTTCGTCCTAAGGGAACATGTTTGTATGTTGTAAGTTGACCTCTGTCTCCACACAAGTGATGTGTAGCACCGGAGTTCATAATCCATTCTATAGCATCAGATCCACTACAGTTAGTAAGTGCATAAGTACTACCTGAGGTACTGGAGGAAGCTGAAGCAACCACATCTGAATGACTCCCGGAGGTGGATAAAGAAGTAATGGGACTGGCAGGAGGTATAATGCACGTCAATTGTGCTACGAGGTCATCAAATCGTTGATCTAAAGAAGAAGCAGTCGGGAGCTCAATCTGTTCAGCTACTCGTGTAGACGCAAGAAATCCATGCTTGGAGTAGCATATATCTTTTGTATGTCCAGGATGATGGCAGTAAGTACAGGACTGATAAATACGACCTCTTCTGCCACAAGGTTCGCGTCCACAAAACTGAGAAGAGCCTCCTTGACCTCGAGAGGCAGCCATCGTTAAAGGAGTCTTACTGGCAGTAGTGGATGGGACAGTGATCCTATTGAGCCTGTAGAAAGCTTCCTCCATGGAAGGAATAGTGGCGTCTTCCAGAATATGGGAACGTGCAGCCTCATACTCAGGATCATGGGCTGCCATGAATACACCAACCATGGTATATGGGAACTATAAGTCTTCTATTGCTCGGGACTAGCTGCGAGTGGCATGAAACTCTGGAGCTTCTCGAACATCTCACATAAGGATGTATATAACGAATGAAGGGGTTGTCCATTCTGCTTGATAGTAAAAATATCATGTTGAAGTTGCAGAATCTTTGTCTCATTCCTAGCCCGTGAATAAGTAGCAGTAAGAATATCCCAAATAGCCTTGGTTGTGGGATGATGTAACACATCATTGGCGATCTCTATCGCCAATGTACCTGAAAGTCAAACTTTAGCATATGCATCGTCCACCTCCCACGAGGCATTTACCCCAGTCTCCACCAGCTCTTCCTCCGTAAGAATGTGCTTCTTACCATTCGACTTCACAAGTCTCATGAACTGCATAGCCCAGAGCTCATAGATTGTCCCGTCCATTTTGACAATAGGTGTTGGATCTCTGAAGGCGCTATGGCAAGTACATCGACTTTGTTCTTTGACATATTGCCAGATGTAGAAGACTAGGATTTGTAGACCAAAGAGTGAATGTTTACACAAACATACGTAGAGTTGAATGCATATGTAGATTTATGCACCCAAATCCATCAAATAAACGGAGGAATTGATGCCGACGACGGACACCATGCCACATAGTGGCGATTGAAAGGTGGCCTCGGAAGAAGGCAGGCAATGGTTAGAGAGGAAACTGTGCATGGAGGCGCTACACACGGAGGGGGTGCTCGTGAGGAGGTGCAGGAGCGCAGGGTGATGCAGGGGCGCGCGGGGGCGCAAGGGCACGTAACTATGCGGGGCGATGCAAGGTGCGCGGTTGCACGGGGCCGCGTACGACACACGGAGATTGGCGACGGCGTGTGCGGAGATGAGGGTGGAGGGAGGGGCTAGGGTTAGGGTTTTGGGTACGAGAGCTCCGGTCTAGGACCGCCGCTCTGGTACCATGTTGGGAAAAATAAGAGTTGTTTATTCCTTAAACCATAGGCTTATAGACTAAGAACAGAAAAATAAAAAAACAGTACAAAGACATAAATATAACTCTACATATATGAATGATTATCATTTGTCATTTTTCATTGTGAATAAAATCTTAATAGGGGGGTGTCATTGGGGATCTTCATGCCAGGTAAGCCAAAAAAGTCAGAACAGATCATGCTTTTTATTGGAAAAAATAGGAGACATGTTTATTCCTTGAGGAGAGACCTATATCCAAATTACAGAATACAGACAAAAAAAGGGAATAGATAAAAGACTACAGAAATATAGAAATATATGTCTACACCCCCACAAGATGGAGCATAGATATCTATCATGCTCAGCTTGGATGAATACTTTTAAAATGATCCTCTAAGGCCTTGGAGAAAATGTCTGTCGTTTGGTCCACTGAGCTTACATGGGATGCAGAAATGAAGCCCTTCTGAATCATGTAACGTATATACTGGCAATCGACCTCAATGTGCTTTATCCTTTCATAGAATGCATGATTATTAGCAATGAATAATGTAGCTTGATTGATGTAAAAAGGTTTTGGCGTCTACGTTGGAAAATAACAATTTATTTTTGGTGGATTTTGGTGGAAGAAATAGAAGGGGTTGAGAAGAGAACTTGGAGGGGTTGAGAGGAAGAAAAACTCGTCGGAACGAGGGGTTTGGAGAAGATAACTCGCCGGGAATGCGAGGGGTTGAAGGAGAAGACCGCGGAGATCGCGTGGAGGGAGAGGGAGAAGGAGAGGGGATAGAGATAAGAATCTCAATATTTAATTCATCACTGACTGATTAAAACAATGGGCTACCCTCTCTTTATATAGGAGAGAGGGTATACAAAAATAGTAAATAAATCAAAATTAACAACTAATTTTATCCTAATTGACCTCTAATTACCTTAATTGGACTCTAAATTATTTAATTGACCCAAATTACATTTAAACTCTACGAAATAAACGTTGAGATCACAGGCGATCTCAATTATTTAATTAGACCAATACGACCGCTAAAAACGTAAATAAAATTGATTATTATTTAATTAAATAAATGTGGCCCTATAATTTGGGGTCACGCTGCATCAACTCTCCACCGCTTTAAAAATTCGGCTCCTGACGAATTGCGTGAACTGCAGGCTTGGAGGATGATTCGACGCATTCTGTCGTCTTCTGGAAGAACTGATGTGGAGCGAACGGCGGGATCCATGTACGGGCGGGAAAGGCGCGACCGTTGTGGTTGAAGAACATGTGCGGTGCGTACGGCGGCGGCGTCGCGACTGCTGACTCCTTCCCATGATGCTCAAAAAATTGATGCGGCAAGGATAATATGGCCCTTGAATAATCCATAATGAAGCAATGGCACAAGGAGAGGAGAAGAGGGAATGTGGCTAAGGAATGAAGCCATGGGGTCCTTAAATAGGGAAAACCCAAGGTCCTAGTCCTATTTGGATAAGAAAAATCACCCATACTCTGATTTCCAGCCTTGTTTTTTAAAGATTTCCGCCACCAGGGGTGTGGCCGCAATTTGCGCACCCCTTCCTTCTTCTCTTCTTGCATAAGGCTTTGGGACTGTCTGTAAATAAAGGACTTAGTTATTTTTATTATGCAATTTTTCCAAATCTCTTTCCAATCCCACGTTCCGTGGGACTCGGGATGCACCATCTTCGGGGTGCCCGTTAGGGCATGCGCGGGTTTCTCGAATATATGTAGTAGCTTGCGGCGGCGGGGCTTGACCAAGGTTCCGCGCAGGAGGCACGGCACCGTGGGGCGGCGGGAGCTGGTCGAAGCTCCGCGCAAGGGGCGCGCACGCCTGGAACGGGGAGCGACGGCATCCGGTCGCGCGGCGCTGGGGCGCGGCGTGGCATGGGGGTGCTTTCGCACAACTGTGACCCGCAACAGTGAGGAGCGGTGCATACGGCGACGAGGGGGGATGCTGGGGTGCGGGGATTCGCGCCGGTGAGGGGGGAAGCAAAGGGAGGGCGTGGCGGCTATGGCGGTGCGGATGGGGGGCGAGGGCGGTGACTAGTGCGAGGGAAGGGGGTTGGTTGGCTGGCGGAGGAGCGGGGCGAGGGGAAGGGAGGCCGTGGAGCCAGGGGGAGGGGCGTGAGGGAGGGGGAGGTTCCTGGGGTCCGTGGGGAAGCAGGAGGAGAAGGGGGGGCGCTGCGGGTGGGGGCGGCAGCAGCAGAGGTGGGGGTGGCGGGGTTGCGATGGGAAAGGAAGGGAGGGAAGGTTGGTGGTGCGTAGGGGATTTGCGGATTGGCGTGCGCTGGGAGGGGGGCTGTGAGGTTAGGGGTGGGGCTGGAGGGTTTGTCGGGGTGGTGAGGGTCGCGGGAGGGACCGCTGGTTGCACGGGGGTGGCACCGGGAGGTGGTGGCGGGGAGGGGAAACTCGCTGGCGGCGTGTGGGTTGTGACGGGAGAGGCCGGGGGTTTGGAGATGTTGCCGGAACCCTGGGGAAGGGTCGTAGATGGTGCCGGAGTCGTTTCCGGTGGCGTTTGCAGGTCTGAAGGCGCTTGGACAGCCACCGTTTTGTCGCCTTTTCCTACTAAAACGGTCTGGACAGCAACGGATCCTTCGTGTGCAGCGAGCTTTTCGTCGTGGACGGCGAGATCTTCGTCGGTTAGAGCGTCCAGCCATGCGTGAACCTTGATGCACGCGACAAGTCGCTACCGGAACTTCTTTGAACGACACGGATCGTGAGATGGGTGGCGGAGCCCGAACTTCGCACACCAATAGTCGACAGGATCGTCGAATCGTAGGAACGATTCGAAATCCATGCTCTGATACCAAATGATGTAAAAAGGTTTTGGCGTCTACGTTGGAAAATAACAATTTATTTTTGGTGGATTTTGGTGGAAGAAATAGAAGGGGTTGAGAAGAGAACTTGGAGGGGTTGAGAGGAAGAAAAACTCGTCGGAACGAGGGGTTTGGAGAAGATAACTCGCCGGGAATGCGAGGGGTTGAAGGAGAAGACCGCGGAGATCGCGTGGAGGGAGAGGGAGAAGGAGAGGGGATAGAGATAAGAATCTCAATATTTAATTCATCACTGACTGATTAAAACAATGGGCTACCCTCTCTTTATATAGGAGAGAGGGTTTACAAAAATAGTAAATAAATCAAAATTAACAACTAATTTTATCCTAATTGACCTCTAATTATCTTAATTGGACTCTAAATTATTTAATTGACCCAAATTACATTTAAACTCTACGAAATAAACGTTGAGATCACAGGCGATCTCAATTATTTAATTAGACCAATACGACCGCTAAAAACGTAAATAAAATTGATTATTATTTAATTAAATAAATGTGGCCCTATAATTTGGGGTCACGCTGCATCAGGGGGGGGGGCAGATTCACCCCTCCATTTACGAATATAGTGAGGTAAGCGCTCCTATCCTGAAATTAAATTCTAATTGGGTAATTTTTTAATCTCTAGAATCTATTTGTACTGGGAGTATTGTCTAAACCCCTAGGGTTAGGGTTCTATATATTATGTATTTTCCCTTTCTCCACATATCGTGAAACAAATCGTTGTTGCCTATGGATGTACCTCAGTTACGGGTAAATCTTGTAAATCCATGTGTAAGTGTTCTGTTTGTCTGTGATTGTGCTTGTTTGCTTCTGTTACTTGCAATATTTTACTTGGTTCAACTGTAATTGTGCTTTGTCCTTAGGCGGCTGCATTCAATGTTGACTATGTGACAAAAAGAAAGGAAAGGTGGAGGATTACAACTGGCTCAAGTTTCAAAACACTTACCTGAAGGAGTTTATATAGTGACTCCATATACAAAGAGATCTGCATATAAATTTGAGCCAAATAAGTAGCTGGATTTCTGATTATGTTTCATGTATGTTGCTCTGGAGCACGTGTAGGGGGCTTGAGGTGTGTGGGTGGGTGGGTTTAGGGTGTGGGGCGGTAACTATTATGGGATGGGAGACTTGCCCTTCAAATCAGATGGAGGAGATTGAATATGTTTACAACTAATGGTTTTTGCTTCAATACATATCAACATGCATCATGATCTTGTTGACACCTGAGTTTATCATAACTTGTGACTTGGTGGTGCTACTGCATCCTTGTCTAGAAGGTAAAATTCGAGTAGACTGAAACTTCTACTATTGGAAAGATGAAAATGACTGCTTAGCAGAGCTTACCCTGTGATAACATTTGTGAGCCTTTCTCACATCTAGACTTTCTCATCTTATGTGATAACATTTGAACTTTTAAGATCCTTTCTCACATCTGGATCAACATTTCTAATTTCGCGAAATTTCGCCGAAATTTCGATTTCGATACTCCACCGAAATCAAAATCGAAATCTCAATATAGACCCTTCTTTCACAAATCTAGGCTAATTTTGGCCGAAATTGGCGAAATTTTAATAGAAATTTCGAAATTATTTCGTTTTTTGCCATCTCAAAATAAAATCAAAATTTGAGATTTAAAACCTTGATGTGGATCCTATGTCTACTCTCTTCTTGGGAGGTCTCTGAAGAATGTAATTTTGTAATTTGGATTTTCTCTTGGATAAGGTGTAAGAAATTGATTGATGTGCAATTGCAGGAGCTGGTGGGGAAAACCAAAGAAGTGTTGGAAAGAGTTAACATAAATGATCTGGTTTGATTTTTCATAAGCCGGGGAATGACCAATTGTAGATCCAATTGGAGACAAGTAACTCAGACTCAGACAGATATCTCCTTAAAACGGAAGAAAAAAACTCAGTTTGGATGATTACGAGAATATTATTTTCGTGGATTTGGCAAGTGAGGATCCCCAGGATTGTTATCTTGTAAGGACATGTCACGGGTCTATTTTTGGAAGATCCCTAATAATACTCAACAAGTAGTAAATGACATTCCATAGCAATCACTATTTTAAAGGTGTAGACACATATTTCTATATTTATGTACTCTTTTATCTATTTATTTTCTTTTGTCTGATTATGTAATTTGCCCATAGGTCTCTCATATATATAAGAGAGCTCAGGGCTCAAGGAATAAACAAGACTCTTATTTTTCCTAACATAGTATGAGAGCGACGATCTTAAGCCGAAGTTCTCGTACCGCAAAAACCCTAGACCTCTACCAACGACCCCTCTCTCGAGGAGTCTCCGCCGCCGGCCGCTCCCTCTCTCTCGAGTGGCCTCTATCGTCAGCCGCTCCTCCATCTAGGAACCATCACTGCTAGCTCCCTTTCTCTCTCCAACCACCACCAGCGAAGATCTCGAGGTGCCATCCGCCTCTATCGCAGTGCCACGCGCGGTTCACCTCGGTCCGACTATAGATGATGGATTTGGTTGCACTTTGAGTCTACACATGCAAGTAAATCACACTATGTCAGTGTAGGCACTTATTTCTTCAAGTCCACGATCCTAGACTTCTTTGACCGACAACATGTCACAGAGCAAGATAGACATCCCCACCATGGGTGCCTTCAGAGATCCGGTACCCATAGTCAAGATCGATGGGTCAAATTACGAGTTGTGGGCTATGCAGTTCATGAGCCTAATGAAGTTGATGGGTAAGAAGCATATTCTTACCGAGGAAGAGCTGATGGAGAAGACATGATTATATGCCTCATGGGAAGTTGATGACACATATTCTCATGTCTGGTTGTCTAGTACCTTGATACTAGAGATTGCAAACAATGTTCTGCACCAGCCCACTACCAAAGCCATGTGTGACATTCTTGTTGCTGCGTTTTCACAGGCCAAGAATGAGACAAAAATTCTACAGCTTTAACATGGCATCTTCACTATAAAGTAGAATGTTTGATGTTTGAGAAGCTTCATAACTTCATGCATCTTATGGCTACTCCAGAGCAGTTGAAGACATACCAGAATGCTACGATGGTTGGTGTCTTCCTGGCCTCTCTTGACTCATAGTATGCAGTCGCTTCCTCCTAGATATTGGCCAATGCTGCCATTCCTCCCATGGAGGAGGCCTTCCGTAGATTGAACTGGATCAATATTTCAATTCCTGCTCTAGTGTGGAATTCCTTTGTGATAGGGACCTCTTGTGGAAGAGGTGGTCCATCTCAGTTCCATGGACGGGGTTCACATGGTAGAGGTGGATGTTGGTTGTGGACCACTTTGTACCTATTGTCACTGATCTTGTCATACATACGAGACATGCTACTCCAACTCCAAGCATGGTTTTCCAGCATCTACCTGTGTAGCAGAGCAGGTTTGGCCTTATGTCACTCCACCCAAGTCAGATCAGTGATATGATGAGCTTGTATCTCTATAGAGAGACATCATGCCCCCAACTAGTACCCCTCACCTGCTTCAGATAACATCTTGGACATTATTGTGACTGCAAGAGCGAGTACATCAGGCAGTGCTCATGCCTCTACTGCAGGAGCGAGAATGGTTCGTAGCTTCTGGTGCAACACATCATTTGTGTGGAGATAGAGATCAACTCGTAGCTTACAAATAAGTTTCTCCAGGAAGGACTGCGGTCATAACAGATGGGACTCATTCCCCAATCACAGGACATGGGAGATCACCTTAACGCCCTCTATGAGGTTGTAGAATGTGTTGCATGTCCCTGATTTCTCAGTGAATTTAATATCTTTATTCAGATTACCAAGGATTTATATTGTCGAGCAATATTTGACCTATCATCTCTTATGTTTCAGGACATTCATACGGGTAGGGTGACTGGTTGTGGCCGTGAGCATGGCAGACTCTATCGACTGACCCAAACACTGTATGCTGGAATATCCTCCCATTCCACTTTACCGGTCTCTCCCTTTCTATGGCATCTGCGCTTCGATCATCTTCCACTTCAGAAACCACGTTAAGTCCTTCCTCAGATTTCACCCTGCTCGTCATTCAACTGTGAGGCATGTCAACTAAGGAAGCATCATCGGTCTATCTTCCCTAGTCGCCAGAGTTGGAGAAGTAGCTCCTCTTTTTAGTTTTTCTATGTAGACATTTGGGGTCCAAGTCGTGTTCCAGATCATCAGAGAAAGATTTTATTTAGTTGATGTGGATGATTTTAGTCGTCTTTCTTGGGTTTTCTTGTTGAAGATAAAATTAGAAGTTGGAAATGCAATTATAAATTTCATTAAAGAAGTATAGAATTATTTTTTCTACCTTTGTTAAAATTGAAAGTTGACTGATAATACGCTGGAATTATGCACTCATGTGCTTTCTCAATTCTTCTCATCTCATGGTATTCTTCATCAAACATCATGTACATATACATCTCAACAGAATGGTGTTGCTGAAAGAAAGTATTGTCACCTTCTTGATGTCACTCGTACCCTCCTGATCCAGAGTCGTGCACCTCATTTATTCAGTGGTGATGCGATTCTCACGGCTTGTTATCTTATTAACCGCATGCCCTTATCGGTGTTGGGGGAGTGGATACCTTTTTCCCTTGTTTTCTCTGACAAGGAGTTGTCATCTCTTACCCCTCATGTTTTTGGATTGGTCGTGTTTGTCTCCAAGGATTGACTAGCTCTCTCTCCTAGGGCTGTCAAATGTGCCTTTGTCGGGTACTCCAGAACTCAGAAGGGTTATCATTGTTATGGTCCGTTATGCAGGAGATATTATGTCTGTGCAAATATCACATTTGTTGATGTTTGGCGAAGCAAGAAAATGCCTGACGATTGGAGGAGTATCGTGGTGCCTCTTTATAAGAATAAAGGAGACATTCAAAATTGTTCAAATTATAGAGGTATCAAGATGATGTGTCACACTATGAAAATTTGGGAACGTGTGATCGAAAGAAGGTTGAGGCAAATTTCCAATGTAAAAGAAAACCAATTCGGATTCATGCCAGGTTGCTCAACGACTGAAGCCATCCATTTGCTGAGGAGAACAATGGAGATTTATAGAGCTAAAAGAAAGAACCTCCACATGATCTTTATTGATTTGGAGAAGGCTTATGATTCTGTCCCACGAGAGATATTGTGGAGTGTTGGAGAAGAGACAAATACCTGTCCTATACATTAACCTCATAAAGGACATGTATGATAGGGTTTTATCTTGTGTAAGGACCCCATCTGGGAAGACTGGATATTTTAACATCAACATTGGTTTACATCAAGGTTCTACTTTGAGTCCATTTCTTTTTACTTTGATTATGGACGAGTTGATCAGTCACATTCAGGATGAGTTACCTTGGTGTATGTTATTTGCTGATGATATTGTGTTAATTGACGAGACTAGAGACGGAGTAAATGAGAAGCTTGAGGTCTGGAGACATGAGTTGGAGACTAAAGGATTTCGTATAAGTAGGGCTAAGACGAAATATATGGAGTGCACCTTTGATGGAAGCAATGGTGAAGGAATCGAGGTGAAGATTGGTGACGATAACATTCAGAAGAGAGATTCCTTTAGATATCTGGGATCTATTCTGCAACATGATGGGGAAATTGATGGAGATATTACTAATAGAATAAATGCAGTCTGGCTAAAGTGGAGAGGAGCCTCCGCTGTTCTCTGTGATAAGAAAATTCCTTTAAAGATTAAAGGAAAGTTTTACAAAGCAGCCGTGAAACCTGCTATGCTTTATGGATCTGAGTGTTGGCCTGTGAACCATAGACATGTGCATAGAATGAATGTAGCAGAAATGAAAATGCTAAGGTGGATGTGTGGACACACACACACGTAAAGATCGGATCCGTAATGATGCAATCAGAAAGAAAGTTGGCGTAGCTTCGATCGAGGATAAGATGCGAGAAAACCGCTTAAGATGGTTTGGACATTTGCAAAGAAGATCAGCTGATGCACCAGTTAGGAGATGCGAGTGTTGGGACGTTGAGTCGGCTAAGAGAGGGCGAGGACGGCCCAAGAAGTGTTGGAAAGAGACCATACGAAGGGATCTTAGTTTTGTGGATGTAAACCCGGGATTGGCCCAAGATAGATCTGAATGGAGGCGAAGAATCCATGTAGCCGACCCTACTTAATTGTGGGAAAAGGCTTTGTTGTTGTTGTTGTTGCAAATATCACATTTGTTGAATCTGTCACGTATTTTTCTCCTATAGGTTACATGTTAACGATACGGATAATGAGGTTTATATTCTACCTCCACCCATACATCAACCACCTTCATCACCATCTCCACTACCACCTCCTCCATCACCTCCATCGGCCACACCTCCTCCCATTGTTCTGGTTCCACCTCTACCACATCACTACACCCGACGAGCTGTTCCTCATATTTATGGTCTGTCATCCAGCACGTCCCAAGTTTGTTTTGACAACATTACTTTTAATGGTGTGATTGATATTGTTTCTCAACAGGGGATGCCTCAGGAGGTTGATGATCAGGTCGGTGGCAGGGATGATGAGAATCTTGATTTATCTATTGCTATTAGGAAGCAGAAGCGTCCATGTGCTTCATATCCGATTGTTTCTCATGTCACCTTAGAGCATCTGACGAGTGACTTCAAGAGGTTTGTTGTTGCTTCGTCCATCGTGGCCATTCCACGGACTTGTCAGGAGGCATTGTGAGATAACATGTGGCGTCTAGCTATGGAGGAGGAGATATCGATTCTTCAATCGAGAGGTGCTTGGAGTCTGGTCCCGACCCCCATTGGGGCATCTATAGTAAGTTGCAAATGGGTATTTACAGTGTAGCATAATGCAGACAACATCATTGATCGGTACAAGGCTTGATTAGTTGCGTGCGGCTTTACTCAGACATATGGGGTGAATTATATTGACACCTTCTCTCCAGTTGCTCGTCATTCTACCCTATAGTTTCTTTTATCAGTTGCCGTGGTTTGAGATTGGCCTCTATATCAACTTGATGTCAAGAATACCTCTTTGTATGGTGATCTTCAGGAGGAAGTCTACATGCAGCAACCTCCGGGTTTTGCTGTTGAGGGGGAATGTTCACAGGTGTGTAGACTTCATAAGACAATCTATAGTCTTAAGCAAAGCCCGAGAACTTGGTTTCAGAAACTTTCAGATTTGTTTGAGAAGCAGGGGTTCAAACGGTCGAATGCAGATCATTCTCTTTTCAAACAGAGAACCTCCATAGGCATGATTGCTATTATGGTGTGTGTTGACGATATACTTATTAGAGGAAATAACATACAAGGAATAAAGGGTGTGAAAGAATTTCTAGGTTGTGAATTTATTACCATGGATCTTGGAGCTCTTAGATATTTTCTGGATTGGAGTTTGCCAGAATCAATAAAGGCATGTGATGACTCAGAGGAAATATGTCACTGATTTGCTAAGTGATATGTGTATGCTTGGATGTGGACCTGTTATCACACTCATGGATCCAAGCATGAAGTTGTATGATGATGATGCTAATGAGGTTGACAGGAGAAGATACAAGGAATTGGTGGGAAAGCTTCTTTTTGCTACCATTACCATACCCAATATTTATTTGCTGCCAGTCGGGTGAGCCAGTTCATGGAACAACCTCGTTAGGTACATATAGATGCTATACATATGATACTAAGGTATCTTAAATAATCT